>OX104063.1:195449320-195472569 GCA_944474145.2 Dicrocoelium dendriticum | reverse complement strand
AATATAAATCATTAATATAACATATGCCACAGTACTCTACGTTTGGTCGATGCATTAAATATAGCATTCATTAATCTTTCATAGGACCATCCTTTTTTGACATTCACTGACCCTTAAAACATTCATGTAACCGCTCAACGTTTTGGACAATAAATCCTTTCAATGATATCATGCCTTCTAACAACAAAGTTCTGCTGCAATGCATATTCCTGCTTCTGCCATTTCAGCCTCAAATATTACAACTTTCGAGAACAATTAAAGCAGGTTTGACCGTGATTACAAAGAATACATCTACAATATTCAGGCTGGAGAACGCTATGTTCGTCATACAAAGAAGTACGTTCCATTAATCAGTAGCTTCATGGAAGCATAACGTTTGCATATATGGTTCTATCGCAACCACACTTCCTTCCCTCCAAAACAGAAGTTTTCACACATCAACTGTATTTACCGTTTCCTGCTTTCGAATAGGCCGTGACCTTCAACTACAAGTTTAATTTCAGTTATGACCGGAACGAAGAAAAATCCCTGAAGGTTCCTCCTTTTGCTTAGCTTTGGATGGGGAATGGATAGGTCTGTTTGAGACCTTAGAAATTCTAAAACAATGACTGTATCACACTAGGTCCAACCAATTACCACCCACCTGTTTCTGCCCAGCAGTTCCTGCCAGGCCATTTTACGTGAAGTAAGAGAGGAAAGGGTATGCTAAGAAAACAAAAGGAGGAATGTCAGCAAAATAATGATAAAACCGACATGTGAAAAAGATTAAAAAACGAAGGGAAACTTGAAGATACAAGTAGGGTAGGAGAAGGGGATGGTTAGGTACTGCAACCCAAGTGCATCTAACTGACGCTCGAGACCCTCTACCGTAGGCTCCCTAGCGACATGCTCCGGAATCGAGTGCTATCGTTCAATAACTCGGCGCGACAAGCGCGTTGCCGTCCTTACCCGGCCAGAAGGCAGTTTGTGCAGCTTCAGCTTGTGACCTTGGAGACTAGGCAGCTTGGTGGGACTAAATAGCCAGGACAAGTCTGGGCTTATCTTACTTGCTAAGATACGATAAGTGAGAAGCAAGTCTTCTCTAATTCCGCGGTAATGCATTGTGTACACACCCAAGCTAAGCAGTCGTTCGGGATACGTTTGCTCCCGTAATCCATGCACTAAACTTGTACCCAATTGCAAAACCCTTTCCAGTTTCATTTTGTCCCTTACAAGACCGGGTGGACAAGCCTGGATACAGCACTTTAATGGGGTCGCACAGAAGGTGAGAACAGCTTCACAAAAAGTATTTGCCGTTAGGACACCGAAGGACCGGCGAGTAAACCACGTCATACGGAACCCCCTACAAGCAGCCTTCCTCTAATTTTCCCAAAGTGGATCAATAAGTTATGGGTGCTACCTAGATCAACCTGCTGAGTGACAACAGGGAATTCATTTCCAACAACTACGTAGAGCGTGGGATGACTAGCGCCTCCAACGCGGAAGACATACCATTTTGCCTGATTTATAAGGGTCAACCGTAATCATGACTACTTCCAGAGCTTATCCAGGGCACTCGGAAGTGCCTCTTTGCCACCAAGGATATCCACAATATTTCAGAGATTGAGGTCATCAGCAAACCATAGCGACGGTACTTAAAACTCCTGGGTTGGGTCCTTGACATAAATTGCGAAAAGCAACGGCCCTAGAAGTGAGCCCTGCGGAACGCCATCGGTAGTCACAAGTTTAAGTTTTCCTAACCGTTTTCAGGGAGCAAATCTATATGCCCTTAACTTTAGTTTCTATTCCTTCATACCACCAACATTAACAATATACCGTGCAGCAATTCAATCTAGCTTAAATGACATCGTAGCCCATGGCCGGAAAACCATTTCCCGTCATTACGAAAATTAGGCCCTCCCCAACGCTCACCTAAGCCCATTTTGAAGACTTCTACAGACTCACATTCCATTAAATCAGAAGAAAGCTTTCTCTAGATATTAACCGCAGTTCGTAAGATAGGTTTCCCTGCTTTCCAAAAGAGATCTATGTTGTTTGAGCTTCAGGAGATGCCCGTGCGTGTGGTCTGACATCGGACCGGGATGCTATCCAACCAGTTAAGTCCATAAACTGTTGAGGGTGGTGGGATACGCTAGTCGCAAGGTTGGTTAGGTTGATGGTGTAGAGCAAAACGTATAAATGGAAGACGTGCTTGGCAAATATGTCTACGTGATTATATAAATGGATGGCAAATTTAACTGCTCTGTTGTTGTTCAAGTGGATAAAAAGGGCATTAAAGCGCGGTGGCGGCACGCTAGAAGCGGTCATCATGGCGGACGATAGGGCTTCGCTTAAGCGTTGGTTGCCTTCGTTTTCCCTCAAAGTTGCTGACATGCAGGTGGATGTGAAGAAATTTTAACCAGCGACTGCGACGTAACGCTACAGGCGGCGAGTGCTGACTACTTTTGTCCCCAAAATTGACTTGTATGCATCTTCCTTAAGGGCACGGTGAACATTTAACGCATTTCCAACAGTTTCATGAACGCAGTCATCATGAGTAGCGTCTTTTGACCTACACTAAAACGCTGTCATCGTCCCGCCGCTGAGCCACGTGACAACCGCGCCGTTAGAAACCTGCTTTTGGTGTTTTCCGGCAAACAATGGAGGGCTTTAACCAAGGCCTGAGATAAATGTGGTTGGCCATGTACTTCGTTTTCTGGTGCATATTAATTTCAACCTTTAACTACACGAAAGAAGCATATGCAAATACATAAAAATGCAGTGAATTTATTCCTATTCTTTTTTGTAGTGTAAACGCAAGGATCGATTAGCACGTCGATTTGCTAGGAGCCCTTCTTGCTTCTGTGAACAGGAAATGGGACACTGGTTGAGCTCAAGCGTACCTTGTACCTGGATCAACCCTCCTGACCCTTTGTGGTTTCTGAAGCCTTGGATGTTTACTCGTCTTTTTATCACTGAACTTTAACCAGCCACACACCGCTTGCGGGCCAGTAATCATTTGCAAAGGGCGCATTTACTTTGATTTCTTGTGTTGTTCATTACAGGGGAACTTGTCTGCGTGCTATCGGTTGCTCGTTTGCTGTGCCTCTGCTGTTTTGACAAGAACCTGTCGTCACTCACTTGGAGTTCACGTCGACTTTGTTTCGCCCGTTACGAATTGGTGTGTCCAGTTTAATGCATCCGTAGGTACTTGGCATTTCCGACTAGTCCTTCCGTCGATTGCCTGCCTAGTCACCGTGAAGCGGTGCGCAACTGTTGCTTATCTCACACATTTAGTTACTTTTCTAACTGTTCTGTCGAGATGGTGGTGCGTGCAGTCCTAACAATTCGTGTCCTCTTTCCGACGACCAGTTTCTTATATGTAAACAACTAAATGGTAAATAAATTAATAAACGGTATATTTTCGCTAACACGAGACACCCGTGAAGGCGCGCTCAAATATGCATACAAGCATATCTTCTTTGGAATAGTAACACATTTCGTTTTATGGAAAGGTATAACCGAAAAATGTAGTCCATACTAGTGAGGATTTTGTTAAGTAATAGTCAGACCAAGGGACACGAAGGCGCTGGGGCGCGTAAACTGCAGTCATAACTGTTGTGTCAATATACAATTTGGGCATGATTTGGCTAAGTATTAATCCATGAGCACAGGGGACAACACAAACTTTTGGTGCAATCAAAGTCCATTAAAAAGTCGGAATGTTCTGTGCTCCATCAAAGCATTCTTTATAGTAAAATCAGTTGCACAGATTGTACGTAGAAGTTTGATGAGTGGGTCAGTGCAAAATGTTCATCTGTGTCTTTGTTCATTGGGAGTCACATCCGTCACGTTGCAGTGTTGTTAAGCGAACAGTTCTGGCGTTGTATAGGGAGAACGCTTGCTAGGCGAAAACCTACCACGTCCTGGAACACTGCCGTAGCTTCCGTTGAACAGTAGTGTTAGTCGGCGATGTATCGTACAGACCGAGTTTGCAATGAATTATTCGCAGTCGATTGACAACGAACTTTCCTCCTTGCTTGACTGATTGGCTTGGAAATGATCCGGCAGTGGTCGTTGAAACCGATCAAAGATGCAAAAGAGCCGTAGAGTCGAATGATCAATGGTGCAGGTGAGTAAAAACATTGTTAGTAGTGGCTGGCTTCTGTTATATACTTGTCCGGTTCGCAGACCGTGTCCAGCTATCCACGCTGGACTTGTCATGGGGATGGTGAGCGCAGTTGTTCCGTGCGATTGGATACGTCCATAACCGAGGAAAGTGCCATTCCTTTTGTCCAATGTGGGACAGCTACGAGTTCCTTCTCCGCAAAGGAGAATCGGAATTCCTTCAAATGTAAGTACGTGTAATTGTCCCCATGATCAAGTGAAACCTCCAAGAAAGGTCAGCAGAAAAGCCATTGTTACGAGCGCAAAGCTATCCGTGAAATGACCTCGGAAAAGCTCCAGGTGGATGGAGAATCAGAATGTTCTTTTGGCAATAGAAGGCATGAAACCAATTTTTGGACGCCGGTGGAAAGAAGCGAAGCTATCCAAGGCATTTAAGGTAACCACGCCATAATTGTTTGGCTACGTTGTGGAGCAACCGATCTATGTAAATAGATTATTCCAGGTGAGTAAATTGTGATACTCTGAGTACAAGGCAAGCTAAACCAGTTTATTTAGACCCCGTGAAAGTGGCGTCTCCAGAATGGCGGTAAGCGCTCCATTTGGAACGATGAGTGGGTTCTTCATTTTGCGGAGAAAGGATAAAATGTTTAAGCCAGCTGGCTATTGAGAATGGGTCAGCCAGTCCCAGTGGATAAAACTTCTTGTTTTGCCGGATGTAACTGGAAATCTCGGCATAAAACGGGCAACGGACAAGTGGCAGCCGAACATACAGGAGGCAATGAATCAAGAAGCAGTATCGAAAGACTGCTGGCGTGCAACGGTGCCTATGATACTATAAAACCTATGTACTTTTGCTTAGCGTACATGAGTTGCAAGCGCGTTCTTTACATCACGTCGCTGTTTTGGCTCAGACTACAACTACTACGGAGGAAGAAGGTTCTGCCCGCGAAGAGTCAAGCGACCGATATCACAAAGCGGGTTTACAAAATTGAGCGAATAATACACTCGTTGGAGAGAAACATCGACAAGCCGATGCTGATGACAGCAGTCCGAATTGGAGCGGCAGCTTAGGTGAAATTGAGGCCAACTAGATTGAGACCGAATACGGGAGCAACAGCACATAAAGCAACGTTCAAAGAGGAAAAGGAAATCCAGAGAAGCGGCGAAGAGCCGATGAATGTGGACGGCAGTGCGAAGAGTAATTCGTGAGTGTAATGACGCTGAAGCGCTCATAATTCCATATTCTGAAAGCCGTCAGAACCTAGAGACAAGGGTCACAGAGGGCCAATACTGCCGTGCAACGGGAATCGTTGTCTTAGGTGCGGTCACACTAATAGGCAAATGCGAACATGAGGTAAAGATCAGATGCATATGAAGAGAGGTAAGGGGAGCGTACTAATGGAAGTACTAGCCAAACAACACTTAACAGCGGTCCGAGTGTCGCCAGTAAGCAGGAGCCTGGTCGGAGCGGAGGAGAACATATGCACGAGGATAACTTAGTTCGGCGCAATGGGTATAAGCCCTATCTTAGATGTGGGAATAAAAATGGAGCGCAATACCAGAGTGGGCCGTGGATAAGAAGAAAATAAAAGTAACCGGGATCTAGAAGCTAGTGGAAGGGAGCGAATTCGCTGTCGGACCATGATCGGAAATGACACGGACAACTGGGAGTAGCAGGAGGGCCGAAGACCGTTCAGATAAGAATAGTTTAGTCGGCGCACTGATATTGTGTCGTACAAGTGTGGTGAGAACAACCGTGAGGAGGATCAGCGGAATTAGCTAGGTTAAATATCATAGTGGCTATATCATAGAAGAGTGATTGGGTCCGGCAAGGCTGTCGAAGTGAGGGAGACCGATCAGAAGACACTTGGTTAATCGGTGGATTAAGATTGAGTCGTGCAGAGCAGATGGAAAAAAATAGAGCGGATCAGCAGAAAAGAGTAGGAACGTGGGGAAAGAGGCTGTTTCGTTATTGGATGAGCAAGTTAAGCAGATTCTTGAGGTACTAAAACAACATTGCGTCTGCAGAGTCTAGACGGGTAACATACCAGTGGACTGGAAGCAGTCACAGAGAAGCAGACTGGTCAGATGGGACTAGACTAGGGAAGGGCACTGGGATTCGGCTGTCAGGTTGAAGAGGGATCGATAACAGAGACCACAACAAGGAAACGACAGGGTCGGGAGGAAGAAGATTTACTGATAATGTCTGCAGGAGCTAACGCGGCTCTCGTGTGAGGGTGTATAGAGCTTTCAGTCTACCAAACAATGGCCAGTAATGTCACGGTAGTCCGAGAAAATTCGGTGAGCAGGAGACCGACCAGGCAATCCTGGATTAGTTGGTGCAGTAAGTTTGATTCTTCCAGCAAACTTTGGAGGACAAATGGAGTGTGTCAAGGGGTGGACAGGTTAGTAATGGAGTGACTATATTAAAAAGGGTGAACAAGTCCAACAGTCTGTGAACCTGAGAGAGATATGGCTTTGAATCTACGGTGTGTAGACCTTGTGTACCTGGGTAGCTTGGAAGAAGTCGAATAAAATCATACTTGTCCAATAAGATTAGGTTAGGGCAGAGCACTGAGAGTTGGCTGTCTGCTTGAAGAAGGATTGCAAACAGAGCGTTCAGTCTTACGTACAATGACCGGTAATGTCACAGTAGTCGGAGAACAGGAGACCGATCAAACGAGACTGGGTTCGTCGGCAAACTGAGATTGGATCGTGAAGTAAAGGTTAGAAGACAGATGGTGTGGGTCAGGAAATGGACAAAGTAGAGAGGGAAGTGACTATATTAATAAAGGGCGAACCAGTCCTGCAGGCTGCCAAGGTGAGACATGGCTTTTAGTCAACGAATCCTAGATCGCTTATATCTCGGTAGTCTCGAAGAAGTCAAAGAGAAGCAGACTGGTCAGATTAGACTAAGGCAGAGCACTGTGAGCTGGCGCTCCGGCTGAGGGAGAAATAAAGACAGAGCGCGAAAGGGAGAGGACAGAGTCGAGATATAAAAGGTTTATGGACGAGATGGGAACGTTAACGTGGCTCTCGAGGTAATGGGGACAGAGCGTTAGGTCTTTCGAACAATGCCCGATAACGTCACAATAGTCGGAGAGAATGAGACAGATTAGCCGGGACTGGGGTAGTCGGCGCATTGTGATTGAGTCGCACAGTTAATTTGGGAAGGCAATTGTAGTGGATCAGAAGAAATGGACAGGTCAGCGATAAAGTGGCTATATTATGCTAGGGAGAACAAATCCAGCAGCCTGTCGTCTCAACGTCGACATCGACTAGACTGTTAACATTCCGGCATTATGGTAAAAGTCACAGAGAATCAATGGTCAGAGGAGGCTAGGTTGGTGCAGGGTACTGATACTTGGCTGCCTTATTGAAGAAGGATTGAAAAGGGACAGTCAGTCATCAGCTTTGTTCAGTCATCTGAACAATGGACAGTATTGTCACAGCAGGCTGATAAAAGTTGGAGAGAAGGAGACTGGTCAGAGGAGGCTGGAATAGTCGTCGCAATGTGATTGCGTTATTCAGCTAATTTTGGCGGACAAATGTAGTACGTCCAGACATGGACAGGTTAAAGATGGAAGTGACATATTAATAAAGCGTGAACATATCCAGCACGGGAGACGTAGCTTTGAGTCTACAGTGCCAAGACCGTTTACATCTCGCTCGTCTGGAAAAGGTCAGACAAGGGCGGCCAGATGAGACTGGGTTACTACAGAGCACTGCGAGCTGGCAGTCCGATTAAAGAAGAAATGTAAGCAGGGAGCGCCATGAGGAGGGCAGGTCGGGATAGAAAGAGGTTTACTTATATGGTATGGCAAAGTCGATGAAGCTCACGAGGTAATGGGGACAGAGCGTCCGGTCTTCTGAACAAATGCCGGTAACGTCACAGCAGTCTGAGAAATTTCGGTGAGCAGGAGACCGATCAGACAAGACTAGATTAGTCGACACCTTGAGATTAAGTCGTACAGTTAATGTGGGCAGGTAAATAAACAGGCAGCAGAGATGGACAGGTTTTTTTGGATGGAAGAGGCTACATGTATATAGGGCATGCAAGTTAGGCAGGCTCACAACGTGATAGAAGTTGCGTGCTGGTTATGCAGAGCCTAAGACGTTTACATTTCATCAGTCTGAAAGCACTCAAAGAGGAGAATGTGGGAAGAACACTGATAGCTCGCTTTCCGGTTGAAGAAGAAATAAAGGCAGACAGCGCGGTGAGGATAGAACAGAGTCGAGAGAAAACGCCCTCAGATAAGAACTGGGACAATCAAGGTTCCTCTCGAGGTAATGCTGACAAAGCTTTCAGTCTTCCGAGCGATGGCTGGCAACGTCACAAGAGTCGGAGAGAAGGAGACCGATCAGGCGAGAATAGATTAGTCGGCGCATTTAGATTGAGTCATACAGTTAATTTGGGAAGCTAAATTGTGTCAATAGGGTTGGACAGGTCAGAGATAGAAGTGGCTATATTAACATAGGGTAAACAGGTACAGCAGGCTGTCGAAGTGAGGGAGACGTTGCTTTGAATCTACAGGGCATAGAACATTAACACCTCGGTAGTCTGGAAGAAGTCACAGTGAAGCAGAATGGTCAGACGAGGCTAGACCAGGGAAGGGCACTGAGAGTTGGCTGTCCGATTAAAGAAGGATTGACAACAGCGAACGCAGCAAGCAATTGACAGGATCGGGATGATAGATTTTACTGCTAATTTGTGGAGGAGCCAATGGTGCTTTCCTGTTAGGAGCAAAGCGTGCTTTTAGGAGAGGAATAAGGTTGGGACAGGAAGAATTTTACTGATAAGGTGGGGGAAAGACGAAGAGGCACTGGTGTTCAGGGGATAGAGTGTCCGGTGTTATGAGTATTAACCGTTGAAGTCACGCTAGTCGTAGAGCAGGAGACCGAGCAGATCAGACTGAGTTAGTCAGCGCGTTGAAGTGGACAGTTAAGGTAGGAAGACAAATATGGAGGGTCGGTAGAAATGGACATGAAACAACTACCTTAATAAAGTGTGAGCAATTTCAGCAGGCTGTCAATGTGTAATAGACTGTATTTAGACTGCAGATCCCAGACGAGTTGCAACTCGGTAGTCGTGGCTGCAGTCAGAGACTGAGCAATTAAGACTAGGTCATGCAAGGCACTGCGTTTTCTGTCCGATTACAGAATAAATGGAAGCAAAGAGCGCGATAAGGAGAGGACAGTTTCCGGGTTAAAGAGAGCTTTATTGATGCCGGTTGAAGAATCTGATAAAACGGTACACACCTTAAGATTATTCCGCACAATAAGGTGGTTTTGTATGAAGGTCTATATATGCTCGAGGCCGTTCTCCCAGACCTTGTCCTTGGGGATGCAGATGCCCAGGATCTCTTCTACTTTGGGGACACCTAGTGATCTATTTATGACCGTAAAGCAATGCGTGATGCTATCAGATGCTCTGACGGCTTCCGGTAGCTTATTCCATATGTGCGCAAAGCTATAGGGAAAGCAGTTAGAAGGCATGGAGCAATGTGTTTTGGGTAGTGAGAATGAGTGTGCCTTTTGGCGTAGAGAAAAACATGTATCGCCAAACGGCTAAAAAACTTGGACACTTGAGTCCTACCTTTTTAATTAGCTAATATAGGAAAACAAGAGTACTTTAAGTCGTCGTATCCAAAGTTGTTCCAGACCAAGCTGTTTGCAGCGACCTTGATATTTGAGCGCAGATGAGCCTAGAATGTACTTAGTGAACGAACGCTGAACTTTCTCAATGAACATCCTGTCACTTATGGGAGTTAGTAACAACTATTGTACAGTACTGTACTATAGGTCGGGCACACACCTTATCAAGCATAACTCTAGAATCTAGCAAGCACACTGACTTCAGTGGATAGCCATTGATAAACCTGGCTTTGGCAGAGCCATAGCTCTCTTGTACCGCAAAACGCAGTGAACCGGAATAGTGTACACCGAGGTCGCGCACACAGAAGCTGTTATCTAGTGGTGCACCGTTAAGAGTTAATAAGTTTGGGGGATAGAGCGCCGGTAGGAGGGGACGCCGCGTTTCGTTGGTGCGAACGCCAGTTTCCATAGACCACACCATGTTTCAAGCGCACCGAGGTCGCTTTGCATGTTAGAGAGGCTATTACGTAGACAGCTAGTGTCAAATGAGAAAATAACTCTTACTTCATCGGCAAAGGGTACGGAGTGCCCTGGTTGTAGACTTGGAATACATCATTGCTGTACCGTAAAATCAGCAGAGGACCCAGGATGCTGCCTTGGAATACTCCGCTGGTTACGGATGACTCTTTGGATGAGATATCGCCCAGTTGCACTGACTGCGTTTGGTTGGAAAGGTAAGCAGAAAATCATGAAAGGCCGTGGCTGGGGACACCGAATGCCGCTAATTTAGTCATTGAACCATTGTGTGGGACCTGATCAAACGCTTTATGCATGTCCAGGAAGATAATGAGTAGTATCTGACCTAGGTCGATGGAGTGTGTCACGTAGTTTAAGCATGCAAACTGGCAGGTTTGACGGGAGTTAGTCGGCAGGAACCAATGCTGGGACCTATTGATAAGGTTGTGTCGCAGTAGAATGCGAAGTATCTCGTCCTTTATTATTCTTTCCATGAGTCGCGACGCAATAGGTGTGTGACTAATAGGACGCTACTTGTCAATATTTTGGCGACAGCCACGTTTGTGTCGTGGTACGACGACTGCGTGCCTCCAATTGGATGGGTAGTGACCATTCTTCATTGAGATGGTGAAGACATTGAAGAGAAGGACTGGAAGGTCCGGGTCTCTGCGTATTAAAATGGAAGAAGGGACACCGTCGGGACCTGGGTATCGTGATAGTTTCAACGAGCAAAGTGCTCGCTTGATATTGTAAAAGTCAAAGACAATAGCGCGTATTTGCTGTTCAGTAAACTTGGGAGCCTATTTGGCAATGCCAAGTCAGTGCTAGTGAAGGAGTTAAAGAACGGTGCGTTAATGAACTCGCAGAGATCAACCGAAGCAGTGACTATACTTTCATCGAGAAGCACGAAGGTAGTAAACGAAGTATATTTGCTGCAACCCCGCTGCTTCATCATCATCATCATTATTATAAATAAATATATATGTTATTCTTGACAAAGCGAGGCACGGCTTTTGGGCATGATCAGCATATATGCAATATTATACATGATATCTTAATTAGAAGCACTGAGAGAGGGAGTTGTACACATGGAGTCAGTATTGTGGGCCCATACGGCTTAAAGGTTGTACGAAGTCTATGTCCACAGCATACGGGGTGTAGAGATAAGACATCAGATCACAAATGTGGAGTATGCTGCTGAGGAACTAGTCCGATGGGGTAATGCACACACTGCGGGTCAAGTGAGTGAAGCATGAGGAAAGAGCTGCAGGAATACTTAAGGCTAGTGGTACGTAGCTCATCAAATATGTAGGCGTGTTCGGACGGGAGCAGGTTTATGCATAGAAGTTGTAAATGTGGTATCGGTCCACTTGCAAACGTGAGATTGGAGCGGTGACTTTATTGGGTGGCGAGTCACATCCGCCACGTCGCAGTGCTGTTAAACAGACATTTGTGGCTTTTTGTAGGGAAACCGCTTGCCAGACGGAGACCCACCACGTCCTGGAACACTGCCGACTAGTGATAAGACATTGACAAGATTGCATCTGACCAATTACCGTCGCGGATATTCGCAGTCAAGTTTCACAAATTTGGTTCCCAGCTGAACTGAACTGGTTGTGAGGTCTCCTTCGGAGTCGACCGCAAGTGGTTGGAGCTGTCCAAGTTGGATGACTCAGGTGACTTGTATTGATTTGATTCGTTTTATGGGTTCCTTTAGTTTGTCAGGATTGCGTAGTGCAGGTGATTTCCTTGTTCTGTGTTGATGCCGTGTCCAGGTGAGCTTCGTAGGTACGTCCTCAGGTGTACCGTGCCGGTAATGTTATCTTTTAGTACATGGGAGAAAAGAAAAACGGACGGAGCAAACTGCCAAGGAAATGGAATAGGACTGTGTTAATGTCTAAATATAACATTTGTGGTAACGTTGTGCTTGTTACAAGCAGTGGAATGACCGAATATGTTATAGATCATATCCGTAGTTTTATGTGCAAACGCGAGACCCGATATTTGCTGAATGTCAGGGACAAATGCTCTCCGAAGTGACCTAACATACGCAAAAGTCGTCCTGGGTGGAACCCGGGGGTATCAGGCATTGTTTACCGGTAAATGAGGTAAAGGAGTCAGACGAGCATAGCACGTTATTTAATATACGCTTTAGGTATAGGTTAAGCGATCGGTTGACAGTGGTAGAGCTTATCGTTCCAACAAGTATGAGAGCCAGTGGAATTGCTACGCCGTGTTCGAGACCCATGAAAATAATGATGAAATGTGTTCAGTAATCGGGTGCTAGAGAAACAGCTAGGTGAAGAGTGAGACGGAGTATCAAAGTTATGACGAGAATGGGATTTATATATACTACAGCTGCAGCGAGAGTACGGTTGCAAAGCCAGCTCTGAGGGACCTGGAATAGCGGAAAAAGACAGGGACTTCTACAGTGCGGCAACCAAGGCAACTATACGGCAGGAAAGGGCGACATTGGGAGTCGGGTTAATTATGAGGAAGAGCCTACCGGCTGCTAGGCATTCAACGTTAAAAACTGGAGCGAGAATGGGTTAAAGACTACGGTTGTAGCGAGAAAATGGTTGTAGAGCCAGCGCGGAAAGGGACAAGTAGTATCAGTAGTGTAGGCAGCAGCCCCAAAAGATTCTGTGTGCCAATCTAAGGTAGACATCCACCGTGGAACGTTAAAGTCAGATAGAATGCTGGTTATTGAGTTTCTGGCAGCCTGATTAATTAGTATACAGGAGCGACACGATTTATTAGGCTCGGTACAAACTGCTAGATGTAAAGTGTTGAATACAAGAGAGAGAACAGACATAAATACTTGTAACAGCTGTAGAGAGGTGTTGCTATAAGGACCGAAACAGATGCCGAATGCGAGAGAGACGTTAATGTGAGCGAAATAACTTGGTAGTGGAGCCGAGGGGCAAAACTCAATCAGAGACCGGAAATTTCAATTGCGATATGAGGGAACAAGCTTACAGATATTGAATCAGACGGAGATAAGTAACATGAGGCTGCCACTTTTACCAATGAATACCTTAGTCAATGGCAGCCGATGCGCAAAATAAGCGAAGCATTGGTATGAGACCTATGGGCATTTGTATCCTCAGAGATCGGACTGGTCCAAAAGGTTTAAGAATAAGAATCACAATAGCGAAGGGAAGAGAGAAAAGACGTTAATGTGAGCTGAAAAGCTTGATAGTGGAGCCGAGAGGTAAAACTCAATCAGAGGCCGAGAATTTCAGTTTCGGACTAAGCATACAGACAATGAATCAGATGGAAACAAGGCTAAGGCATTTGATTTAACTAATGAGCATCTTGGTCAATAACAGACGATGAGCAAAAAGGAGGCATTGGCTTGAGACCTATATGCATTTGGTGCCGCAGAGACCGGACTGGTCTAAAAGGTTTAAGATGGGAGCCGCAGTAGCGAAAAGAATCTAGCAAAGATTGGGTTTTTGCGCTGTGGCTAGCGGTATCGAGAGCACTATTGAAGAGTTGCGATATGGACCAAAAGAGGAGCCAAATGGGAGAGAGGGAGACCTTAATGTGAGCCAGGAAGCTTGCTGGTGGAGCCTGTATTGCCCTAAAAGATAACTGCTATCTTTCAAGTACAATTTAATAGTTGACCGATTGTACATTATTCCTGCTTGTTTTAATCGTCCTTACAACCAGCTCGTCACTCGACAGCTTTGTAAGTTCCCGCGCTCACGTGTTCGATCTGTTCTCGCTACATCCGTCCGCTTCTTATTGTAGCCCATCTAATACAGTCCGCTGTGTCCGACTCCAATTGCCTTCTGATATCCGCGCTTAATTTCGCGCACCGTCTCGGACTAGTATTAGCTAGTCCTACAAATTGGTGACCCCGATTCGCGCGCGTGAATTCAACTTTTTTCTCGTTTGTATTATTTTGGTGCTTTCGTTCTTTTTTCGCGATAATATACCTGTATTTATTTGTTTCTTGCGTAATTTTAGTACTTTTATCGTGTTTTTTCCTCCGTTATCCTTTCTACTCACCTTTCGAGAGTGGCATCTGAGTCGTTTCACAGCGTAACCATGCTTACTTTGGCTGTTCCAAGTTTCATGGAACACAGCCCAGAGGTTTGGTTTAAGCTATTCGAGATCGAACTGGAGAATAAGGGCATTACGGCAGACCGTCCGAGGTACAATCAGCTCGTCCCACGCCTTGCTTCGTCGGTTGTGACGCTGGTTGAGGACATTCTACTCTGCCCATCGAATGAGGCAAAGTATGAAACAATGAAGCAAGCGATTTTAAAAGAGTTACAGCCCAGCGCACGAGCTCGATTTGAACAGCTCAATGGTCTCAAGCTTGGAGATCGCAAGCCGTCGGCGTTGCTCCGCGAACTTCAGCGCATCGCTGGTCCCTTATTCTTGAGCGAAGAAGGGATAAAGGAGCTGTGGTTTGCACGTCTCCCAGAGCCATTGCCGGTATTGCTGTCCATGTTTATAGATACACCCCTGAAAGAATTAGCTACCAAGGCAGACGCTGCGTTCGAACGTTTTCCGCAGCAGACGACCAGTAGCTCCGGTGACGTATTCTCACCGATGAAAACCGAATCCTATATTTGCTCCCAGTCGTCAGACGGATCTGACCCTAAAGACGAGGAAATTGCGCTACTTCGCAGCAGGATAGCAGCAATGAAGGCTTCGAAGCAGCGGGTGCCACGGTCAAATGCTGACCACGTTTTGGCTACCGTTCATTGCGGCTCATCTGTGCCTGCACCGAGTACGTCTTCTTCGGCACGAAAGCGCAACATTTTCCCTGCACGTTCTCAGTCAGATAATACCGAATCCGACGAAGAGTATGTTGGTATCACCGCCAATACGGCAGGGGAACTAGACGTTGTCGGGCTCCCTGCATTAGGCACGACCCAACTGCTTCAGGGAAATCCAATAGTCCGAATACTAGCACAACCAACGTGTCCGTCAATAACCAAGCAAATCGCCTGTTTTACGTTAACAATCGACGTTCTTCCATCATGTTCCTCATCGACACGGGAGCGGAAGTCAGCGTCATTCCAGCGACCGCTGACGACAAGCAGTCAGAGTCTAAGTACAATTTGCGTGCGGCCAACGGTTTTCCGATAGCTTCATTCGGTCAGAGCATGATGAACCTGGACCTCAATCATCCCCGAGATTTTCAGTGGGTCATCATGTTTGCGTCTCTACCCTTCGCAATTATCGGTATCGAATTCCTCGACATATTAGCTTGCTTGTTGATGCTGGGCGCCACAGACTTTTGGACGACCGTACTAAACCAGGGGTTGAAGGCGTTCTTACGGACGCCCCATGATCAGTGCGGTTTTTCAAATCGCCGATGTACCAACAGATTATGCGAACCTACTGGCTGAAAACCCGGGACTGGTACGACCAGCTGCAGAGCTTCCGTCTGTCACGACAGAGGTCGCTCATCACATAGTCACGCGTGGTCCGCCAGTTAGCGCAAGACTAAGTTGGCTTGCTCCTGACAAACTACGTGCTGCACAAGCTTAATTCGACCACATGCTTCAGCTCGGTATCGTTAGGCCGTCTAACAGCCCATGGGCGTCGCCTCTGCACATGGTCCCGAAGAAGGTCATGGGGGACTGGCGTCCTTGCGGCGACTATCGAACTTTGAATACAGTTACTACGCCTGATCGCTACTCGATCCCACACATAGTGGATCTCAACGCCAGTCTGGCGGGCAAAAATATCTTTAGCAAAATCTACTTGGTACGCACATACAACCAAATTCCGGTAGCCAAAGCGGACAACGCTAAAACTACCGTGACGACGCTATTTGGTTTGTTCGAGTATCTGCACATGCCTTTTGGTCTTAAGAATGTCGCGCAAACTTATCAGTGCTTCATCGACCAAGTTTGTCGTGGCTTAGACTTCGCTTACGCGTACCTCGATGACATTTTAATCGCAAGTTTTTCATGAGAAGAGCATATGCACCACGTACGAGCACCTTTTGATCGTTTACCTCAACACGGGGTGACGATCAACGCAGAAAAGTGTTCGTGTGTTGTCGATTCAGTCAGCTTCCTCGGCCATCGTATCACCTCTTCAGACGTCGTGCCACTGCAGAATAAAATTCAAGCTAGCATCGACTACCCCGAGCCACATTCGTTCAAGCAGCTCAGGCGTTTTGATGACCTTGTCAACTTTTACCGACGATTTATACCCAACTGAGCCTCGCTGATGCAACCCCTCACGGAGCTTCTCCGAGGGAAATACAAAATTCGAATTTTCTGCAGCAGCACGCGCTGCTTTTAAGTCGCTGAAAGAGGCTATCGCCAACATAGCTTTTATAGCGCACCACGATCCGACTGCCTCACTGTTCCTCAGTACCGACGCCTCGGACGTGGCAGTCGGCGCTGTTTTGCAGCAAGGATTAGCCGACACGTGGCAGCCCTTAGCGTTTTTCTTCAAACGCCTACAACCTACCGAATCTTGCTACAGCACGTTCGGTAGAGAGCTACTAGCCGTATAACTGGCGATACGTCACTTTCAACGCATCTTAGAAGGCCGGTCCTTCGCCGTCTTCACCGACCACAAACCCCTGAATCACGTGCTCCGCTGGACTACCGACCGATACTCTCCTAGAGGGTGGCGCCCCTTGACCATATCGCTCAGTTTACGACCGATATACGGCATGTCTTAGGGGTGCACAACGCCGTCGCCGATGCAATTTCTCGCATCTATCTCCGCTGACGCTGGCACTGCTATCGACTTGGCAGCCATGGCCACAGCACAACTCAACGCTCCTGAGGTTGATCTACTACGTAGGTCTTCCTCATTGGACCTACGCCCCGTTCCGCTGACATCAGCAGACGTCACTATATTCTGCGATTTATCTCTGGGCACGCCGCGCCCAGTCGTTTCACGCGAGTTTCGGCAGACCGTGTTCGACACGTTGCACGGCTTGTCTCATCCAGGCGTTCGTGCATCGGTTAAACTCGTAACCGCACGATTCGTTTGGCACAATGTTAATCGGGACGTCCGTACTTGGGCAGCTGCTTGCCTTCCGTGTCAACGCGCGAAGGTGCGCAAGCACACGAGAAACTCATTAGGCACATTTCCGACGCCAGACGCACGTTTTCATCACGTGCACGTGGACCTAGTAGGTCCGCTGCCACCTTCGAAAGGCTATGTGTATCTGCTGACTTATGTCGATCGATTCACTAGGTGGCCGGATGCTATTCCTATACCTAACTGCTCTTCGGAAACAGTAGCGAAAGCTTTACTGGAGCGATGGGTAGTTCAATACGGCTGTTCCGCCATCGTGACCACCGACGAGAGTCACATTTATCGTCAAAATTTGCCACGTTGCTTAAGGTGGGTGGTGCTTTTGCACCTTCAGAGCCACTTATGCTAGCTTAGTAAATGGTCAGGGGACAGAAAAAGTCAGCCTCCTTGTCCTCCAGGTTGGCGGTTGGAATGAGTGTGATTCCTTATCTCTTGACGCGGACGTTTTGTAGCCCAACAAAAAACCTGCTACTGTGCGGTCAGGTTTTTGAGCCAAAGGCTCTGGTTGACGGCCCTAATCGTTCTGCTGTCTAGGCTAGGGCAACCTGACAGCACACTGCACACACACAGTACCAAGAATAGCTCTTCAAACGGTTCCTTGATGCTCCGGCCACCGTAGAGGATAATCAACGGTGCTATGTTTGTTGCATCGAGCCAGGTGGGTAGAGTTTTGGAGGCTACGGCTTAAGCCTACCCATCTTCTTATTTCCCCTCTTAAGCTTTCTCGCTTTTACCGTCCAGTTCCAGCAACAATTTTATCCCTCTGTTTTCAACCCTTAATTATTGCCCTTCCTCTTGCTTTGATAGCCTTTAGCTTTTAGTTTCAACGCACATGTGAACGTGTTGTGTCATTCCTGCCCTTCGACAAGCCCATATGCTAGCAAGAGTAAATACCAAGTTCATCGCCTTTCATTTGGAACCCTCAATCTTCCTTCAAATTGACATGCCTCAATGTACGCACATTGCTACAGATAGGTCCACAAACCGCACTTGCCCGAACTTTAAAGATCCTCCAGGTGTGGCAAATGCCCAGACAAAGGAATGTTTTAAAGAACTATTGAACAAGCACATGCAGAGCACGTCTGGATTCCGCTGCTTTTGCTGCAGTTGTAACAATCCCTCGGGGAACACACTTTAACAACTACGTGTCAGCCAGCCAATGTACGGGAGATGATGGAGCTGAAAAGGGTTTTCCCTTCTGCTCTCTTAACTCTCTTAACTCTATGCGAACTCCATCGATATATGCTGCGTATCGGAGATCCGCCTGCAAGACTCGAGCCTTGTGCTCAATTTGCGATCCCCTTCGGTTGACACCGGCAGCACATGCTGTTTGCGCCGGTGCGGTGACGATACAGATTCGAACACCGGGCAAGCCGATGTCGGTATTGCCCTGAGGCTCCGGGATGAAGCTGCTCTGGTTGACTGGCTTACAAGCGGTGTCCGGTTGTGTGCAGTCCGACTGGCTGGCTCCTTTGAAGCTTCGAAGTCGCGCATGACCAGCGGGTGTCTATTCGTTATGGCTGCCTATGCAACACCAAACACTAGCGATGCTTCGGTAAACGACGACTTCTATCATCAAATGATCGAGCTCCTCCTCCACCGAAGAAGCTCGGACACTGTAGTGTCAGCTGGGGATCTGAAAGCTCATGTTACAACATTACCCACTGATGCACTGCAGCTGGACGGCCACCATGGTTTAGGCTCCCGTAATGATAATGATGAGCAGTTTATTTATTTGTGTGAGGGTGCTTGCTTATTTCTTGCGAGCATTAATTTCCGAAACAGCACCCGCCGGAGGGTGAGTTGGCGCCCACCAGCCTCGAACTAGCTATGGACGCAACTCGATCACAACGCGATAGGCTACCGATGGCGAGGCTGAAGTCCAGAACTATCGTTCGATTCGGAGCACACGTGAGCACACAGACCATGCACTTATATAGGCTGACCCGCGGATGCGTTTTGGCGGACGCCCAAGACGACATTGTGAGTGCATTGTCACCATCCAACTGGAAAAAACCCCGCTGTGCTGGGTGCCTATCAACGTATGCTGTCACGTGAGTTGAGTAAGCGCCCACTGGATGCGGTTGAAGCACATTGGTCTCATAGTCACTAGATCTTACTAGCAGCAGGAAAATGCACATGTGGTAAGTCTAATCGCCAACACGGACACTGGGTCACTTAGCATTCTCTGGATTTTATCAATGCTCGCCGGCATATTCTGGCTGGAAGCGTACACAATGAAACTCGCAAAGAGCCGTGCAAAACTCCGTGCTAGCCTGAAGAGAGACCGCGAATCCTGGTGATCTAATCGTGCAACAGAGATGGAAATGGCCGCTGCCCTTGGTAACCATCGTAAGTTATTCGGGATAATACGGGAAACGGACAGCAGGAGAACTGGTTTTAGTGAAACGATACGTGATGTGAATGGACAGTCTAACCACAAGTTGTCAAATGGCTTGGAGCGTTGGGTTGAGCACTTCGGAAAGCAATTTATTCGGTCGGTATTGTTAGATTTCTTAAACGTGAGATCGCACGGTTGAAGTTAAACAAAGCGCGGGACCAGATCATCTTCCTCCAGCCATTTTAAAAATTGGGGGCCTGCTATAGTGGATAAGTTATACGAAGTGCCAGTGAAACCGTGGAAGCAGGAGACTGTCTCAACAGACTGGAGCCGCTCCGTCATAGTCACAATATTCAAGTGAGGCTCGCGATCGAAGTGCGGCAACCATAGAGGAATCAGCCTGATCTCCATCGCATCCAAATTGCTTGTGCCATTCATCATTCATAGACTGCCTGGCACTCGTGTAAATATTATCCGAGCATTATACGTTCGTAGCTCAGGCAAATTGAGGGCTTACGGCAAGCGGTCGTCACCCGTTTAATATCCCCAGTCGTGTGAGACAAGAAGGTCCGCTGTCATCTTTCCTGTTCAACTTCGATATTGACAAAGTCATGGAAATAGCCTTCACAGGGCACAACTTAAAAGGTTTGGATCTGCTCCCAGAAGAGGGACTTCTTGACTTGGAGTATGTTGACAACCTCGCCCTAATGCATGACAGCTCACCAACGTGATAAACGGCAATGGACAAGTTAGCAATGGCTGTCCGTCACTTCGGGCTTTGCTTTGCATCTTCGAAGTGTAAGGCGTCCCTTCAAGATTGACCTGGACCGCCTTCTGCGCTGCTTCTTTGTGGGTATCAGCTAGAAGTCGCTCAACATTTCCACTAGTTGGGGATTTGGATCAGTGCCTGTGGATTAAACATCACTCACGAATCCGATAGCAAAAGACCGGGCGCTTTTGTTATCCTGCGTCACTTATGGGGCCGCCGCGAAATCACTCTGGCCCTGTAGGATACAATGTACAATGCAGCGGTACGTTCGACCGTACTGTACGTTTGTAAAACCTGACCCCTTAGATCAGCGAACATAACGATACCTATCTGTTACCGGTATCTCAGCTGGCTTGCACCTTACATTTTATTCTTTATTTTTTTAGGTTTTGCGGCACATTAACTGAGATGTTTCCCACCCCTAGCTAAGCTGGATAATGATGATTCTGATAATAATGATGTGACAGCGCCTACGGTCGTCGCGGATTTTGCGTTGCTTCTCACCTCAACTCAGCCCTTACTGTCTTTACGAGATATACATTGCTCACTCGCCGATCCTTTTATATTTTATCCGTGCCACTTAAATTTTTGTTGGTTGGTACAAGCCCCGATAGGGCTGAGGTTGGTCTAGTTTATTTTATCCGTAACCAATCGAGGAATAGTTGTTGCGTGGGGAGTAGCTTTATTCGCCCCCACCTAGACTTGCGGAATTACTGCCATGTTGTTTCAAATTGTTTTGCCACTGATCTTCTCTATCTAGCCTTGCAGGCATCAGTGCGTTGATCTGCCCAATAGATTTATGATGGCACAAAACTCATCCCTGTTTGACCACTTCTAAATTCTTTAACTTCATCATGGACATGGTATACAACATAATGGCCGAAGTACCGGGGGCTCTTGTTCGCTTACCTATGCAAGAAACAGGACCCTTGTTAGGCGGATGTCTGTACGGTACATGGAACTTAACCTGACATCTGTGCTATCGACCACGCTTGCCAGTAGCTTAAGTGCATTATTAGTCGTATGGAGGATACTCGTCCCTAAGGGGTAGATATTTATGGCTCTCCAAGCGGGGAGACGATCTCTACTCGAGGCCAAATTCGAAGGTAACGGGCTTCATTCTAACAGTTTGTAAGGTGTAGGCAGTGGTGACAAACAGACACCTAATATCTTTGCTCGACTGCAAAGCATTGTCCGAGGCGGTAGTCGGACCGCACAACTCTCTCTACTGCTTCGGATGCAAATCTGCACGCCATCTGGATGCCAAAGTGTGTCTATCTACAATGATATATAGCGCATGTCGACCGCATCACTGCAGGTAAGTGCACATTAGATATTCGCCTGGCTTCTAGACCGCCGGTAGATATGTGCCGCCCGGATCCCTTGTTTGGTAGTAGAATCCTGTCTCGGAGTGATTGATGCCCTTCTTGTCAGGGGAAACAAACCATTTTTCAGTGTTCAGGCTTTTTGGGTCACGTGCGATTGACACGCTCACTCGCAAGGTAGGGAATATTTATGAATGTTTTTGAATGTCATAAGCCATTACTGCATTATGCGCCTGTTCAACAAGTACTCAATTCCGTCAAACTTTGGTTATTAGGTGACACCAATACGTCTTTCTGGTACCTCAGTATTTGACTCATTGGTGACCACCATCATCTTGCCTACATATTGAAGTAATGCTGCCTCACCTTTGGCACGCACCCATATGAAGTCTAGGTCTATTTATGTGAAGTACATCTTCCGGCTTTCCGCAAACTAGCGGATAGCAGCAATGATGTATGGCACAAACGAACACCACCTCATATCGGAACGCAACTTCAGATGACGTTGTCTGACCACAAGGTCCGCACTTATAGTCATCTTTCCTCTCCTAGGTTGAACTCGTCCTTATGCACTCCCGTTTAAGAGTGCAAGGAGCCACGGCTATGCTACGTGCTCATGTGTTTCTCACCGAATCCAAAGGCTTTTTATTTTCAGCTAATCATCTCCTGGACATATACGTTGTGAAATATCTACCCTGCCTGCCTGGGTGTGTACAACCTCGGTATCACTTGAACCTGTAAGTCAATCTTGCATTTTAGCTATGGATATCGTTTTCCTGTGTATTTGTGATACGAGTAGCAATACACCGTTCCTCAGTGCTTGCGCGTTGTGGGTCAAGAGGGTAGCAAACGCTCCCCATGATGACGTGAATATTTGGAAGCGGTACAGACGTCCGCTTTGCATTTCATGCCATATTTCAGTGATTACGCAGCGAAAGGGATGCCAAAAAAGTAACTTCAAAATTAAATTCCGTGTGACCCGCGTATACCTTGTAGCAATGTCATTTATAAACACATACCTTGCATGTTTCTTGAAACACCACTTTAGACCAAGTCAGTGGCTTTACTCGTAACGATCATGATGGCCGCACTGGGATCTATATTCCGTTCATGCATATTCATGGTGAAGGCGCTCCGTGTCTATAGTGGATACTTTGACAATAGTCATTTTGCTGCTGCTGGTTTTGGACCTACATAGGCCCGTCAGGAAGGCATGTGAAGCCCACAGCTGCTACTTTCATATTAGCGATGTAGATGTACCTGCCATATGGTTTATATAAGCACAGTAAACAACGTTCATGTAGGCGTGTGAAGCTCAAAGTGTGTTCTGTTAGCGGCAATACTGATGGCACCGCTGTGCCGCCAACATAGGCTCAATATACGCCGAACACGAACGTCTGTGGGGCCAAAGATTTCCGCTACGCTAGTTGACATAATGAAACAGTTACTACGGGACAAGTATAGGAGAACTACGAATATGCCTTGAAGGCATGTGGAGCCGATATTTAAGGCTTGGCTCGTGGTAATATTGGTATCAGTGTATTCACTCACGAGTCCTGTGTGA
>OX104063.1:195370068-195448822 GCA_944474145.2 Dicrocoelium dendriticum | reverse complement strand
ACATGTGCAGTATTGAGTCTATGCGGAGTGGGTAAATGTAACTTACCGCTTAATTCATCGGTTAGCACCTGCTCAGGGTTTCCGGTGCAATGGTGGGTGTTAAAATGACCGATGAACGGCGCAATGAGTGAGAATTCGTAACTAAAGCGGTTGTTCGTGAGGGAGAAAAAGTGGGCGTGCAACGCTTATGTTGTCCGAACTTCCCGAGAAAGGTTACCACATCCGTTTCACACAGTAAACAAGTGGACTGTGAAGTACTTTAATCGGTGGACGATTCCGGACCCACTCACTGCATCTGTGTCCCGGTGCTCCAACCGCTACAAGCCGTCCGGTGTTTACATGGTGCTTGCACATGGAGAAACAAGGCTGTAGAACAGAGTTTGGCCCTGCGAGGGGCCGATGGATCGTGCATGCAAACATGGATAATGGCAAGCAGTAAGCATTTGGAACTTCAATCGCAATAGCGACTTACTATCAGGAAGCCGGGGAAACTCATTCCACAAATTAAGGTCATAGGTGACAGGTGCTATGAAATCGGAGTGTATACATTTAAGTCCCCTTCCTGTATAAAGTGCAGGCTGCAGTGTTAATGCGCATGCTGGCTAAGGCTGCTACGAGGCCTAGTAGGAGAACGATTAGGGTACTCAATCAAAGCTTTGGGTTCAAAAACGTTATCGCAAGGCAGCGGGTTTTGGCACTGGTCTACTGAGAGCCTGTTTTATGAAATGAATAGCCACCCCTATTCACACCCCCAACCCGGAGGACCAGGAGGCTGAGTTTGTCTGGGCTCTTACCATTGCCCAATCTGGTATGAGTGGCTCTGAAGGTGCAAAAAGGGCAGCACCCAGCATAGTTCCATGGATCTCTGCGGCACGCAACCAATCGCACCACGGTAATGTCCAGCCTCATTGCGATGGCGTCATCGGCCTTCAATATCAAGCAGTGTGAGACAAGGATGACCGTTGTCACCTTTCCTCTTCAACTTCACTATTGACGAAGTCATGGAGATGGCAGTTACTGGACATGACTTAGAAGGTGTGGAGCTACTCCCAGGAAGGACGACCCCTTGGCTTGGAGTATGCAAAGACATTTCCCTCATCTGTGACAGCTTCCAAACGTGGCAAGCTGCACTGCACAGATTAGCACTCACTGCAATCCGCTTCGGTCCTTGCTTTGCAAGTTGAAGTTCAATCCTTTCCTCCTAGCATTGGCAGCGATTGCCTCCTGCGCTAACCATTGGTGGGGATCAGGTAGAAGTCGTTCAAAATTTCCACTAGCTTGGAAGTTGTATCAGCGTCCGTCACTTGGGCTTTGCTTCGCACCATGGAGGTACAACGCGTTCCTCCAAGCATGGGCTGGACCGCCTCCTATGCTGACCCTTGTTGGGGCTCACCTAGAAGTTCTTAAATAATGGAACCACCTGGGAAGTTGTATTAGTGTCCGTGAAACTTAAGATGAGGTCACGAACCGGATAGCGAAAGCTCGAGGCGCTGTTGCTGACCTTCGCCACTTATGCAGCCTGCGCGGCACAACGCTCGCCCTAAAGGGTAGAGTGTACAATGCACCTGTAGGTTCCATCCTATCGGTCGGTTGTGAAACCGGGCCCCTTAGAGCAACGGACATGAAGTGGCTAGTGAGGTTCTACCACCGGTGCCTTCGCACATTACCTCACATGCGGTTGGTACAGCTTGTGGGCAACGAGCATGTTCCACGCCTTGTTTACGGAGCAGGATAAGGGACCGAACCGCTCAGCACCATTAGTTCACGCACCACGCTCACCAGCCTCAGAAACTTGTCACGCACGCCAGGACACCGACTCCCGCAAAGGGCTTTCTGGGGGCCGGATGTGTGCATAGAAAAGGAAGAGGGGTGGTCCAGCGATGACTATGTCGAGAGGTTTAAGGGCCCTCACTTCAGCCGTGGCCACCGGTTGCAACCACACTGCTCCCTGCTTGTTGTCCGGAAGAATATGAATTATATACAGGTAGCAGTCGCACAGACTGTTCTAACCAAAGGAGTAATATCCTAACGCCGATGTTCCGTTGGCAATAGCAATCGTGTGTATGCTGTCCAGGGTGGTCCCTTTACTTGGTATGCGCTTAGCATCTTTAAAGTGCCAAATTTTGCTGCTGCACAAGCAGCCTTTTTGGGACCCCTAGATCCTTGGTAACAGGGAACTCCATGTGGTGCGACACTTCACCTAGGCTTGCACTTACATTGGCGAGGACCGCGGCGTAGAAACTCAAGTTAGTTCACGCACCGTGCAATCTGGAACGGACTTCTTAACCACGGCGAAATATTTGCCGACAGAAGCCAATTTCCATCTCTGTGAATTGGCGTGTATGTAGGGCCACAGTTGCCGCCCTTCCGCTGTATCACATCGTTGCCTGGACCATTCGGTCTAAAGATCTGAAGCGCCTTCAAGTACTTCATGCTAACTGTTCGCGAAGCCTTTTTGGTCTTCGATGGCACCGACATGTCCCCTTCGATGAACTGAGTACGCGAATGCTAGGTATGGCTATCCATGCGATCGCACCAGAATATCAGCTCGGACTAATTAAGTTGCTGGCATCCGTAACACATTTCATATAGCAAAGCAGCAGCGTTACACCAATAAAGTGAGAACGAACTTGCCATTGACCTTCAGGTCGGACACACACGGTAACTCACCAACGTTTAGGATGCCGCATGCCTGCTGGAAAATGAGGGGCGCAAATACCTAAGGAGTTTGCAAACCGGTGGAGCCCAAATATCTATTACGACCTAGGATGATTGAATGAGAGCAGAGGAACCTACTTACCGTGACGTGCAATGTCCCTGTGACGATGAATGTATTACACGATGGTTGTGATTCAAACTGATAAGCCGGACCTAAAACATAGTTTATGCACTTGAAAAGAAACGTACCCGCGCAGAACAGGGATGAACTGCTGCTGCTGTGAATCTGGACCACAAAGTGCCAGACACTTGAAAGTAGCAGTTCGCTCGTGTTGCCAGCTTGGATGCCGCTTCAGTTGCAGAGTCACTGCAACCGCGGTATTGGAAGCGCACCCTTCACAAATTGGACAGGTCGTCCAGCTCCCGTTGCATTTGGTTTAGTCAGCTCGGTCTACGTTTACAATAGTTAACACCGTCACTGGCTTTCGCAGTTAAAGTTGTTTCTCTGTCCCGTGGTTAGTTGGGTTCTCTCGCTGACAGAACGCCGTCAGATAACCACTATAGACTGTTTGCTTTTCCAAATTTCCGTGCTGCTATTGCATTAACCGCCACGTTTTTGGACTGGCGTAGGTCTCCAGTAGATTTGGACGCTTTGCTGGTTCTTTATACTTTGCTTCGGGGAGAGGCTGAGGTCGCACACTTCATTTGGACCATTCAGCGGGCAACGAATGGGACGAATAGTTGCACGCCGAAGCACATCAAGCAGATCCCAAAGACTTTGATACGAATATAGCTAGCGATCCAGTAGCGGATGATGTTGACATACTCGATAATGTTCTACGTACAGAGGTGATGCTCCTCTAGGAATATGAACAAATTAACCAGCAACCGTAATCCCTTGTGACTAGGCAAGTAAATGGTGAATTGTACGACAACTGAGACCGCAACTGACGGGCAACTTCCCCCATGTTGTGGTCCGCTTCCACCTACCGTTCCAACAGACTGTGACACTTTTTCGCCTCTCAACCTCATTGTAATCTGTTGCCTATGGTTCTCCGACGTCCCTTGTCTCCGTCGAACAGTGATGCTTAATGCAATTAAATGGAGATTCCGTTTCATTTCCAAGCGCAGTTTGCAGCATCTGCCGCGTGTCCAACCTCTTGGTTAATCCGCCTGGTTGCCAACAATCCCCGTCTGATGCTAGAGCATCTACCTGATCTGGAGTTATCTGACTGGATTTAGCGCACTGCGTTTCTCGCAACACCGATCCATCTTAGGCTACTTTCTGGCATGGGATTGTTTACTGTGTTCGGTTAACTGTGCCGAACCCAAGGCGGGTGCGCCGTCACACCGAACATTGCTCGGTCGTACGGCCTTTGCTGGACGACTTCCTGCTGTTTATTGATCTACTTTTGCAATTCACTCTATATTTGGAAACATTTACAAACTCTTCCAGCCCGTTTGAACCTGATGCACGTCTCAAGCTTTTTGCGTCGCCTACTCGGACGATTCGTCTAGCTGCTCTGTCTGCAATCTACTCCCAGACGCACCGCCGTCCAACGCGTTTGCCTGCCGCAATGGCGGCTCTATGTCCGTCGCTGGAGTGACGCTTTAGGATAAGCCGAGGTCATCGACCGAAGCATCTCCTTCATCGCTTTCACATATTGTCGGCAGCTGTGTTACGTCTCATACAAGAGCAACACATAGAAAAAACGCGCCACACAGGTTACCTCAACCTGCATACGATGCCACAAGACATATCCAAAATAATTCATTTGATGAGTTGCTTCTGATAAAAGTAATTCGCAATATCCTTCAGCAATGGCTCCATACCCGATGGCACGAAGAACAAATGTCTCACAACCATGCCCACCTTCTTTGGCAAAGTCACTCCTTAGCTTGGAAGAGAAAAGCGCCTTGCAATCCAGCATCCTGTAACTGTGTAGCATTTATTATACGTTGAGAATAGCAAGTTACCGTTTCCCACGAAGGTTGCTACGTCTGCCATGAACACAGCGATACTGCACATACTGCTACGGGTACTCCTCTGGCAAATGCTTCGCGGTTTACCGTTCATAATGCTGCCGAGTCACAGCCGCAGGTTTGTGAAAGCTGTGGCTGTTGCAAATTAAAATTTCATTACATCGGATGCAACCTCCTCTCGTTTCCGATAACATGTGCGCACCGACAGACAGGATCTTTCGCAATCAACCACCATGATGACGGTTAGAAATGTGGCGCCAAGTGATTTCCAATTCCCCTGTATTCTGCCACAAAAACTAACAATGATAACCACACTCACCTTCTTCAATACAAATATTACATCGACTCAACTTGTACATACTATATATATGTATATATATATGTATATATATACAAACTTTCAATTAACGGCAACATCTCCAGTTGGCCTAGCATAGTTACCGAACCAAACCCACCGCTAGACAAAACTCAAGTTCAAGTTCAAGTTCATTTGGGACCTAAACGATAAGATAATCCCGTGAAGGTTCCTTCTTTTGCTTATCTTCGGAGCGGAAATTGATAGGTCTGCTTGAGATGTTGAAAAGCCAAAAACAAAGACCGCATCACACTCTGTCCAAATGCCTATAGGTCTCAAGCCAAGGCCTCTCTTCCTCTGAGGATCGGCTGCCACTGATTAAGATTCTCAATGGTATAAGTAACGGCTTCATGATTCTCGTCTCCGTCCGATTCATTATCGGTACGCTTGGTCACCCTACCTAAATCGAAAGCTCATGTCCTGGATTAATCTTGCCTCTCGGCTCCACTATCATTCTTCTCAGCGCACAAGTATCGTCTCCCTCTCTTGTTTGGCCTCTCTTTTGGTCCATATCCCATCGGTTCAGTGACGGTACAGGTACCTCTAACGCCAGCGCAACTTACTAGTCCCCGTTTGATTCTCTTTGCTACTGTGACACTCATTATTAAGCCTACTGGACTTGCCCGGCCTCTCAGGCTCCTAATACCCATCGGTCTCAAAACAAGGCCTCTCTCATTCGAGCATCGGCTGCCGTCGGCAAATGTTCTCATTTGTATAATTAACTGCCTCATGCACTCTCCTCCGTCTGGTACATTACCTGCAGGCTTTGTCCTTCTACCGAAATTGAAATTTCAAGTCCCTGGCTGAGTTTTGCCTCTCGGCTCCACTCTCATGCTTCTCAGCTCACAATTACGTCCCCCTCTCTTGTTTGGCCTCTTCTCTGGTCCATATAAATAAATAAATAAATAAATAGTATATTCTCGGTAAAACGAGACACACCTGTAAAGGCGTGATCAAATATGCATACAAGCATAGCTTCTGCGGAATGTTAAAACATTTCGTTTTAATGAAAGTTATAAAAGAAAAGATGTTGTCCGTATGAGTGAGCATACTGTCAGGTAATAGTCAGACCCAGGGACATTATGGCACTGTGGCGCGCAAAAATCCGTCAAAACACAAGTTGGGGGTAATTCCGCCAGGTAGTGATTCGTGAGCACAGGAGCCTAAACAAGGTTTTGTTGCAACGAATAACCAATACGAGATAGAGCTGATCTGTGCTCCAAAGAAGCATTCTTCATAGCAGAATTAGTTGCACAGGTACGATGTAGAAGGCTGAGGACTGCGTCAATGTGAAATGCTTAGCTGTGACTTTATTTTGTGGCGAGTCACATCCGCCACGTTGCAGTGTTGTTAAGCGGACATTTGTGTCTTTTTATAGGGAGAACGCTTGCCAGGCGAAAAACCACCACGTCCTGGAACACTGCCGTAGCTTTCGTTGAACAGTAGTGCAAGTCGGTTATGCATCGTATAGACTGATTTTGCATTCTATTATTCGCAGTCGGTTGACAGCCAAAATTCTTCGTTGGTTGGCCGAATGGCTTAGTACTGATACGGCAGCAGTCGTTGAAGCCGGTCAATGATGCAAGTTTCGAAGGGTCGAATGATAATGATGCAGGTGAGTAAACACATTGTTAATAGAGGCCGGCTCTTCTATTATATTCTTGCTCGGCTCGCAAACCATGTCTAGCTATCCACGCATCGGTTCAATGGTGGTTTAGGTTCCCATAGTGTCAGCACAACCTACTAGGCCACATTTGCTTCGCTTTCCTACTGCACCACGCACTCTTAAACCTCCTGGACCGCACCGGCCTCCGGCTCCAAATGCCTATAGGTCTTAAACAATGGCTTCTCTTCCTTTGAGCATCGATTACAGTTTTCATTGGCATAAGAAAAAGCCTCATGATACTGGCCTCCGTCTGACTCATTACCTGTGTGCTTGGTCCCATGCGAAGTTGCAATTTCAGGTCTCTGATTGACTTTTGCCTCTCGACTCCACCATCATGAATCTCAGCTCACAATTATGTTCCCCTCTCTTGTTTTGCCTCTCTTTTGGTCTATATCGCAACAGTTTAATGGCGGTATATTTATCACTAGCGTCAGCGCAACATCCCAGTTCTCTTTTGGTTACCTTTCTTTCTGTGCTTCTTAACCCAAAACATTTTGGCCAAGTCAGTCCTCTGAGGCTCCAAATGCCTATAGGTCTCAAGCCAAGGCCTCTCTTATTTTGAGCACCGGCTGCTATCGACTCAAGTTCTCATTGGTATAAGTTACAACCCTATGATACTCTTCTTTGTCTTAATCATTATCTCTATGCTTGGTAACGCCTGCCCAAATCCGAATTTCCGGTCTCTGATTGAGTTTGGCTCTCGGCTCCACTATCATGTATCTCAGCTCACATTAACGTCTTCCTCTCTTGTTTGGAGTCTCTCTTCGTTCATATCGCAACTATTCATTTGCGGTATAGGTACCACTAGCCTCAGCTCATCGGTCACTCCATTGATTTCAGCCAGCACAACTTTACCATAAAAGTTATATTTATACAATAATATAGTCCTGTTCAATTTTGTTGGCAGTTTGCTCGGTCCGTTTTTCTTCTCACCCTTGTTCTACAGGATAACATTACCTGCACCAAACACCGCTGAAGACGTACATGCGACGCTCCCATGGGCACGGATTCAATAAAGAACAAAGAAAAGACCCGCACTTCATAATCATGACACACTGAAGAACCTAGGAAACTGATCAATTCAATACAAGTCACCTGAGTCGTCCGACTTCAACAGCTCCAACCACTTGTATTGGACGCCGAAGGCAACTACACAGTCATAGGAAACATATGGGCGTTACGTGACTGCGAATATCCGCGAGGGTTCATCGGCCAGATACAATCTTGCCAATGTTATATCAACAGCCGGCAGTGTTCCAGGACGTGGTGGGTCTTCGTCTGGCAAGCGTTTTCCCTACAAAAGGCCACAAATGTCTGTTTAACAACACTGCGACGTGGCGGATGTGACTCGCCACTCAATAAAGACACCGCCCCTAACATTGGCAAGTTGACCGACATCACATTTACAAGTTCTGTGTATATATCGGCTCTCGCATGAGCACGCCTACACATCTGATTAGTGACATACCACTATTCTTAAGTATTTTTCACCCCTTTCCTCATACTTCACTCACTGACTTACATTGCTTACGGGACCTCATCTTACTAGTTCCTCATCAACATACTATATAAGTGATCTGATTACTATGTTTACCTCTAGCATTCTGTGTACATAGACTACATACAACATTTGGGCTCTATGGGCCCACACTACTGTTTCCAACTGCACTACTCCCACTGTTGGTGCTGCTTGTTCCGCTATCATGTACAATAATGCAATATGCCGATCATGCCCAAAAGGCGTGTCTCACTTTGTCGAGAATAAAATATTTATTTATTTATTTATTTAATTGCTGCTCACATTTTTCTGCCAAGTAGTCCCTGCCTGGCCGGTTTATGTAAAATAAAAGAGTGAAGGGTAAGCTAAGCAAATAAGCAGAGGAATGTCAGCAAAATAATGAAAATTCCAAGGTGTGAGAAGAAATTAAAAGAAAGAAGGATAAGTTAAAGCTACAAGTCGGTTAGGAGCAGGGGAAAGTTGGTACTGTCACCCAAGAGCATCTAACCGACGCTCGGAGCCCACTACAGTAGACTCCCTAACGACGTGCTCCGAAAGCGAGTTCCAACGTGCAACAACTCGGCGCGACAAGCGGGTTTTCGTCCTTACCCGGTCATAAGGCAGGTTGTACAGCTTCCACGGGTGACAATACAGACTAGGCAGCTTAGCGGAACCAAATAGCCAGGACCAGCCTGCACGGATTTTACCCGTTAATATACGATAAGGTAGGATTAAGTCTCCTCTAATGCTGCGGTAGTACATTGAGTACACACCTAAGCTAAGCCAACGTTCGGGTTACGTTTGCCCCCGTAACCCATGAACTATACTTGTACCCACTCGCAAAACCCTCTCCAGTTTCATTTCGTCCCTTACAAGACAAGGTGGACGAGTCTGGATACAGTACTCTAAGTGGGGTCGCACAGAAGTTGAGAACAGCTTCACAAAAAGTATTGGCCGTTAGGACACCGAAGGAGCGGCGAATAAACCACGTCATACGGAACCTTTACAAGCAGCCTTCCTCTAATAGTTTCCAGAGTGAAGCATTGAGTTATGGGTGCTACCTAGATCAACCTGCTGAGTGACAACATGGAATTCATTTCCCCCAACTACGTAGCGCGTGGGAGGACTAGCACCTGCTATGCGGAGGACAGAACATTTCGCCTGATTTATAGACATCAACCATAAGGTTGACCGATCCCAGAGCCTATCCAAGGCACTCGGAAGTGCCTCTGAGCCACCAAGGAAATCCACAATACTCCAGAGATTGAGGTCATCAGCAAACAATAACGACGGTACTTCAAGCTCCTGGGGTAGGTCATTGACACAAATTGCGAAAAGCAGCGTCCCTAGAACCGACCCTGCGGAACACCACTAAGAACGGATTGTCTATGCGAGAGGCTACGCCCCACGCGTACACACTATTCTCTTTCCCACTAGGAAAGCAGAAACCCATTTTAGAGCGGCTGCAGTTATCCCATACGATCTCAACTTTAATGAGATTCGTTGATGTGGGACAGTATAAAAGGCTTTCGAAAAGTCAACTAAAATCACATCGATGGCGTGACCGTTGTCTGCTGTCGCAGCCCAGCGTTAACGAGCTACAAGCAAATTTGTCAGACATGAAAATACCGTACGGACTCCGTGCTGTGTCGCACTGAGAAAGTTAAACTTAATCAGGTGATTCTCCACGTAATTCCTGGCCAACTTTGCAAACAACTTAACCACTACGCTTGTTAAGTTGATAGGCCGGTAGTTCGCGGACAGGGCTCTGTCCCCGCCCTTGATAATCGGACAGATGATTGCTTGTTCCATTACGTAGGTAAGACACATGTGTCGAGTGGTATTTCGAACATGCATGCCAGTGGGCCACTTAGCTCAGCGACTAATTCATGCACCAGCTTCGGATGAATTGCATCGGGGCCAGAAGCTTTAGAAGGATTTAGCCCTCGCAATAACCCGAAGACTTGTGTCTTCGGTATGCTGATTTTAGTTAGGCAAGAATCCTCCGGCATTTTGTGACCAGCTCAACCTGGGGTAGAGAGACCTCATGAGAAAAGCCTCCAGTATACTGTTCTCTAAGTATACAAGCACCATCTTAGTCGTTATGCCCATGGGTCCCGTCCGCTCGTAATGCCGGTATAGACGAGTTTGTACCGCTACGTCTCTTTAGGTAAGCAAAGAACTTCTTTGGATGTGTTACGGCTGCGTTAGCCAAATCCTCCTCGTACTGAAGCCGAAGAGTTCTAAGATAATGCTTAACTTTATTTCTAACCGCTCGATAGCTTTCGTAGGTGCTGGTTGATGAAGCCGCTTCGTAAGTTCGCCAGTACTTAGAGCCCTTCCCGAGCAGGTATTTACCTGTATGAGCTATCCAAGGAGGCTGCGTCCGTTTCACCCGTCTCTTAATGAGTGGGGTGTGGGGTGCAGAGGTCTCGGTGAGATATGCCTTAAATTTCTCCCAGGCTGTCTCAACGGTGTTAGTCACGGTGATCGCACAACGAAGAACTGAAGCTTTGTCACGCATTGAGTTAAAGTCTGTCCGCCAAATATTTGGACATGCCTCAGCGGTACCTAGATGACAGTTAGTTAGGGCACATCGAAAGGATATGCAGACATGGTCACTGACTCCTAGAGGACAGCCGTAGGTAATCTCACTTACGAAAGCTTTTAACTTCGCAAAAATGAGATACAAAGTAAACGGAATTTGGTTACGCATATATCTAGTCGGGAGGTTCACGAACTGATGCAAAGGCAGTTGCAATGTTAGCTAGAGGAGCTCGGAACCGAAAGTCCCCACCGCCGAACTGCAAGATAGATCAGCCTAGCAGCCCTCAGGGAGGTTGAAGTCACCCAGTAGTAGACACTTGTCAGCAGCCTGAGTACGAATAAATTCGATAACCTCCTTGGAGATACTTCCAGGACTTCGATATGCCACTACAACTGTAAACTGAGCATAGGAAGTGCACCCAATAACCGACAGGGCTACAACAGTTCGTTCCGGTGACTGGAAAACACAGGTCCTCAACACATCAAGCTTACAACTCACATGAAGAGCGACGCTCCCACCTTGGCGGCCAACGGAGCGATCGCGTCCAAGCAGCGCGTAACCAGCCGAACATACTGCACCGTCTTTGATATCCGGGGACAGCCACGTTTCGGTGACAGAAAGTATGTCGGGACGACATTTCTCTAAAAGTAAACCCTCCTCGTGTACCTTGTTCCTTACGCTACGCACATTACTAAACACTACCTGAAGGGACTCTGCACAACCAGCCCTAGGTAGTACGCTACCAGGAGGGGTTCTATACCTTTTTACACGCATATTAGCGTATTGTACCAAGCTTTTAGCGTGGAGTACGAGTTAGATGATTGCCTCTCTACGACACCATGGGCGACCATATGGAAGTGAAACCTAATTATCCTAAGAATTCATAGGTTCCTATGACCTTTACATAACGCCATACATAGAGACGCTGAAGCGACAACTGATTAACATTTCGCCCATGGGTATGGAGACAAACGAACACTCACTGACATCGTGTCAACGCCACAATTGCAATCCTGTCATTTTTTGTTGAGTCATCAACTGTGATCGAATTATGCAACCTTAGAATTGTCGTTGTTCAGCTTCAGATTGGTTTAACAACTTCTGTGGGAACTATGTCCCCCATGATCTTTGCGATGACATTCGCACACAATTGTCTAACCGCCTAGCAGCTATTGCTGCACTGTGGAATACCAGTTAGATGGTTGCCTGTCTACGCCACCATTAGGTAGCCGCCAGTGATCGCCATAGACCGCTTCATGTGCTGGTTAGTATGTCTGTCCACACTGGTTAAGTCTTAAGGTTTGGATAATGTGGTAGCTAGCATCTCCTCCTTTGACACGCATCACAATTTGCCTATTGGTCGGTTTCAGGTTGGAGACCAAGCATCGAGGTTTACTCGAGGGGCATCGAGGTTTACTCCAGAGGGGCATCAAGGCAGAACAGAAGGTGGTGCTCGACCACTTTCATTGGACTGTCTGTCCCTTATGCTGGCAGCTTCTAACCGGTGTACTAATGGTTTACGTCCCATAACCAATGAGTGTCAAGGACGCCAAATCGGCGTTCTCGGCCTCGCTAACTTGAAAGTACCGCACGATATTTCGAAAATGAAACACGCTAAAAGCTTGGTACAATACGCTAATATGCGTGTAAAAAGGTATAGCAGGGCAGGAGTTGACTTCCGGTTGACCACCTGAAAACCCACAAGACGAAGGCATTGCTCAACCGCCGCCAACCTGTTCTTGAGGGTTTTATGGCTTCCCTTAACTTCAGTCGATGCGCCAGTGGGAGGTCCGGCTGAACGCTGACATTTCTACCCTTGAGTTGGAATGCAAAGCGCAGTAACGCTCTGCGTTTCCTCGGGGTTGAGAGGACTGCACGAAGTAGTCGGGGTCGCGGATTTGTCGTATCTAAATTGATGTTTCCCAATCTGGTTATTTTCTTGCTGGTGACACGGGGAAACCAGGTGGAAACGTCTTGTTGACGCAGAGTTTGAAGCACTGGAGGTCATCCAGCTTGCGTTCCTTTGGAAGAGCTTCCGCGGATTCAGCAACGTTACGAAAGTTAACGCTACTATCAGTAAAAGAATCACCTCGACGAGGCGTATTCATTCCACGAGTCTTCGCCTTGACCCCAGGTTCCACCGGTTTGGCAGGATTCACAGCGCGTTACGTCGCCAAAGGACTTGGAGTACTTGAGTCTGAGGCTTTGTGCTCAACCTCCAACTCCCTCACCGGTCTAGCCTTCGCCGACTTTGCGGGTGTGGCCGAAGTCGGCACGGCGCGTTGCTTTGCCAATGGAACTGGGGTGAGTATAGTTGGAGCTTTGTGTTCCCCTTCCAATACCTTACTGGTTTCATACCAGCAGGCTTTGAGAGAACCGTACGGACTTTCTTAGCCCTCTTCCGCTTGCTTGTACTGGGGCTCTAAGTTCCTTCGCGCTAAGGATGGCTTCCAGTACGACATCAGATGCCTCTGTAGAGTCATACTGGACCGCTGGGACACGCGACCCGGTAGCCGTTACCTCTGTCGGAATTTCATCTACAGCAATTGAGGTTAGTTGTGGGTCTTCCTCCAGTGAGCCGACCTCAATAGAGACTGCCATATTCCTCAGCAGTAATTCTACTTCCCGATAAAGAGCTGCGATGAAAGACCACAACTGCGGGTTACCCAGCCCGGCCTTGCTCGATGTCTTCTCATCAACCTCAAGACATTTAGACAGACAATGACGGCATAAAAGACGATTGAACAGTATGCTAGCGCAAGCCGAAAGCATTGCGTAAGGATCAGGGCTCAAATCGGTGCAGGACTCATGGTAGTAGCAGTTGCATACATAACCTTGCATGCCATCAGACTGGTCCGTCACAGGCTACGAGCTGCTCACGCTGCCGCATACAGCATTAGATTCGCTGGTCAACGCAGCCGAATCCACATTTGTGCCAGTATTCAGTGAATCCGACATTACGCTTTCAAAGCGTATGAAACAAGTATCAATATGTACAACCGACAAACTGTTAACCGCAGAACAGTCAACAGACACCTCTACGGGTTAAAACACGGTGTGAAGTGGATTAAAAAACACAAAAATACCGGGAAAATACCAGTGGCTGAACCCAAAATATTTGGAGGACGTTTGGTAAGTACCCGAAAACGGGTACGACGGAATCCGGGGAAAAAGATGATCCAAAACTATTTGGATCAAGCGAAATTTGACAAAAGTCAAACTTTTTGCACGATACTTGTAAACACTGTTCCGAAACGGTCCTTTGAAAGTAAAATCTCCAAAAAACAGCACACGCAAAAATTTCAATTTACCATTAAGGGGAGGATGGGAGGCCTGGTCCGCAAGAGTGTTGGTCTGTCCTTTTAGCAGAGATATTGTAATTGTACTGGAATATATAGTGCAGTATGATGCCGACACATGAAAGTGCGAAGATCGCCCTTGTCCTTGCTTCATTCCTTTTCAGAAGCGAAAAGTCAAACGAAGGTCGAAGTGTTGGGGGCCGCTTCACTTACCGGAACAAGGGAATGGAGGAAGGGCTAATTTCTGTATTGGCGGGAAAGGATTTCGCTACCATTGTCCTCGGTGACACCCAAGATAGTTTGAGTAGCTGCATAGTATATCCTTAATTTTGGTGGTAATAAGGTTTGGGAAATAGAAGATAATGCTATATTAAAGTAACGACTGCAGGTGTAGTTGAAGGTCACGGCATAATCGAAAGCAGGCAAATGGTAAATACAAGTGAAGTGTGAACGGATGTTTTATGGAGCAAATAAGTGTTAATGTAATTGTTTCGTGTTGGTAAAGGTCATGCTTTCATGAAGCTACTGGTAAATGTAACTTATTTGCTCGGGATTACGGGGACGGACGTACCCCGAGCGTCTACTTAGTTTGGGAATGCATTCAATGCACTACCGAAGGCTTAGAGGAGACCTAATCCTAACCTACCGTATCTTGACTGGGAAGGTTGGTCCAGATTTGTCTTGGCTATTCAGTCCCGCTAGATTGTCTGTTCTACGCGGTCATTCGTTGAAGCTGGACAAACCGCGGTCCGATCGGATTAGGGCGGAAATCCGGTTGTCACGCCGAGTTATCGACCGCTGGAACATGCTTCCGGAAAGTGTTATCAGGGAATCTACGGTTAAGGGGTTTGAGCGGCAACTTGACGCTCTTGGGTGGCAACACGAAACCTTTCCATTTTCCTGAGTAACTCGCATCTTCGTACTTCGATTTTCTTTTCTCTACTTTTCTTCAGGTATTGGTATTATTTTCTTATTTAAGTGCACTTCCCTATTCTGTACCTTCGATTTCTCTTCCTATCCTTTGCTTACTTCACGTGACTGCCACAGCAGGGACTGCTAGGGCAGGAAACGTGGGCATTAACTGGTTGGCCAGGGTGCGATACGGGTGTTTCCGTTTTAGATCCATCAATAACTGAGCACTTCATCAATTCCTGGCTCAACGATCCACTCAAGATGGAACACTCACGGGATTTTCCTATCGTTCCAGTCCCCATCTGAACTGAAATAAGTGGTATACATATCTCTTGTCTGATTATTGGATTTTTTGAAAGCGCGATAAAAGAAAGCGAAATTTACAACTAATAAATCTTATAAACTGCTATTCCCTGTACATACTTACGCACAAAGCGACGCATACACATCTCTTTCATATCCAGTATGAAAGCACCACCGTTTAGCCTGTTGTACCGGAACTCAAAGTCCCTCCAGACCAAATTTTCATGTCAAAAATTAGCCATTCACAGAGTATATATCACAGTAAGTTGTTAAAAAGGAAACAAAATATAAAAAGTGGTTTATGGAAGTCCACTGTATGCATCGGAAAAAAGAAGGAAGTGGGGGAATGTATGGTAAATTGTCCAAGATATAGGAGAATCCACCTACAACCGTGTGTACCGGAATCACACTGACGAAAAAACATTGTATCCAAGTGGCGGATAGGACGCTCCGTTCACAGACTGGACGCTCGTTAGGCGAAAGCTATCGTCCGTACTGCCTACCTGACCTGATATGAAAACAACCGTAAATCCCTATCCTGTACCTTCGATTTCTCTTCCTATCCTTTGCTTATTTCACGTGACTGCCAAAGCAAGGACTGCTAGGGCAGGAAACGTGGGCATTAACTGGTTGGCCAGGGTGCGATACGGGTGTTTCCGTTTTAGATCCATCAATAACTGAGCACTTCATCAATTCCTGGCCCAACGATCCACTCAAGATGGAACACTCACGGGATTCTCCTATCGTTCCAGTCCCCATCTGAACTGAACTGAAATCCAATTTTGCAAAATACTGAAACAGCGTGTTTTCCAGAAAGGTGCAACTGCAGTCATTGAGTTGTAGAGAGCAGGAGGGAAATCCCATGTCATCCCCATCGATTCCGTATCATACTGGGTTTGATGCGTGTCGTTGCATTACGACGCTTCATTTCTTTTTGCAGAGGCAAGGAGAGGCGATCAAAAGTCGAAGTGCCGGGGGCTCTGGTTCGCTTACCGGTACAAGAAGCTGGACGCTCGTTAGGCGGAAGCGTGTATCGTCCACGGATTTTGACCCGACCTTTTGACCTGACGTGACGTTCCACAAAGGTTCGTCGCAGCGAGACTTGACCTTAACGTGGTGCGTCGATTTGCGTACCTCCTTGACCCATTGACCTATACTGGGTGATGTCTCCGGGCACCTTAAGAGCTACTCTTGCCAGGTTGGTCAATGGTGAGATGTCAGACAAACTCAGCCTTCTGGTCCAGCAGGTAGAGGGTTTGAAATGGGATGGCGTCCATTTCTGTAAAACTAAATCATTGCCACCTCCCCGCTGCCTTTTGAGCCAAAGGCTTTGGATGAGGACCCTTATCCTCATTCTGTATAGGTCTGGGCGCCCTGGCCGTATCTCAGCCCACATACAACCATGACATTTTCTTCATTCATAAACTTCATCCTGCATCGGCCGTCGCGCAGATTATCAAGGGTCGCCTTATCTGCTGCATACAGCATTGCGGATAAGCGAAAACGTGCTACTTCTGGCGCCTCCCGTCTTTCTTTTCCACCTATTTCTCTTACTCCCATCCCGACCCCCATTACTAACGTACCTTCTATAATTCACGGCTTGATTGACACAACCGAAGTTCCACTGGAGTAGAACCATCTGCAGCCACCATCCAACAACACCTATTGGACGCCTATCGACAAAAGTCCCTTATAAAGCCACGCGATCCTGTTTCCATGGCGACATTCAACGTTCGCACTCTAAGACAAACAGGTCAACAGGCTGCACTCGCACGCACCTTGGACACACTAGGTATTGATGTGTGTTGCGTGTCCGAAACTAGGATCAATGACCCGAACGGGGTTGGTGAAGTAACTGCACCGGGCTCATCCTCTCGTTATTGGTTGTACGCATCCGGAGACGCCGAAGCAGCACTCACGGGTCAAGCTGGTGTAGGTATCATTCTAAGCTCCAAGGCTGAGCCATCGTTGATTGCTTAGATTTCGGTGTATCGCCGGTTATGTGCAACCCGTTTGACGACATCAGCTAAGGTGGATTCACGAAGTAATACAAAACGCTGTTTGCTTGTGATTTCCGTTTACGCTCCCACCGACTGCAGTTCTAATGCTGTCAAGGACACATTCTATCACGAACTGAACGCGATACTACACAGTGCTTCTAGTTCAGATATTTTATTCCTTGCATGGCGTCTGAGCTCTTCAGCAGCTCAGCTGCGTGGTGATTATCGGCGTAACTCCGAACGGACTGACAATGGTGAGCGTCTGCTGCAACTGTGTGCGGAACACCAGTTGTTTCTTAGTAGCACTGCTTTTAGACACAGTGGGCGCCGAAGTGCCACTTGGCGCCTACCTAGCTGGCCAGCTGGACCCAATGGCCAGCAATGGACCCAAATTGACCACATTGCCATAAGTTACAGATGGCTTGGTTCCATCCTAGATTGCCGCTCGTACTGGAATACTTGTGTCGACTCTGATCATGTTTTGGTACGCTGTCGTTTCTCCATGAACTTTACCGGGAGGCGCACCAAGCGTCTCCTCCGATTCCCAACCGAGATATTTTCTCAGTCCTCGACCAGGCAAGCCTATCAAGAGGAACTGCGTACCGAACTTTGGCTGTCTTGTCCTAATGACACTGGGCTTCAGTGGAATAGGATCTCGTTCGCCATGCAAGACGCAGGATCATCTGTTTGTGGCACTATCAGTCGTTAACGCACCAGTCACTGGATATCCGAGAGGTCCATAAACCTGTTAGAATCCAGAAGATACCTGCTGGCTGGCTCTGAGCACAATGTGACCAGACGGGCTATTAGGCGCGAACTAACGCCGAGCCTACGTGCTGACAAGGAAGCATAGTGGACCAGTAGGGTTCAAGAAATGGAGGAGGCGAGAGCAGTAGGCAATTGCCGCAAGTTCTTTCAGCTAATCCGCACCGCTGGTTCCAGAAAAACCAGTGATAGCAACAGAGACAGCTCCGGTGCGCTGATACACAATAAGGAGCGCCGTATGGCTTGTTGGGCGGAACACTTTCAGGATCAGTTCAGCTGGCCCCCTGCTCCCGGACTTTTCTTACTCAGGTGATGAAGGACGAGCCATTGACGGTTAGTTTAGAGCCTCCGTCAGAGGCCGAGGTCCGAAACGCGATCACAACCCTTAATCGTTTTCGTGCCGCTGGCCCGGATTCCCTCCCACCTGCACTATTTAAGATCCTCTTCAAACCACTGATCTAGCAATTCGAAAGTATATGGAAGAAAGTGTCCCGGGTAACTGGAACGAATCGATTATAGTGGAAATATACAAGAAGGGCACTCGCACGCGCTGTTCTAACCACAGGGGTATTAGCCTAACTCCAGTTGTAACAAAATTATTCGCGTGGACTATCGTTCATCGCCTCACTGCGGAACGGCAATCTCGGAGTAGGGAAGCGAAAGCAGGTTTCCGCCTAAAAGGTGGCTGTATGGACCATATATTCACTTTAGGGCAGGTGCTTGAGCAGCGCCACGCATACCACAGACCGACAACAGCTGTGTTCCTGGATTCCAAGAATGCGTTCGATTCAGTCGATCGATCGATTCTGTTCGAAATACTTGCGCGGAAATGTTCCCACGAAATATGTGAACCATCCTCGTGCTCTATACTGGAATACTACAGGCCGCGTCAGGGTCTACGGTGTCCTGTCGGGTAGCTTTCCGACCACAAGTGGCGTTCGTCAAGGTTGTCCCATTTCCCCCTTTTTGTTCAATTTCCTCGTGGATTCTATCATGGAGTGTTCCCTCACGATTATACGTTGACGTCTTGCCTGGTGAAAGATTAGTTGATCTTGATTATGCGAACGATATCGTCTTGATTTTCGACAATGTTGCGGCGACAAAATCAATAGCTGAATAGCCTGTCTAGAGTGGTCGCATTATTTGGTATGTGCTTCGCACAGTCAAAGTGCGAAGTGTTGCTGCAGGACGACCAGCCACTTGATGACCCCTTAGCCCTTGCTAACGAGCTGATTGATTCCATTCTTGGCAACTGCATCAGCAACGATGGACGCATAGCAACTGAAGTAAGCTCACGCATTGCAAAGGCCGGAGCTGCCTTCTAGAACCTGCGGCATCTTTGGCGGCAGAAGGGATTTTCCCTCCGTCTGAGAGGCCGTGTATACAAGGCCACAGTGAGGGCCGTTCTGCTCTATGGGAGTGAGACTTGGCCCCTTCGGTCAGAGGATCTGAGGCGCCTTCAAGTCTTTGATCATCGTTGTCTGCGAAGCATTGCTGGTGTCGGGTGGCACGAGCGTGTCCGCAACGGTGATGTATGTAGGCGAGTACTAGGTAGTGATAATCATGGTGGCTCCCTAGAACAACAGATAGCCCTGAATACGTTGTGTTGGCTTGGGCACGTGCTACGTATGCCTGGTCACCGCTTACCTAGGAGGGCCTTGTGTAGTCTGCCAGGTGTAGGGTGGCGCAAGGCTCGAGGTGGACAGAAGTTGACTTGACATGGCGAAATGAAGTCACTGACGACCAAACTCGGTGCCGTTGCTCCGTCTCGGCTTCCGGTCTGGAGTCCACGTCACTCGCCGTGTGCTTGGCTCGAGACTTTACAGGACGACTCGCAGTCGGCACCAGTGGTACGTCCACTGCCGTCTCCTACTCGGATTGCTTATTTAAAGTGTGTTTGGTGCTTAGTTATTTGCGGAGTAATGGCTGATTAGGACGCGTGGCAGTGAAAGCCGCAAGGAAGCTGTCCCGCCGATACCGCCTTATCTTTGCACAATAGCCAGCTGTTTGTGACGGTACGTTGCCTACACAAGGTGTAGGCGCTTTGACCCTGAATGTTCGTTTAGGATATTAAGGTTTTCCGGTAGGTTCCCCTTGTCTGCCGCTTATTATTCTTTGTTTCATGGTTGTATGGTAGCGAAGCATCAGTTCAAATGGCTGATGTACTGCTGTTGATGATGATGGTCTTACTGTTTGTTTTTTATATGGGCATCCAGCCGCCTACGAAGTATTTGCTTGCCGTTGCAGATCCCCTGGACTATTACGGCCTACTCACACGCTGGACACGGAAATCCTCGGAATCCGTGTCCGCATGCATACTACATATTTGGTGACCTTTTCAGTTCTCGACAGCGGTCCCTGAAGCTAGATCGTTGCTCTTGAGACGTTAATTAACTTTACTGTGTCCACACTGCTTGTCGTGGAATCGAACCTAGCCCACCGTGCTCTTCACTTGTACCCCAGCAGACCGTAGACCAGACGCATGTACGCATTTAGCGACCCTGCCAATTCCTGACTGCAGTCCCTGTAGTTGAATCGTTGCCCTTGAGGCTATCATTGACTTTCCTGTGATCACACTGTTTGTCGCGGAATCTCTCTAATCGAGCACACTGCACTCATCAGTTGTTCTCATAAGCAGGTCGAGACCGACTAGCGCTACTGTACGCGCTGAGGACAGCGCCTGTCAACAGGGGGTATACTGTAGCGGGTCCGAGCGTGACCTTATAGTGATCCCCAAAGTAAGTACATCATGCCTCGCGTGGACGGCCATTGATGCTTCCTCTTTACCTTCACATTTGGTTTGCTGTGGGTTCTTACTAAGTGGTGTCGGCCGGTGGCCGAGTGGTCTGCACATTTGCTTTGCAACCATAAGATCACCGGTTCGAATCCGCATAGGGGTGGGCGTCCTCGCGGTATACTCAGCCCGCGCGCGACTGGTGGTGGTCGCGCGGCAGTGTAGCGCCGTTACGCCGTACTGCTGACACATTATTATTATTATTATTATTATTATTATTACTAAGTGGTCGTGATATGAGCATCCAGCCACTTACGAGGTATTTGCTTTCCATTGCAGCTCCCTAGGTCTATTATGACCTACGTCCACACTGGACACGGTAGTCCTCGGAATCCTCGACCGCACGCATACTACACAAGCATCCCTTTTTCATTTTTTACCAAAGACCGCCAGGTTCTCGGAGGGCCAGAGTCGGTGGATTTTGTGAGAGCTCTAGTTTCCGAATCCCCCTTTGGTGCTAGCGATAACGTGTGCCTAGTATTCAGTTGTGCCATAAGTCGAGGTCGTGAACTATGTGTTACCCAAAGCTTAACTATATGGCGCGCAGATTTTCAAGCCATGAAACACTTGGCCGCAAATTTCCCCTGCATCATGTCAGGGCCTGATACTGACCAGATCCCGCGGAACAAATTTAAGTCCTTTCTCTGCGAGATATCTCTCTTATTTCTCAATTTCCGTGTGGAATAAAGTAGGAGCAAAACTGACATGGTTTGAGCCTGAGGCGCGCAGGATGCTTGCTAGACGATCCGCTCCATCAGAAAGTACGCATTATCGCTACCTAGGGGTACACAGTACCGCACGTCTGATCGAATTGGAGCTGGCTCGCCCCATACTAACTAACCCGAAACGGTTTTTTGGTTACGTCAAACGTCGATACAATGCAAGTTCGTCTATCCCCCTGTTGTTTGGGTCTGACGACACTGCAACATCGACAGACCAGGACAAGGCCTGTTTACTTGCAGAACAGCATGCCAAGTCGTTTGTCCGCGAGTATGCGTTACTGGATTTTGACATAGAAGCAAAGATTCCAGTAGACTCTTTCCTGACAAATCATTCCATCTCGGAAGCCCAAGCACCCACGCTTTTGCGTTGGCTAATTCTCACCAAAGCTGCCGGAATGGACGCCATCCATCCCAAGCTTTTAAATGAGCTGCCCGATATACTGTGCAAACCGATCACATATCACTTTGAGAGATTTCTCTATAGCTGTACTCTACCTACCGATTGGAGAGAGGTTATTGTTTGCACCGTTTTAAAACTAGGCTATTAACACCACCCTGAAAATTACAGGCAGGTTAGCCTGACGAACGTACTGGATAAGTTATTGGAGAACCTAGTAAGTGATGTAAATGGTTAAGTTCAGTTTGTTCAAGCAGTTTCAAGATGGGTTCCGCACAGGGTACTCTTATTTGACTAACTCGTTGGTTGCCCGGGATTGCTGGGCTGAGGCTGTATATTTGGTACAGGCGGTGGACTTTTTGTTCATTTTCAAAGCCTTTGACACCGTCCCACACTGTCGCCTACTGTTTAAACTAAAATCCTACGGCGTTTCTGACCGTCTTGAAATAGATTTCGGCGTTCCTAAAGGGAAGAGAGGTGAATGTTTGACTAGCTTTGGAGTTCACTTTCTGACAAGCTCTTCTGAGTGGTGTTCCACGGAGGTCGGTTCTTGGTCCTCTACTGTTCGTAGTGTATTCTAATGACTTTCCTGAAGAGCTCAAAGTACCATTCCTTCTGTTTGCGAATGCTCTAGACTTTTGAAGTACTATGAGCCATTCTGAAGGACCCTTGGTTTTACAGATAGTTCTTAATAAGCCTTTGCAGTGGTCAGATTTGTGTCAGCTGCCAATAAGTCTCGTTAAGTGCTCGGTCCAGCGCATTTGATCAGGTACACATTCAACCCGCTATCTACTTGCCGACAATGCAGTATCTCAGGGGACTCACCAAGTTGACTTGGGTATTTTGCTATCCTCTGACTTTAAATCTAGCGAGAACTGGACGGCGGCTACTCGAATGGGTTTACGAAAGTTGTGGATAATCCGCAGATTGTTCGGTATCATAACGAAGATCGTATATTGTTCTCAGCCTTTGTTAGACCATATTTGGAATACCGCGTGCAGGCCTGTCCTCAATGCTTGGACCGCGACAAGATGGCAGTTAAACGAGTTTTGAGGACTTGCACACAATTGGTGAACGGGAAACGAAATCACTCGTATCCCGATAGCCTACTCAGATTGCAGATGTCTTTACTATACTACAGGCTCCTTCGGGGCGACCTAATACTTATCGTATACTGCTTGGCCAGGTTGGGCCTGATTTATCCCAGCTGCTCTATCCCACCCGGATGCCAAATTTTCGGACCATTCTCTAAAACTTCATAAGTCCAGATTCCATCGCTTTAGCGCTGAATTTCGTTTATAACGAAAGGTCGTAGATTCATGAAATGCAATACCCAAGGATGTGGTACTTGCACCAAAGGTTAAAGAGTTTGAATATCAACTCGATGCCTTTGAGTTGCAGTTTCAAACTTTCCCTTTTGGCCCTTAACTTCTGTTCCCATTTCCCTGACTCCATCATATTGCCAACATTACCATATTTTGCACATTTTACTTACATTACAATTATACGTATTCAGTTTTTTGTTGTCTCCACTCTTAGTTCTTTTTTTACTTATTCACATGGCCGGTACAGCGGTGACTGCTAGTGCATGCAACGTGAGCATTGGTTGTTTGACCGTTAACTGCTTCGAGTTATGAATTTAGGTCTCCTTGTTTTCAACTTGATCCCACGAACTCTGTCCTTGTTCAACGATACACACAAGGAGGAACACTCATGGGAATTTCCTACTGTTCCGTTCCAAATTGAGCTTGAACTCGGGTCAGTTAAGAGAAGTGAAAGGTTTGGTGTTGCACCTAAGAGCCTCGAGCTAAAGCGCAAAACCCTTAACCGTAGACTCCCTACCATCATCGTCATTGTCATCCTCAACAACAACAGCAGTACATCAGCCATTTGAACTGATGCTTCGCTACCATACAACCATGAAACAAAGAATAATAAGCGGCAGACAAGGGGAACCTACCGGAAAACCTTAATATCCTAAACGAACATTCAGGGTCAAAGCGCCTACACCTTGTGTAGGCAACGTACCGTCACAAACAGCTGGCTATTGTGCAAAGATAAGGCGGTATCGGCGGGACAGCTTCCTTGCGGCTTTCACTGCCACGCGTCATAATCAGCCATTACTCCGCAAATAACTCAGCACCAAACACACTTTAAATAAGCAATCCGAGTAGGAGACGGCAGTGGACGTACCACTGGTGCCGACTGCGAGTCGTCCTGTAAAGTCTCGAGCCAAGCACACGGCGAGTGACGTGGACTCCAGACCGGAAGCCGAGACGGAGCAACGGCACCGAGTTTGGTCGTCAGTGACTTCATTTCGCCATGTCAAGTCAACTTCTGTCCACCTCGAGCCTTGCGCCACCCTACACCTGGCAGACTACACAAGGCCCTCCTAGGTAAGCGGTGACCAGGCATACGTAGCACGTGCCCAAGCCAACACAACGTATTCAGTGCTATCTGTTGTTCTAGGGAGCCACCATGATTATCACTACCTAGTACTCGCCTACATACATCACCGTTGCGGACACGCTCGTGCCACCCGACACCAGCAATGCTTCGCAGACAACGATGATCAAAGACTTGAAGGCGCCTCAGATCCTCTGACCGAAGGGGCCAAGTCTCACTCCCATAGAGCAGAACGGCCCTCACTGTGGCCTTGTATACACGGCCTTTCAGACGGAGGGAAAATCCCTTCTGTCGCCAAAGATGCCGCAGGTTCTAGAAGGCAGCTCCGGCCTTTGCAATGCGTGAGCTTACTTCAGTTGCTATGCGCCCATCGTTGCTGATGCAGTTGCCAAGAATGAAATCAATCAGCTCGAGTTCCTCGTTAGTAAGGGCCAAGAGGTCATCAAGTGGCTGGTGGTCCTGCAGCAACACTTCGCACTTTGACTGTGCGAAGCGCATACCAAATAATGCGACCACTCTAGACAGGCTATTCAGCTATTGATTTTGTCGCCGCAACATTGTCGAAAAGCAAGACGATATCGTTCGCATAATCAAGATCAACTAATCTTTCACCAGGCAAGACGTCAACGTCTAAATCGTGAGGGAACACTCCATGATAGAATCCACGAGGAAATTGAACAAAAAGGGGGAAATGGGACAACCTTGACGAACGCCACTTGTGGTCGGAAAGCTATCCGACAGGACACCGTAGACCCTGACGCGGCCTGTAGTATTCCAGTATAGAGCACGAGGATGGTTCACATATTTCGTGGGAACACATTTCCGCGCAAGTATTTCGAACAGAATCGATCGATCGACTGAATCGAACGCATTCTTGAAATCCAGGAACACAGCTGTTGTCGGTCTGCGGTATGCGTGGCGCTGCTCTAGCACCTGCCCTAAAGTGAATATATGGTCTATACAGCCACCTCCTAGGCGGAAACCTGCTTCCGCTTCCCTACTCCGAGATTGCCGTTCCGCAGTGAGGCGATGAACGATAGTCGAGGCCAATAATTTTGTTACAACTGGAGTTAGGCTAATACCCCTGTGGTTAGAACAGCGCGTGCGAGTGTCCTTCTTGTATATTTCCACTATAATCGATTCGTTCCAGTTACCCGGGACACTTTCTTCCATATACTTTCGAATTGCTAGATCAGTGGTTTGCAGAGGATCTTAAATAGTGCAGGTGGGAGGGAATCCGGGCCAGCGGCACGAAAACGATTAAGGGCTGTGATCTCGTTTCGGATCTTGGCCTCTGACGGAGGCTCTAAACTAACCGTCAATGGCTCGTCCTTCATCACCTGAGTAAGAAAAAGTCCGGGAGCAGGGGGCCAGCTGAACTGATCCTGAAAGTGTTCCGCCCAACAAGCCATACGGCGCTCCTTATTGTGTATCAGCGCACCGGAGCTGTCTCTGTTGCTATCACTGGTTTTTCTGGAACCAGCGGTGCGGATTAGCTGAAAGAGCTTGCGGCAATTGCCTACTGCTCCTGCCTCCTCCATTTCTTGAGCCCTACTGGTCCACCATGCTTCCTTGTCAGCACGTAGGCTCGGCTTTAGTTCACGCCTAATAGTGCGTCTGGTCACATTGTGCTCAGAGCCAGCCAGCAGGTATCTTCTGGATTCTAACAGGTTTACGGACCTCTCGGATATCCAGTGACTGGTGCGTTAACGACTGATAGTGCCACAAGCAGATGATCCTGCGTCTTGCATGGCGAACGAGATCCTATTCCACTGAAGCCCAGTGTCATTAGGACAAGACAGCCAAAGTTCGGTACGCAGTTCCTCTTGATAGGCTTGTCTGACCGAGGGCTGAGACAATTTCTCAGTTGCGAATCGGAGGAGACGCTTGGTGCGCCTCCCGGTAAAGTTCATGGAGAAACGACAGCGTACCAAGACATGATCAGAGTCGACACAAGTATTCCAGTACGAGCGGCAATCCAGGATGGAACCACGCCACTTGTAACTTATGGCAATGTGGTCAATTTGAGTCCATTGCTGGCCAGCTACAGGTAGGCGCCAAGTGGTACTTCGGCGCCCACTGTGTCTAAAAGCAGTGCTACTAAGAAACAACTGGTGTTCCGCACACAGTTGCAGCAGACGCTCACCGTTGTCAGTCCGTTCGGAGTTACGCCGATAATCACCACCCAGCTGTGCTTCTAAAGAGCTCAGATGCCCTACTTATGCTTTCACGTGCTCTACAAGTACTATACTGTCTGAATTAGCAGCACTGTGTAGTATCGCGTTCAGTTCGTGATAGAATGTGTCCTTGACAGCATTAGAACTGCAGTCGGTGGGAGCAGAAGCGGAATTCGCAAACAAACAGCGTTTTGTACTACTTCGTGAATCCACCTTAGCTGATATTGTCAAACGGGTTGCACATAAATGACTGTTCACCGGAATCAAATCAACCAACGATGGCTCAGCCTTGGAGATTAGAATGATACTTAGACCAGTTTGACCCGTGAGTGCTGCTTCGGCGTCTCCGGATGCGTGCAATCAATAACGAGAGGATAAGCCGGGTGCAGTTAGTTCAGCAACCCCATTAGGTTTAGTGATCTTAGTTTCGGACACAACACACATCAATACCCAGTGTGTCCAAGGTGCGTGCGAGTGCAGCCTGTTGACCTGTTTGTCTTAGAGTGCGAACGTTGTATGTCGCCATGGAAACGGGACAGTGTGACCTTTTATGGGACTGTTGCCGATAGGCGTCCGATGGGTATTGTGGGATGGTGGCTTTAGATGGTTCTACTACAGTGGAGCTTCGGTTGCTGTCAATTATGCTGGGAATTATAGGTTAATAGTTGGATTGGGATGAGAGTAAAAAAAGCAGGTGGAAAAGAAAGGAGGCGCCAGCAGTAACATATTTTCGCTTATTCGCCCTGCTGTATGCAGCAGATAAGGCGACCCTTGATACTCTGCGCGACGGTCTATGCAAGATGAAGTTTATGTTTGAAGAAAAAGTTTTGTTTGCATGTGGGCTGATATACTGTCAGGGCGCCCAGACCTATACAGGAGAACGATTAAGGTCATCAACCAAAACCTTTGGCTCTAAAGCTTGTCCGCAAGGCGTCTGAGAGGTGGCAATGATTTAGTTTTACAGAAATGGACACCACCCTGTTTCAAACCATTAACCTGGAAGACCAGGAGACTGAGTTTGTCTGACATCCCACCATTGACCAACCTGGTAGAAGTTGCTATCAATGGGCCCGTAACCACCACCCAGTATAGCTCATTGGGTCAAACTGGTACGCAAACCGTCGCACCACGTTACGATCCAGTCTCGTTGCGACGATGGCTTCCCTAACCATGTGGTCTGCAAGCGAGTCCCGGCGCTATAGGACTCAGCGCGACAAATAGTTCCGTCTTAATCCGATTAGACTGCGGTTTCTGCAGCTTCAGCAGGTGACCGCGGAGACTGGTAGTAGCAGGACTAAATAGCCAAGACTAGTCTGGATCGATCTTTTCCTTCAAAGTTCAGCAACTGAGAATCAAGTCCCCTCTAATCCTCCGTTAGTGCATTGAATACCTCCTCAAACTAACCAGGCGTTCGCGATACCTCTGTCCCTGTAGAGCATGCACTAATTCAGTACCTCCTCGTTAACTCATCTCCATGTCTGCCGGTGGCCGAGTGGTCTGCTTGCCTGGCTTGTAATCATAAGGTCACCGGTTCGAATCCGCTTAGGGGCGGACGTCCTCGCTATATACTCGGCTCGCACGACGTGGTAGTCGCGCGGCAGCGAACTGGCGTTACGGCGTACATCTGACAAATACTTTACTTACTCCAAGTCCATTTTGTCTCGGATAAGACATGGTGGATAGGCCTGAATACAGTATCCCATGTGTGGTCGCATCAATGCCTAGAATAACTTCACAAACATATTGGTCTTTAGGGCTCCTTAGGAGCGGCGAATAAACCGTCGTACGGTAGCCCTAATACGCTACTAAGAACAGCTTGCCTAAGCGAAAGGTTGCGCCTCACGCGTACACACTGTTACGTCTCCCATTCAAAGGTGCCACCAAATATTCCATAAGACCACAACTTTTATAGGGGTCTGAGACAGGAGACAGTCTACGAATAGCACGTCCTTAGCGTGACCACTGTTTGCCGCATCAGTCCAGCTTTCACAAGCCACAAGTAGATTAATCTGACACAAAAATGCCTTGCAAAATCCGTATTACTCGGCACTGAGAAGGTTAAATTTGTTCAAGTGGTTCACCGAATCCATTGCCAGCTTTCCAAACAATTTGACTACCACGCTTGTCAAACTGGTAGGTCGGTAGTTCTCGTGTAGATCAGTCACCACTTCTAAAAATCGGACAGATGATGGCCTCCTTCCATTCGGAAGGCAAGACGCAGTTGTCAAACGATTTTGTAAACACTTATGTGAGGGGACTACTCAGTTCATGCAACAGCTTCGGATGAAATGAATTAGGGCTGGAAGCTTGCAGTGATCCAAAGTCCTGAGTCTTCGTTGCGCTAAACTCTGCTAAGCGGTAATCCTCTGAAACTCTTGAAACCAATTTAACCTGTGGTAAAGGGGTCCGCCGAGCAAAGACACCAGTATACTGTTCGCTATGTATACAAGCTTTATTCTAGTCGATGTATGCACGGTCCCGTCTGCCCGCAATAACACCGGTACAGACCAGTTCGCACTACTGCGCCACTTAACGTAAGCACAGAACTTGGGATTAGTTGCAATAGAGTCAGCTAAACTTATACTCAGGGCGGCCAGTCTTGCAATGTTTACATTTATCTCTAACCTCTCGATAACTGTGGTAGATGCTAGCTGATGAAATTGCTTGGTAGGTGTGCCAGCATCTAGGTCGTTTCCTGAGTAGGTATTTGCCTGTGGAATCTATCAATAGAGTCTGTGCTCTTATGTCCCTTCTCATTAGTGGAATGTAGGGAGCAGGAACATCAGTGAGCTATGCCTTAAATATCTCCGGGCTAACTAGGCGGGGTCAGCCGTCGAGATCTCAGTTCTGAACTGAAGCGTTGGCTCGTGTTGCACTATAGTTTGCCCGCCAAATATTTGGACTCAACAGTAGGTTGATGATGTATAGAGAAAGCACGCCGAAAGACTGTGCATCCATGATCACTGGTCCCTAGAGATGTACTGTACGAAACGTCACGAAGGTGAGGGGCTTGGTGAAAGCGAGATTTAAACTAGACAGCAATTTGGTGTCCACGTACCTAGTTGATAGGTTCACGAACTGGTACAACGGCACTTGGAGGATCAGCTCAAGAAAGTCTGAACCGTACGTTTCTCACGCCGAGTTGCACGAAAACTCTGCTCAACAGGATTAACAGAGGTTGAACTCCACTAGAACTAGACATCTGTTCGCAGACTGAGTGCGAATGAGTCAAGTATCTCTGAAAGTACTTCCGGGACTCCCGCATGCCACTACAAATGTAAACTGGGCACAATGATTGCGCATAACAGCCGATAGGGCTTCAACTAAAATGTGCAAGTCCAACACACCACGTCTATAGCTTACCTAAAGTACAACGCCTCTGGTTTGACTACCAACAAAGCGATCAGTTCTGAGCTGTGCGTAGCCTTGTCACGCAACTAAAAATACTTCACCCTCCATGATATCCGGGGACAACTAAGTTTCAGTGAAAGCAAGTGTATCGGGACGTGATTTGTCTACAAGTAATCTCAATTCGTGCACCTTGTTCCTTAAGCTACGCACATTGCAAAGTGCTATATGAAGGAACTCGATACAACCAGACCTGGGTCGTGCGCTACCAGGATGGGTTCTGGTAGTTCGAACGTTAACGTCCAGCTGACAACCTGAGAATCCACAAGCCAGAGGCCTTGTTCGTTAACCGCCTACCTGATTTTGAGATCTTCAAAGGCCTACTTCAACTTCACTCTGTCTGCCAGGTTGCACGCTGACATCACTACCCTTGAGTTTGAATGCAAAGCGCAGTAACGCTTTGTGTTCCTCCGTGCTAGATAGGACCACGCGAATTATTCGGGGTCGTGGATTTGATGTACTGACCTGGACGTTCCCTAGTCCGGTCATCTTTTACAATGACACCAAGGAAGCCAGGTGGAAGCAGTTTGGCGGTACATAACTTGAACCATTGGAGGTCATCAAGCATGTGTCCCTTAGGAAGAGCTACCGCAGATTCAGCAAAGTTGCGGAAGATAACGCTGCTATCCTTAAAAGTATCACATTGACGAGGCGTATTTACCGCATGAGTTCTTGACTCGACACCAGGTTTGATCGATCTGATCAAAGATTGCACGGCGCTTGTTTCTGCCAAATTAGCCGAGGTAAACGGAGAGTTTTGTGCTCACTTTCAGCAACTATCACTCTTAGTCCCCTCAGAATTTGCGGGGGGGGGGCTACAGACGTACTCAGCCTTTTTTCTCCTGTTTTTAGTAGGCGCAGTGGCCCCAAGTTCGGCCTCCAATAAGCCATCAGAGGCCTTGTTAGCGGCATTCTGGGTAGCTGGAACACACGACACGGTAGTGGTCACCTGGCGACTTTTCACCGACATCAAATCAAATTGACTGAGTTACTCCATTTAGCGGGCTGACATCGATTGGGATTCCAAGTTCTTTCATTAGTACGTTCACTTAACAGTCCAGAGATAAGAAACGACCACATTTGCTGCTTACCGGATGTTGCTTGATGCCTCATCTGTGACATCAAGACGCCAAGACCGACGGCTAAAATATTCAGCGCAACTGCACTGCAAGCTACCGCTAGTCGATAGCATTGCGTATTGTTCAGAGCTCAAGCCAGTACAGGTCTCATGGTATCACCAATTACATACGTAACACCATGTCTCCAGCAGCAGCCCATGCTTCCATAAACAGCGTTAGACTCGTTGTCCAATGCAGCCAAAGACATGATAGCGTCGCTATTCTGTGAATACGACATAGCGATTTCAAGAACAGTGTATCACAACTGGCAAAAACGTGAAACCGGCAAGCTGTTGTGCTGGGCGTTCTACGGAACAGGTAGCGGGTCGAAATAGGGTGCAAAAGGAATTACAAAACAAAAAGTACCAGTTAACTGGCCAGAAGCTGACCGCGAAAATAGATGGGCGACGTTTGTTGCGTACCTGAAAACGGATATGCCGTAGTCCGGGAAAAATGGTGCTCCAAACTTATATGGATCAAACGATATTTAACAACAGTCATATTGTTGCACCATACTCCTGTAAGCACTGTTCCGGAACTGTCCTTTGAAAGTAAGACTTTAGAGAGACAGCACGTTCAAAAATTTCAATTTGCTGCCAAGAGGAGAAAACACAGGTCCCATCACCTTTAGTTCATCACAGAAGCACACATGTCGTCTCGACGCGGTAGTCCTCAGGGACCCGGAGCAGTCACAGTAAAACAGTGCGATCCTGGTGTCTTGTGCAAGTGGGTGATCACAAGACGTTTGAAGCTCCTCGGGCAACGCATCGACAACAGTCTCCGTAGACGGTTCTAGTCACTCACTACCCAAGTGGATAGATCGACAGCGGCGCGCACTTTGCGCCTCCTCGGTTTGAACAGCTTCCAGTTGTGACTTCCTGTCGAGCCAACTATGTTGAACTGGAAAAGATGCTGTAGTTCGTTCCCTAGTTCCGCTCTTAGTATGCGCTTCGTAAAGATGAGGTCTCCGTGACGACGACGATACTTCATGGAAAATAGATTCACCTGCTGAAGCTGGAGAAAGTAGGGGAGATCACGAAGCCCGTAAACGCATTTTCGATTAATGCACATTCAAGCTTAGAGAGTGGGAATGCAGCTGGCAGAACATACTCTAGAATCAGTCTCCTGAAGATCTTCGGTGTCATTCGAGAAGAGGATCTTATGACACATCACATCCTGTTTGCAGTGACGACTCCTTTCAGTGTATCATATGTTTTTTTAGGTCGCGCGCCATTATTACATCTAGATCTTTCTCCTGAGCGGCGTCGTTGAGAAGGAACCCCCAATGTAGTAACTTCCAAGTGGCTCAGAAGCCCCTATCGCTGGAATGCAGCATTTCTCATAGTTTATTGATACACGTTTCTTTTGAAAGCTTAGCATGGAACTAGTGTTTCTAGAACACTGAACAGAAACTTTTACTTCGTCATTTTTCGTGTTATTCAAAGGTGCTTGAAAGTCTCAACTTACTCGGGGCCCCACATCTGCAACTTTCTCGCTTCCTTGAGAATTTGCCCGTAGAAGCTTACCCCGTCAGTTAACTGACTAAGATCTTCATCCGAATTAACAGCCTTTTCAATCCTCAAATAACGCGGAATCTCGCTCTGTGCAGTTTCTGCTTTGTCGATTTTCTTGGTTTACTTCCGTCCATCCGTTTGTGGTCGCTGCTGCATCCCTGAAGCTCTGTTACTTCCCTGCTTTTTCTGCGTCAGGCAGTTCGCCCCGACCTCGTCATGATGAGGTTGCAAACTATTTTGGATCGGATGAAAACTACAGTTTTCATCCGATCCAAAACGGTTTGCAATCTTTGAATAATTCAGCTTCTTTTCCATACGGATTTTTCGTTCTGTACTCTTTTACTTCTTCTTTGTGAATTTTCTTGGCGTGTTTTCATCCATCGACTGGTTGCTGCTCCACCTCCAAAGTGGCCATCTCCGTCCATTATTGTTCTAATTCCCGGAATATCAGTCAATTTTGTGAATAAAATCGTTTACGGTCAGACTTTTGAAGCTGGTGATCACGCCTGTGTTTCACTCGAGTTTTCTCTCAGTAGATCGCAAAGAATGCGCGGCTGTCTCCAAATATCTAGCGTGTTGACTTTCATGCAATGAGATCCAGAGCTTCCCTATCACCTTACATTATTTTGATACCAGATAATGTCTAGGCGGCATGAAAAAAGTTCAAAGCATTCCTCTCTGAGTTGTCTCTTCCCCACATTACGCTTTCAGTGGAGAAGAAAGCAAACACCAAACCACACTGGCTTGATTTAACCGTACGTCAATTGCTGAACTGACGGGCAGAATGTTGGCGGAGTTACCTTTCGAATCAGTCACATGATACCTTGCGGGCGGCACGGAACGCATGTAAGCAGTATCTTAGGAATGCTCGATTTCGTTATTAAGGGGAGGGAACAAGCTGGACAATCATAAATGATGCATGTTTTTGTAAATGGTTAAAGATATCTAAATACCATCAGATCTTCATGAAAATTTGCATAAATCTTCCTTATAAATCATACAAAAAATAGCTAACAGAAACAAAGTTATAGTTGTTTATTTTATGCTAATTTCCATTTGATCAAGGTACCTATTTCGGTGATGAGTAAATTTATTGCAGTAGCGTTGTCACTCCTGCTAAAAAACTGTTCTATGTATGCAGCTAAAATTTTGCATAGCTGCTCAGATATGGTTAGGCTGTAATCTACACTAGACTCAGGTCTGTGTGTGTTCGATTTTCTTACACTGATGTCTAAATTTTGCATGACATTTGAACTCAAGTTAAATGTAGACCACAAGTGTGGGACCCTTGAATTTAGCATGTTTCAAGCAGATACTAATGAAGAGCATGTCCTCCAAATTTTTAATTTGGCCCAATAGTTTTGAAATTATCCTGACAACGGTAACGCATAGGTGCGAAAACGTTATTTTGAGAACATGGCCTTTAAAGTTTTAACATATTTCAACTGAGTCAGCCTCACATATCTAGCACATAAACTATCTAATTTTTCATGTCCCAAGATATGAATTAGGACTAACATGGACTACTCATGGGCACCAGCAAGGTAAACATCCTCTCTGTCTTTCTCATCCATGACAGCCGCTATTCTCCATGCTTGTCATTTTCTTGATGATAGTCATTTAGCCGCTGAGTTTGTTCTTATTGTGTCCACCTCATTGAAACACAGTCTGGTATAGAATACAGCAGCCATACCCAGCATCTCAAATATAGCTAGCCTACTCCTCTTTCCATCATTGAAAACTACTGTAGCATCATAAACTGCGAGAGTTAGTTTAGGCCTTTCAACAAAATCAGCCTTCGGACATCTTTGCCAAGTGGAATCATGAGAACTTCCCTTTGTATTTCGTGTCCGCCCCCATGCGCATACTGACAGTAGTCTCACTGTTGAGAGTTTCAGAGACAAGTCTTATGGCCCCATAGACATTGGGGGGAAAGCATTCCTATCATGATCTAAAGCAGACTGGTTCTTGAAGGGGCATCAATCTCCACAGTTGATATGGTAACGGTTCCTGTGCTTCCATATGGCCTAGATTTCTTTTCGCATTTGTGGAACATTGTTGGTGTTTCTACGTATTGCAGCACCACAATGTCCTTGAATCTTTAGAATTGTCTTTTGTCAGACAGCCTTTCCCACCAATACCTCGAACACTTGCCATTGTACCTAAAGGCTTCTTCAACCCATTTACCTTAGTAGTAAGGTGTCGCCCCATTCTCTTCTGCACATGCCCTCAACATTTTAGTTTTTCAGTATCAATGCCAGTGTATACCGGTGGTTCTGCATTTGCAACTGATGTGAATGATTTACCGTTTCCATCTCCAAGAAAGGAAACAGTGTAGACCATATAACACTCCGCCTGAACATTTCTAGTGCTCCAGCTGGCTCCATACTGCCTGCGGATCCATCGTGATTCTTATCACAGTCCTGAACATGGGAAAGTTTCCATGCCTGGAACTCGGCCTCAGTTTTCATCTTGTGTTTTGCACAATAGTTGAAATAGTTACTCAGAAATGCCGTGTCTAGAACTTTTGAGTCCATCCACAGTTAGAATAGTGACTACACCATTTTTGCTCTGGAACCCACTCCTTTGCCATCACAGGAGATTGTTATGACTTCTCCTTTCCTTTCCTTCATCTCAGATGCAACTCTCTGCATACTTGTACAACTGTCTCTGTAGTCTGAAGAATTTTCTTCTTATGAAGAGACAAACTGCTTTTATGCATACTACTTGGCATGTTCATATTGCCGAAAAATTTCTTGACATGCATAAAGTTCCTTCCTAGAGCAAAGAAAGCGGCTGGATACCCTCGGTTGACTTCATATGTTTTCCCACATTTTTCAGAGGACATAAAAGAAACCGGTATATTGACATTGACAGTGAAAACTGAGCTTTGAGGCAAGCAAGCTTCTCCCTTCTGTTACCTAGGACTTGTTTTCGCCCAGAAGTTGTCTACGCTGACTGCACAATAGTCTCTACAAAGTTAATGAGAAGCTGAACGTCGGGAAAACGAACACCTGTGAGCTCCTCAGTGTTATCAAGCTCAGCCTGCGAGGTTTGAGGTCCCAGTTTGATTTTAGAAGCAGACGTAGATAGTTCGTTTTTTTCATAAAACCCCAAATTTCATCACTTCCAGCTACCTGTTCCTGCTTCTTAGAGTACCGATTGTCATGAAATATACGTTTTCTTGGTTTTTCACCTCGATTTACCTTTCTTTGACCCACAATTAGAGCATCTTTTGTCACAATCGTAAAATGGTTTTGTCCGCATAACAACAGACAATGGCCAACGCCGCGACGTATCGACCGGTATGTTGTTACGAAACGAGTGCGCTGACTGAACGAAACGTCCTCTATAAGCGGACCAATAAAAACTTTTTTATGCTGTGTACCATGAAAACTAGGTTTATAGACCAATTTACAACTTGAATGAAGTCTCTTAGTCAAAGTTTTTGCATACGCAATGAGCTTGAAAACTTCGAAAAGGTACACATGCTTCAACAAATGCAGAAATTGAGCTTTAATACGCATTCTTTTTTAAACCCCGTTTGCACAGCTGTTTTCTACCATGAATAATTGCGAATTATGTATAGAAACCCAAAATGGTCAAAATTTCGATTTTCATCTTAGTCCCCCTCCGCGTAAGTGCAACTAGCAAGCACATCTTTAACCAACCAGAAGCGATTTTCACTTATATCAGAAGAGGAAGCCATGTGAACCCATCCATCTCGGTCTTGCTCGGATCTAGTGGGGTTACCACGCATAATGACTACAATGATCTGTCTTCTTGTCGAGCATTATGCGAGAACGTTTGTTCTGGAGCCCTTTACCAGGTATTGCTTTAGAGGATAGAGTTCCGACTGACCCCTTGAATGATATCTTCGTGTCAAAAGCACAGGTTCTCTCACTTATGCGGGAGCTGAATCATACCAAAGCCGCTGTTGTCGATGCCATTCATCGCATGTTGTTGTGCAAACTGACCAATGAAGTTCGTGAACCCGTAATGCGTTTTTTGAGAAGTCACTATCTGCTTTCTACCTGGAAGGACGCTGTCATTTGCCCCCTCTTTATGAAGGGCGATAGGCACCTTCCTGTAAATTACAGATACATTGGTTTAACCAGTATACTGGTTAAACTATTAGAAACGCTGGTGAGGATGCCCTCAAAAACCATCTCAGAGCTTTTGCCCTTCCCAACCCGTTTCAACTTTCGTTTTCGCTAAGGTTATTATTTCTGTCCAACTCGCTGCTTGCCGAGCTAACTGGGCGGAGTCTGCGGATCAGGGTCAAGCAGTGAACGCGCTGTTTATTGACTTCTCCAAAGCCTTTGGCAGTCCCACATTCTCATTTTCCTTTTAGCTGCGTTCCTACGGCGTCTCTAGGCATGCGTTTTGACGGCTATCAGCATTTCTCGAGGGAAGAGAGACGCGTTTTCGGGTGGACTCTAGCATTTTCTTCCGATATACTGTTCTGAGTGCTGTCTCACAGGGGTGTTCTCGGTCCGCTGCTGTTTTTCCTGTACGTACCTGAACTGTCACAACTGCTGGGAGACCTATAGTGAAAAAGACTACACAAAAAGGCTAATGAGAAGCTGTCAGTTAACAAAACAGTCCAATCTCTTGTTCATTCTAAACTTTCGAAGTTTCCGAAACTAGCCTTATGCCTCGACATGAAACGCAATCCGAGTTATGGATAATACTGCTCACCAAGTGCCAAGCAACAGCGCCGAACAATTACGAAGAAAGCACACGTAGCGTGCTTGCCTTGATCTTATCATTATTTATTTGACCTTCGCCCTTTCAGCTTCTGCGTTTGCCATTCACTCTCTTCAGGTAACAGGATTAGGCAAGGACTACTGGGGCAACTGGTTGGCCAGAATGTGATGCGGCTTATGTTTTAGGTTTATCAAAATCTCAAATTACGGTATAAATTCTTGGTCCAAGGATATGATGAAGAAAAATTCACGGGCTTATCTTGTCGTTCTCGTTCCAGCTAAACTTGATGCCATAGTACCCACTTCTGACAATGCTACCGGAAGCTACTATGTTATCTATCCGCACGACACATGTATAGTAACTCGATACTTGTCATACCTGAGCTCAAACAAGCAAGCACTTGTGAGCCAAAACACCAACCCATCTTCAGTCAGCGAATTCATCATGCACTCATTCGAATCGGATTAGCTTACATTATTCAGTGGGCACGTTTTTACGGGTGGTGATTCCTGTAACAAGCTGTTTTAGCGTGCCTCGTGGTTCCATTCACGAGTCCAACTTTGTTATCTTTCCCGCTCTTACGACTACGAAATTGCGTTCGGTAAAGGATTTTCCGCGCTACCCGAGGATTCCATAAGTTCTCCTACAGGACCATTTTTAAGTATGGTACGACTCAATTTGTGGCTAACGACTGCATTCGCCCATCACTGACACTCAGTAACTGACATCCAGCCGCTACAAAACGCGCTAAAATACTTAACTCCACACGAACCATTGTCGACCGGTATAAAACAACCAAGCGACATGTCGTGCCCTTTCCGCGACAAACCTACCTACGATAAGCAAGGTCAAGCCCACGACCTTAAACAAGCGGGAGGATCATTCTTCCTCTACTTTACTTGATCGGACAGGTGCTGTGTTCAGTCACAACAACATCATTCCACTTAGCGGTAGACGTGATGAGCTGAAATACACCCGAGTAGTCAGACGATTGGCCTGCTGTAACTGTGTCTTGGCAAGCCACCGTAAGTGCACTGGTGCAACTAGTAGCAGAGTCCAGAAAGAAAATTAAAAGCGTTAGGCCAAAAGCGAACCATTGTTTTCGATTACTTCTTCGTCAGACGATATTAATTCATTAGTGAATTTTACGGACAAATGGACGGCGTGGCAATGGGATCACCTCTTGGTGCACTGTTGGCAGGTATCTACATGTGAATGTTAGAAAGTGGCCTACTAAGACCGATCGTCTCTGGTTTGAAATTCCACCGGCGGTATGTGGCTGATATTTTGTGCATGAGTGATCTGGCAATCAACTTAAAGAACACATTGGATGGTTTCAACCAGGCTCACTCGAATGCCACATTTACAGTCGAAGAACAAAACACAAGTCTGAACATATGAAGCGATGGAGCAATCCAAATCAGCTTGCACAGGAACCCTTATTGGATCGGACCATACACTAACTTTCACAGTTTCGTTCCACTTAGCCGCAAGAGAACGGTTGTACGCAACTTAACTGACCACCATACAAAATCTGAAGCGAATACGCTTTTGTAAACAGACTCAGTCGAATCAAGGAATTACTTCTTGAGAACTGGAATCCGGAGCGCTTCATTGACACATACGAGGAGAAACAGTCCGAAAGTACTAACGCCAACTGTCTCGAAGAAACAGTTGTTTCCGACTCTTCCTTTCAAAGGAAATACTGCTGCTGAAGTCCGCACACTTGACTAGTGTGAAGCTACAAGAAGACGTTTAATCAAGCCCATCTGAACGATGTATTTACGAGCACGTCATTTACCGTTCCTAGATTCAAAGGCCAGGTGCCTCAGCAGCTGCAATCAATGGTAACCTATCGGTTTTTTCTGTCCCCTTGGGCCAGGGTACCTTGGACATACGACCAAGCACCTTAGTAAGCGAATCACTGAACACCTCTCCAGGTGGTTCCACAACCATGAAGATGAAACAAATGGAGTCTCAATAACTAATAATCTACTCAACACTGGTCACCAAATTAACAGAAAAACCGATTTCCAGCTTCGCTATAAAATACCAACAACGCATAGCTATGGACTAAGAGTGAGGCTGCTTGCTACCGTGGAGGCGGTATCCATAAGATTAACTAGACCTGAGCTGTAATTACAAAAGTAGATGGTAAACTCTGCGCAACTGACGCACTGCCACCAGAGGGAAAGGATGTCAACAAAGTCATCAGATTCACATGAATTCGGGCACATGATCAGCCACCTTAAACTGTTATCTCAGTTTAAATGACCTACTTGTTTATTATACGAACGAATGAAAGGCAACATCACTGTCATGTTTATTACTATAAAGGCCTAACGAAGTTGTCGAAAACAATTATTCGCTTCTAGTTTACTGCATTTACTTTTCTTCCTGTGCCTCACAATATATGGACATCTTACATGATTAGTAGCAAAGGGGCACAACAATGTGGCTGATGCACTCTAATTTGGCTCGGTAGTTAGGGTCATTCCATTTGGCGTGAAAAGCAACTGAAACAATCGAGTAAACCGCGAGTTTCGGTGTTTCGCCATTGGAATCGGAAAAGACTGGTCATGTTTTCCAGCAAACTCCCTCTGAGGTGCGTTCATGAGGGTGGGTGCAGAGTGTTGAGAAAGTTATCAGTGCGTTCCACTGGAATGCTGCTGTAACTGCACAGCCCTCGCTTTTTCGCATTTGAATGTATACGCGTTCCTTCGATTGACCGACACATTTGGTCCTCATACTTGGCGCCTTCCTCAGTCTGATTGCAGCATTATTTCGTTTGCGTTCAAGAACCCGTTTTCTTTTCAGCTCGTATGATACCTGATTGATCGGTTTTGGTGAGAAAAGTGCATTTTGTATGGTTATTCACACAATGGTACTGTTGTTTCTACAACTGGTCACTCTTTCCTGGCGAATTTGAGTCCGGTCTTTCCGCCAATGCAGATCAAAAGTAGACCACCACTGACTTTCCTTGTATTTCTTAGAATTAATAGAGCAACGAGACCGCTGCACATCTGTAAGTACGAAGTCAGACTTAACACTTGAAATCGCCTTTCACTACACTGAGGCAGGTGCGTTTCCGCTTAGCGATGTACTCAGCTTTTTAGGGGATCACAGCTCTGCCCTAAAAGAATACCAGAAGAACCTGGATCTATGGAGGTCGAAAGATGATAGGATCCAATGCGCAGTTGGCCATCGTTTGATTGCTGATTGTTGCATTGAGTTAGGCGAATTCGATCAGGCAATCAAGCACACAAACGAGTACTTGAAATTGTCTGTGGAAACGAACAATAAGTTGGAGCAGCAGCGTGCCTTCGTTACCTTAGGACGCTGTTTTTTAAATCGTGCGGAACATTTGAAAGATGGCGCCGATGTTTTAAAAGCCCACAAGTCCGCCTCACAAGCCTTTCTGAATAGTATCAAACTTATTGGTGAGTTGGACTCCGGGTTAAGCGCGGAGCAGTTAGGAGAGATGAGGGCTGTCTCTCTGTTAAACTTAGGTAGGTTTCCTAAATCACTCACTTTGTTTTAGGCCAAGTACTTCGATCCATAGGCGACCACCGCTCTTCAAATGAACGATTCTTGCAATGCATATCTTTGGCCAGAAAATATCATCTTCCGAAGTTACTATTTCGTGCCAGTTATCAAGTTACCGATTTAATCTTGTGCACCTATCGTGATAAATACTGTGGACCGTGTTCCAAGTCATCGCTTCTAGAACAAAGGAAAAGCTCTTCCCTCCGTCATGCCTTGGATATCGTGGGGTAAGTCTACCGAACTATTCACGACTGGGCGTTCTTAGTCTGGCTCTGCGTTCCCCAATTTCCAAGACCTGCTCGGACAGTGAATCCAAAGAGTTACTCAAAACTTTGAAAGAAACTTATGCTGCCGTAAATCTATACCCATTTTCTTGACCTTTTTATTCAGATCCATTTGTCTTTAGGAAATTTCCGCAAGGCGTCAAAGGTTTATCGACTCCTTAAGTTGCACTCACCCTCCTCTTCAAATACTTGTCGAATGATGATTAAGAAAAGTAACGCCCATTCTTCTGATAGCTAATTGACAATAGGTATGCTTCTCTCCAAAGAGTTACAATCTCTTCCTGATCACGTTCCGGAATCTGTTGACGAGCACTTGCTAGCAGCTCGAAAGCACGAGCACTTGGGAGATATATTCTCTCAGTTGGAATTGAATGGGCTTGCCTTGAATCATTATCAGTTTATGGTAAGCGCTTATTTGGTACACACTGGGCCATCAGTGACATTGAACCTGCCGACTCTGTGCTGTCACTTTTGTTCGTTTATTAGTTTATAATCACTGTGTTATCATATCCATCCGTTGTACTTGCTTGCTTGAAAGGCGGTGTCTATCTGAATTTTGCATGTCCACACTCCGCTCAATAACCAATATCTGTGTATTGATTGAGTGCAACCACGTGTGCGATCAACGAGTGCAACTTAAGATAACTTGAAACACTGGCAGCTCTGGTGCAGCTTTTGCTGTATTTCGATTGTGAAAATTCGCAGCAGATTGACCAAGCCAGGCGGCCTCCACATGTCCAAGAAAGCGCCAGATGGCCAATTCATCTTAAGGAGATTCGCCAGTAGCGCGCACCCGCCGGATCCGAACCCATGATCTTACTTTTGCGAGTCAGCGACTTACGCCACTAAGCCATTGGTGATGGCGACCGACCGCTGTGACTGATTTTTCAGTGCGATATAACACGGCTTATCCTCTGTCATGCATGTTATGAACTTGCAGAGGACAGCAATGGTCCTCAGAACAACAACAACAGCCTTTGCAAGCCACCACCCATCGAGATGGTATGTAAGCTGCTAAGGCGTTTGCTGATTAGTAGAGAGTAGTAAGGAAATTTATTGTATTTCTCAGACGATTCGTCGTTGTTAGACTCAGCTAGGGAGCCACCATACATCCAGAAAAGCGCTAGGTATCTGTTTCCTTCTATTAGGACTCGTCAGTAACGTGCCGACTCATATAAGTGGCATCGCAATGCAGGCGGATCTACCTGGTCAAATACAGTTCGAACGTGGAATGGGCAACCATGACAGGTGTGTGGTGAGAATGGTGATTCTCAAGGGGTTGATAGATCGTGGAGATTTAATGCGCGCACGCCCATCTGGGACGGGTGCCAGTTTGTTCTTCACGAGCGAATGATTTACGAAATAGAGAAGCATGCGAACAACGAGTTTGGAAGCAGCCGACAATAGGCCTATCGTGCTTGATTCATGCTGCACGTATGCCGTCATTCAAACTCGAAACAAGGAAGAAAGGAGGCTTTCTTTTTACCACATCCTGAAAAGCAGGAGTGTTAACCGTTTTACAACCATATTTCAGCTCATCAGAGCAGTTCCAGAGGATGATCCTATATGTCTAGTACCTTGAATCGCGGCATCTGCTGAATCTCAGTGAAACCAGTTCATTGAGCACTCCTATTGGAACTACTAAGGAGGCACAGTTGGCTGCGTTGAGCAAAGAAGCAGACGGTGATGGCTCCTTAAACTGAAAGTAAAAACGTTGTACCCAGCATGTCTTGTACCTCTGTACATTTATGCTTATTGGCCCATCTGCATAGCAAATGATCTCGATGACCCAGGCTATGGCCGGTGCTCCGAATAAGCCGAAAATATCTGCGAAAATAGTCACGGAGGTTAGTACTGTCGATCTCCAAAGATCCTTGGGATCTCCTAGTATCTCGACTACTGCACAGGCCTTATTTCTGCCACTAGCAGGGAGACCGACGCCATCTGAATCCCCCGACCCAGTCCACTGACGAACAAACATTTCCCGGCTACAATTGGGGTTATAGCCTCTCGCAATACGAAGCTTATGATCGTAAATGGATTCACTATACCAGCATTAGTTCCTGGACGGGTTTGCCGAACAACCTCGTGGTTTCTGCTTGATGCCACGAGATTATGCCGTTCCAACGCATGGTTCGGCGACAGTTTTTCAGGACGTGATGGGTTTTCGCCTGACAAGCGTTCTCCCTACCATCATCCTCCTCCTCATCATCATCGTTATCATCATAACGGGTCTTTCTCCCTGAGTGACATTAGATGCAGCTGCACGGAGATCTCTCTTCTTGCTGCTTCCAACCAGTAATCATCATCCTCACCAGTGCACGTTGGCTGAGGGTGAGAAACCTCAGCTAATTTGTCGCAATACAAAAAGATAAGACACCAAAAATTACACCATAAAAGCATTCGAACAGCAAGTAATATTACGTTAACTATTTTATTATTCACTTGCTATGCGAATGCGATTTGAGGAGGAATCTACAGGAGAGTGGGGTGGACAAAGAAACTCACAACCCAAACGTTATTAGTGCCGACTCTTCGACATATCAGCAAGTGTTTCCAACTAAACGTGTTCATCGTCCTTGGGACCCTAGCTCAGCAGCCGGGATGCACTAACCGGCTCACCCATATCTGTTCAACACTACAGTGACGTACCAGATGTGACTTGTCACTTAATAAAGTCGCTACGCTCCACGACTGACGGTTCCGTTCTGGTTTCGACTCATCAGGTAGAGATAGCCGAGCTGGGTGTGGAACGGCGCATAGTGCTTGGCGGCTATCGCCATGATAGCTAGGCCATTGAGCTCCGAGAGCGGTGCTTAACACAGCGATTAGAAGTTAATTCTCGGGTTTTGGAGCTCCCACCGTGTGTCTTGTATTGCGACATGCAATTTCAATTGTGGCCTTGGTTGATTTTGAAGTCGGTCACTTCTAATAGGATCACTGGGACCGTCCCATCGCAATGAGGCTGGATCTTACCGTGGTGCGATGGTTTGCGTGCCTCAGAGATCCATTGAGCTATGCTGGGTGGTGCTTTTTTTGCACCTCCAGAGCCACTCATACCAGATTGGTCAATGGTTAGAGGCCAGACAAACTCAGCCTCCTGGTCCTCCAGGTTGGGGGTTGGAATGGGGGTGGCTCCTCATTTCATAAAACGGGCTCTGTAGTCCAGTGCCAAAACCCGCTGCCTTGCGGTAAGGCTTTTTAACCAAAGGCTTTGGTTGAGAACCCTAATCGTCCTCCTGTCTAGGCCTGGGCAACCTGACAGTATTCTGCCCACGCAATACAATGAACCTTTCCTACAACAATTTCTTGATGCTCTGGCCGTCGCAGAGGATAATAAACGGCGCCCTATCTGCTGCATCGAGCAGGGTGGATAGGGGTTTGGATGCTACTGCTCAGGCCTTCCCGTCTTCTTATACCCCTTCTTGCGCTTCTGCATCCTTATTGTCCCGCTCCAACTTTACTTATATCCCCCCATTTTCAATCCCCCAATTCTTGGCCCTCCCCCAGCTTACTTCAATAGTCGCTTGTCTTCTAATTTCAAATCACACACAATCGCAGGGCCTCGCTCCAATCCAGTCGACAAGTCCATGTTCAACCAAGCGGACAACGTCAGTTCATCTGTTTCCCTTTGGAGTCCTCGCGTCTCGCTAAGACTGGCATGCCTCAACGTGCGCACTTTGCTGCAGATTGGCCAACAGGCAGCACTTGCCAGCACACTAGAGACCCTATCGATCGATATTTGCTGTTTATCAGAAACCCGCCTGCAAGGTTCGAGCTCCGTGCTTATCCTGAGATCTCCCACATGCGACACTGGCGGCACATTCTCATTGCGCCTATCTGGCGATGATGCAGCTTCAAATGCCGGTCAAGCTGGCGTCGGCATTGTTTTGAGTCCCCGGGCTGAAGCTGCCCTGCTTGATTGGATCCCAGTAAACAGTAGGATGTGCGCCGTTAGATTAGCTGGTTCGTTCCGTGCTACGAAGTCGCGCGGGGACAAACGGTGCCTGTTTGTCATTGCGGCCTACGCCCCTACAAACTGTAGCACTGATTCGGTAAAAGATGGTTTCTATCAGCAACTTCACGAGCTCCTTCGTTACAGAAGAAGCACGGATACTGTGGTGCTGGCTGGCGATCTAAACGCCCAAGTCGGAAAATTGTCCTCTGATGAGCTTCATCTGGGCGGCCAACATGGTGTAGGCTCCCGTAATGATAATGGTGAGCGATTGCTACAGCTGTGTGAAGATGCTCGCCTCTTTCTCGCGAGCACTAACTTTCGACACAGCACCCGCAGAAGTGTGACTTGGCGGCCACCAGCCTCGGGCCAGTCATGGACGCAAATCGATCATATCGCGATCAGTTACCGCTGGAGAGGCTGTGTCCAAAACTGTCGCTCGATTTGGAGCACGAGCGTGGACTCTGACCACGCACTTGTCTGTGCCGACCTCCTGGTGCGTTTCGGTGGACGTCCGCGACGTCGATGTGAACGGATTGACACCAGCCAGCTGGCGAAGCCAGATGTTCTGAATGTGTACCAAAGTGCGCTGACATCTGGGCTGAGTAAGCGCCCACTAAACACCGTTGAAGATCACTGGTCGCATACTCGTCAAGCGTTGCTATTAGCAGGCATGTCTTCATGTGGCAAAGCAAATTGCCAAACCGGACATTGGGTCTCTACACAGTCTCTGGAACTTATGGATGCTCGCCGACGTATTCCGGCTGGAAGCGAATACAATGAAGCTCGCAAAAATCTCAGGGCAAAACTACGTGCTAGCCTAAAGAAGGACCGCGAAACCTGGTGGTCTCATCGTGCCTCTGAGATGGAAACAGCCGCTGCCATTGGTAATCATCGTAAGTTATTCACCGTCTGATACGGGAAACAGGCAGCAGGAGACCTGGTGTTAGCGAGACCATACGCGAGGAGAGTGGGCAGCCGATCCACAGCCTGTCAAAACGCTTGGAGCGTTGGGCTGAACACTTTGCTAGACAATTTAACCAACCTGAGTTATCGCTTTCTTCGGGCATTGAGCGCCCTTCTCCTTGGGCCGTCTCCTTGGATCCGCCCTCACGCGCAGAAGTCGAACGTGAGATCAGGCTGTTGAAATTGCATAAGGCCGCAGGGGCAGATAGAATTCCTCCAGCCCTCTTCAAATTCGGTGGACCTGCTCTAGTAGATGATCTACACGAGTTGCTAGTAAAACTTTGGGAGCAGGAGACAGTCCCGACAGACTGGAACCGCTCCGTCATTGTCCCAATTTTCAAGGGAGGCTCCCGTTTAGAATGCGGCAATCATAGAGGGATCAGTCTGATTTCGATTGCCTCTAAATTGCTTGCCTCTGTCATTCTCCACAGACTGACTGGCACTCGTGAAAGCCAGATTCGTGAAGAGCAAGCCGGATTTCGTCGAGGTCGGGGCTGCATCGACCACATCTTCACATTGCGTCAGTTGTTGGAGCACCGCCATGTTTATTGGCGACCCACCGTTGTCGTGTTTCTTGACATAAAAGGTGCCTTCGACTCAGTCGATCGATGTGCCCTTTGGGACTGTCTGCTGAGGAAAGGTGTGCCTGATAAATATGTAAACATTATCAAAGCGCTGTACGCGCATAGTTCGGGCAGGGTGAGGGTTTATGGCAAACTCTCGCCACCCTTCAGTATCACCAGCGGTGTGAGACAAGGATGCCCGCTGTCACCTTTCCTCTTCAACTTCGCTATTGATGAAGTCATAGAAACAGCGTTCGCTGGACACGACCTAGAAGGTGTGGAGCTACTCCCTGGTGAGCGACTTCTTGACTTGGAGTATGCGGACGATATTGCCCTAATCTGTGACAGCTCCCAAACATGCCAAACAGCACTGGACCGATTAGCACTGGCTGTCAATCGTTTTGGGCTATGCTTTGCTCCATCGAAATGCAAAGTACTTCTCCAAGATTGGCAGGGACCCAACCCTGCGCTAACGCTTGGTGGTGATCTGCTAGAAGTCGTTCAGGAATTTAAGTACCTGGGCAGCTATATTAGCACCCGTGGGATTGAAGATGAGGTTACGAACCGTATAGCAAAAGCTCGAGGTGCTTTTGCCAATCTCCGCCACCTGTGGCGCAGACGCGACATTACTCTCGCCCTGAAGGGCAGAGTTTACAACGCAGCCGTCCGTTCAACTCTCCTATATGGCTGTGAAACCTGGCCCATCAGGTCGACAGACATGAAGTGGCTCGTCACATTCGATCATCGCTGCCTTCGCAGCTTAGCTCATGTCTGGTGGGAACACCGCGTGAGCAATGAGCGTGTTCGGCGTCGCGTATTTGGTGCAGGAAGAGCGAGTGAACCGCTCAGCACCATTATATCACGCACCAGGCTCCGATGGCTGGGCCACGTGTTGCGCATGCCAGCACACCGACTCCCGCGACGTGCATTGTTTGCGCGTTGTGGGTGCGGTTGGAAGAGGAGGAGGGGAGGCCAAGTGATGACTTGGTCGAGAGAAATGAAAGCCCTCACTTCGAAGTTGGCGTCGGTTGGTGCATCCCGACTGCCTGGCTGGGGTCCTAAGGACGGTGAACACGTTTGGTTGGACACACTTGCTGATATGGCTAGGAGCCGGCCCCAATGGCGTTTGTGTTGTGAGTTCCTTTGTCCATCCCCCTCCTGTTTAGCATCCACCTCCAATCACGATCTCAATCGTTAGGCATAATATGACTTTCTTTTACGGCAGCCAGCTGTTAGCTCTCCGGAACGATGTCCATCCGTTACTGGGGACTCAGCGAGCGTGCCACTGTTTGTTTTTCTTTTCTTGCCTTTTGTATTGCGGCACAATAGCTGAGGTGTTTTCCACCTCTAGCTAACGTGTAATGATGATGATGATGACTGGGACCGTCACCGAAGTGGGGGGGGTTTCGGTGTGGCTCTCTCTCATTCCTAGACTCCAAGACCGACGATTTCCTCCTATTAGCAGAGGTTGACTTCAAACGAAGTCATGGAGATTGCATTTACAGGACATGACTTGGAAGGTGTGGAGCTACTCCCAGGAGAACGACTTCTTGACTTGGGGTATGCAGACGACATTGCCCTCATCTGTGACAGCTCCCAGACGTGTCAAGCCGCGCTGGACAGATTAGCACTGGCTGTCAGTCGCTTCGGGCTTTGCTTTGCACCACCGAAGTGCAAAGCGTTCCTCCAGGATTGGCAGTGTTCGCCCCCTGTGCTGACCCTTGGTGGGGATCAACTAGAAGTCGTTCAGAACTTCAATTACCTGGGAAGTTGTATCAGCGCCCTTGGGATCGAAGACGAGATCACGAACCGTATAGCGAAAGCTCGAAGTGCTTTTGCTAACCTTCGCCACCTATGGCGACGGCGCGACATTACTCTCGCCCTGTAGGGTAGAGTGTACAATGCAGCGGTACGTTCGACCTTACTGTACGGTTGCGAAACCTGGCCCCTAAGATCGGCGGACATGAAGAGGCTACTTACGTTCGACCATCGGTGCCTTCGCAGTTTGGCTCACATCTGGTGGGAACACCGCGTGAGTAACGAGCGTGTTCGACGCCTTGTTTACGGCCTAGGAAAAGGGAGTGAACCGCTCAGCACCGTCATTTCACTCACCAGGCTCCGATGGCTGGGCCACGTGTTGCGCATGCCAGCCCACCGACTCCCTCGACGTGCGTTGTTTGCTCACCGGGGATGTGGGTGGAAGAAGAGGAGAGGTGGCCAAGCGATGACTTGGTCCAGAGGAATGAAGGCCCTCACTTCGGAGCTGGCCTCAGTTGGAGCTTCACGGCTCCCTGGTTGGGGTCCAAAAGACGGTGAACACGTTTGGCTGGATACACTTGCTGATATGGCAAGGAGCCGACCTCAGTGGCGTTCCTGCTGTGAGTTTCTTTGTCCCTCCCTATCCCTTTAGCCTCCCCCTCCATCTACGTTCTTATTTCGTAGGGTAAAACGTAATTAAATTTTTCTTTTTGCCTAGTAGCTGGCTGGTAGCTTACCGGAACGATGCGTATCCGTTGCTGGTAGCTCAGCTGGCATTCAACTGTCGTATTTATTTTTCCTTTATGTATTGTATGTATGTATGTATTTCCTTTATGTATTGCGGTACAATAGCGGAGGTGTTTTACCATCTCTAGCTGACATGTATAATGATGATGATGATGATGATGGTTGACTTCAAAGTCAACCGAGACCACAATTGAGATTATGTGTCGCAATCTAAGTTATACGGTGGGTGCTCCAAATCCGAAAATCAAAGTCACTACGCTTTGTTTCACTCCGATGTAACAGTGTATTCCAGCAGCTTCTTGCTGGAATCGTGGGAGTGTTTGGGCCCCTGTTTGGCAGCTGACCAAGTAAAAGGCTTATGAAATAAATACTCGGCCACCGATTCCCAATAGGCGCGATTTACTAACTTTGTTCCGCTTCCTTGCGGGTGGGCTATTCATCCGACTCATCGGGGTGATGCCTCGTAAGACCATTCCTTGCTTCGGCTTGGGCAACCTGGTAGAATCTCGCCTTCTAGCAGAACCATTGGTTCCACAAATACCACTACGGTAAAAAATACTCCGTAAGCTGATCACTTAATGGGCTAGACCATAGTGGTCAGCATATAAAAGTCTCTATCCATAAAGTTTACATGCTTAAGGTTCAAGCAACCAGAAATAAATGATCAAGTAGGGAGGTGGTCAGCTTCGGAGGTTATACTTTATTTTACTCTCTTCTGCTCTTATTTTCACCGCTCATGCACCTCAGTCTCTCGCCAAGATTAACTTCCCTAATAATTCTTATTCATTTTAATCCACTTCCGATACCATTCTCGCTGATGCCCAGTGAGTCCGACCAGTGGCCCTCCTTTGACCTCTATCTTGCTTTCGGCGAGCAGTCCACAACTTTCGAACTCTCATGCAGATCTGCTTAGAGTCCCTCGCCATGTTTCTTATCTTTTGAGACTCTGTTACAGGGCTCCAGCACCGTGGTTACTTGGAGGTCCCCTTCTGATCCTGAAACCAAATATTTTCTCTTTCTGGGGACGTAATCAGCTGCAGCTACAGCTCGCTTGTCTGGTGTTAGCATTACAGTGGGTGACAAACCTGAAGACGCGCTGCTCAATCGGCTCCCGGTTGACAGTCAAATGTGTGCGGTTTGGCTTGTATGCTCATAAAGGACCAACAAACATCGTGAAGACGCAGCATGTTTGTGATTTCCACCCACGCTCAAACCGACTGCAGTTGTTCATCGGTTAACGATGACTGTTATCACAGACTACACCAGATATTGAGTAAAGACGAAAAATCAGATGTGCTCATCCTTGCCGGCGAATTCACTGCGCGGGTCGGTCGCCTGCTGCTATGCGAATGTCATCTTGATGGCCGTCATGTCCTTGATGAGGGCCGCTCTGACATTAAAGACTGATCTCTCACGTTCTATGACGGCAACCGCTTCTCCCCCTCTTTAACACGAACTTCAGACAAACTAGATGTGTAGTCACAGATTGATCACAATGCAATCAGCTTTAAATGGCGAGGCAGTGTACGGGATTGCATATCGATTTGGTCCACCTCTCTCGACCCAGCTCATGCTCTAGCCTATGTAGACATCTTCACATGCTTTGGGGGTTCCTTGAAACCAAAGCACCGTGCAATGGATACCAAAACTTAAGCTAATCCCTCTATTCAACTGACTTATCAATCTTCCTTATCACAGGCTTCCGCTAGTGTCGTCATGACATGAAGCCTCCTTGGGGTTTCTTGCGGTAAACGTTACTCTCTTCTCGTCAGTCATACTATCGATCCACTGTGCGGCCTCTGAGAGACCAGTTCTCCTGTGGCTCTTTGAAATCCTTAGACCGTCGCCGAGCCATCCCAGCAGCAAGGAAGTTTTCCGTACTCTCAGCTAACAACGCAAGCGAAGCGTGCGTAATGATTGCGGAACTGGGTGGTCTCTATGCAGGCTTTTCCAGATCTTTCGGATCACTGGCTATTTGTGGTATTTATGGATCACTAATTTCGTAGACGCATGGACCGCTGGGCTAAGCACTTCTACTCAATTCATCTGGCCTTTTTCCACCTGTCCAACACATATGCCTTATTGCTTGCCTTGGAACCTTCCACTTGAGTCACCCACCAAAGTCAACGTCAGCCTTGAACGGCGTCGCTTGAAACGATTTAAGGTTTCTGGCTCAGACAGGCTTCCACTCCAGCTGTTCGACTCACGTGACCAGACAGTTATTAACTCTGGGGCGAGTCGACCATCGTCCCGATCTTAAGCGTTAACCCCCGAGGAATCAGTCTACTATCCACTGTCTCCAAATTGCTAACATCCATTTTACTCCGCAGGCTAACACCGAATGGAAAACTTCACTCCTTTGAAGAACAGGCTAACTTCCGCCCCGGTTGATGGTGTGTGGACCACCGAATCCGAGCAGCGTCATTTTGACCTCCAGTCTAGCACTGTTGCCTTATTGGACATCCGAGCTGCGTATGACTCATTTGAGGAGCAGCTGCTTTTGGCACTATCCATCGTCACCGCACCATTCACTGGATATCCGAGAGATCGATGAACCTGTTGGAATCTAGAAGACACCTCCCGGCTGGCTCTGAACACAATGTGACCAGACGGGCTATTAGGCGTTAACTAAAGCAAAGCCTACGTGCTGACAAGGAAGCATGGTGGACCAGTAGGGCTCAAGAAATGGAGGAGGCAGGAGCGGTAGGCAATTACCGCAAGCTCTTCCAGCTAATCCGCACCACTGGTCCCAGAAAACCAGGCGTCTGTGAGACAATCAGAGACAGCTCCGGTGCGCTGATACACAATAAGGAGCGCCGTATGGCTCGTTGGGTGGAACACTTTCAAGATCAGTTCAGCTGGCCCCTTGCTCTCGGACCTCTTCCTACTCAAGTGATGCAGGACCAGCCATGGGCGATTAGTTTAGAGCCTCCGTCGGAGACCGAGGTCCGAAACGCGATCACAGCCCTTAATCGGGCCCGGATTCCCTCCCACCTGCACTATTTAAGGATGGAGGTGAGGTCCTCTACAAAACACTGTCCTCCCTATTCGAACGTATATGGAAGGAAGAGAGTATCCCGGCTAATTGGAGCGAATCGATTATAGTGGCAATATACAAGAAGGGCAGTCGCACAGACTGTTCTAACCACAGGGGTATTAGCCTAACGCCAGTTGTGACAAATTTACTGGCCTCGATTCTCGTTCGTCGCCTCACTGCGGAACGAGAATCTCGGATTAGGGAAGAGCAGGCCGGTTTCCGCCCAGGACGTGGCTGTATAGACCATATATTCACTTTGCGGCAGGTGCTAGAGCAGCGCCACGCAGACCGACAATAGCTGTGTTCCTGGATTTCAAGAGTGCGTTCGATTCAGTCGATCGATCGATTCTGTTCTAAATACTTGCGCAGAAAGGTGTTCCCACGAAATATGTGAACATCCTTCGTGCTCTATACTCGAACACTACAGGCTGCGTCAGGGTTTATGGTGTCCTATCGGATAGCTTTCCGATCACAAGTGGCGTTCGTCAGGGTTGTCCGATTTCCCCATTTTTATTCAATTTCGTCGTGGATTCTATCATGGAGTGTTCCCTTGCGGAATCTCACGATGTAGGCGTTGAAGTGCTGCCTAATGAAAGGTTTGTTGATCTTGATTATGCGGACGACATCGTCTTGCTTTTCGACAATGTTGGGGCGACCCAATCAACCCTGAATAGCCTCTGTGTATTGGTCGCATTATTTGGTATGCGCTTCGCACAGTCAAAATGCAAAGTGTTGCTACAGGACCACCAGCCACTTGATGACCTCTTGACGCTTGTTAACGAGGAACTCGAGGTGGTTGATCATTTCACTTATCTTGGCTGCTGCATCAGCAATGATGGGAGCATAGAAACTGACGTCAACTCATGCATTGCAAAAGCCAGAGCTACCTTCTTGAACCTGCGGCATCTTTGGCGGCAGAAGAAATTTGCCCTCCGTCTGATAGGCCGTGTATACAAGGCCACAATGAAGGCCGTTCTGATCTATGGGAGTGAGACTTGGCCCCTTCGGTCAGAGGATCTGAGGCGCCTTCAATTCTTTGATCATCGTTGTCTGCGAAGCATTGCTGGAGTCGGATGGCACCAGCGTGTCCGCAATGATGATGTGCGTAGGCGATTACTAGGTAGTGATAATCATGGTGGCTCCCTAAAACAACAGATAGCACTGAATAAGTTGCGTCGGCTTGGGCACATGCTAGGTATGCCTGGTCACTGCTTACCTAGGAGGGCCTTGCTTAGTCTGCCAGGTGTAGAGTGGCGCAAGGCTCGAGGTGGACAGAAGTTGACTTGGTAGCGGGAAATGAAGTCACTGACGATCCAACTGGGTGCCGTTGGTCCGTCTCGCCTTCAGGGCTGGAGTCCACGTGACGCGGTTTGTTTTTGGCTCGAGACTTTACAGGACATGGCTCGCAACCGTCACCAGTGGCGCGTCTGCTATCGTCTCCTAATCGGATTGCCTGGTTAATATGTGTTTGGTGCTGAGTTATCTGCGGGGTAATGGCTGATTATGACGCGTGGCAGTGAAAGCCGCAAGGAATCTGTCTCGTTGATGCAGCCTTATCTTTTTCACGATAGCAGCTGCTTGTGACGGTATGTTGTCTACACAAGGTGTAGGCGCCTTGACCCTGAATGTCTGCTTAGGGCATTAAGGTTTTCTGGTATGTCCCGCTTCTCTCCCTCTTCTTATTCCTTATTTCATAGGTCCTCCTGGTTGTATGACGGCGAAGCATCAGTTCAAATGGCTGATGTACTGCTGTTGATGATGATGATGATGACGACTCATTTGATCGGCCTGCTTTATGTCATTGTCTGCAAAAGAGTGGGGTACACGGAAAGTATACCACCATCTTTCGAGCGTTATACAACAATGTCTGACATAGTGAGGGCTTACGGTGTGCTGCATTCACCGTCACTGGGGTTTACGACTGAACACATACACTGCGCGGTATTGTTTATCCATCTAGCGTCAAAACCCTGAAGAAAATGTCATTGATTTCACTGTGCGGATTCAGCAAATCCAACCAGAGTGTCGGTATAGTGAAATCCCGTTCGTAGAGGCTATGGCTTTACGGTGTTTGACATCCGGTATCCGTAACGATCTGGCTCGTGAAAGGTTCTTGTCGGAAAATGAGACGACGATGTGCTGGGAGAATACCTGCAATATTGTTCGACAGCTGGAGAATGTCCATACACAGTTAGCAGCTTTTTTCTCACAACCTCACACATACCCAATCCAAGCACTCAGCCGAAAACATGTTACCCCGAGACGGTCCGAATTGCCTTTTACCTGTTACCGATGCGGAAGCCTGCATTTATCAGCCGAGGAATGTCGTCATAAACAGAGTATCTGCCGCCAATGTGGGAAATTTTAGCATTTGGCCCGAGTTTGCCGATCTAAAGCTTTACAGCCGTGACATCCCGTTTTCCCAAGAAGCCCGTGAAGGTGGTCCAGTCTTTAGACGAAGACCAGCTAAACACGATCTGAAACTCAACCTCGAGCATCTGCAGCATTCACCCACCCTACACTGTTCACTTGGAAATAGAAGGCCAGTTGGTTAAAATGGAAGTTGATACCGGTGCCCCAGTTACCATAACCAATGCTGCATCAGTTAAAAGATTACCCGAGTTATCCCCCTGTGAATCAACTTTGCGTACGTACACTGGGCAGCCGATACTAGTCGTGGGAAAATGCACTGTTACTGTAAATTGCCATGGGAAGAATTGAACCTTACAGGCATATGTTGTGACGAATGATTGTCCGAACTTACTCGGGCGCGACTGGATTAAATGTCTTCCGGCCACGCTAGAGACAGTGGACTCCATGTCCATTAACCAGCGCTTGGAGGATGTGCACAACAAGTATTCCGACGTTTTTTGACGAGAAACTAGGAGAATTGCACGGACATCAGGTCAGTATCAAATTATGGTCAGGAACTCAGCCCCGCTTTTTCAGGGCACGTACCCTACCTTATTCCCTGAGATCATAGGTGGAAGACGAGATAAAGTGATTACAATCAGCATGAACAATCGAGCCAGTCCAATACAATGAGTGGGGAGCTGCAATAGTTCCAGTCCTAAAACCGGATGGTTCTGTGCGTATTTGTGGTGACTACAAACTAACTGTTAATCGTTGTTTAATCCTGGGTAAGTATCCCTTACCTCGGATAGTGGATCTGTATGCTACGTTGGCATGTGGACAAAAGTTTACACAGATCGACCTCAGTCACGCGTACTTACAACTTGAGTTAGAGGAGACCTCTCGTTCATGCACTACGATAAGTACACACATGGGTCTATTTCAGTACAAACGTCTACCCTTCGGAATCAGTTCGGCCTCAGCGATATTCCAAAGGATCATTGATAACCTGATCAAAGATATTCCTTTTACTTGCGCCCATCTTGACGATATTCTAATTACAGGACGTACAGATGCTGAACGTTTACCAACGCTATCCACTGTGCTCGAACGTCTACAACAGAGTGGACTCAAGCTGAAGAAGTCCAAGAGTACGTTTTTCTCAGATTCTGTCCGTTACCTTGGTTACCCTCTCGCACCTGAACCCAAGAAGGGAGCTGAACTTCGACCGTTTTTAGGGATGTTTTCACTATCATCGCTTCTTACCTAACGCCTCCACTGTATTTGCACCCCTGTACGAACTGTTGCACAAGGGGAAGTCCTGGACTTGGGGTCCGGATTAAAGAAAGGACTTCCTAGATGAAAATGGGGTGCTCAGCACCTCCCCGTATTTCGTACATTTCGATCCGAGCCAGCCTCTAGTGCTGCATTGTGACGCTTCCCCCCGCGGAGTAGGCGCAGTCCTTTGCCACCGGACGGATGACGATTTTATTCGTCCAATCGCTTTCGCTTCTCCTACCTTGCAACCCACTGAAAGTACTTACTCCCAACTGGACAGAGGGCCTTAGCGATTATTTTCGGAGTCAAGCGTTTCTACCAGTACATCTGGGGAAGAGAGTTTGATATCCACATCGACCATAAGCCACTTCTTTCGCTTCTGGATGAGGAGAAAGGAATCCAACAGATGTCTTCACCTCGAATGCAAAAATGCGCACTACTTTTGAGCGCTTATACCTACATACTTCAGTATGTAAATGGACCAAGTAATACCATTGCCGATGTACTTACTCGCCTCCCGCAGCAGCATGACTCAAAAACGAATAGTGAACCCACGGAGTTTATCAATTTGACGCAACACCTTGAAAAGACACCCATCCGAAGTGATGTGGTACGACGCCTGACGGACCGGGACCCTGTGTTGTTGATGGTAAGACGGTTCTTGATGACCGGATGGTCTACAAGCACCTCAGACAAACTGAAACCATTTGCCTGTCGGATTAATGAGTCGAGGCTATACGACGGCTGTATATCTCGAGGCTCGTGCATAGTCCCACCAGAAGAACTGCGGCCCCAGTTGCTGACAGAGCTGCATGACGCAGACCCCGGCGTGAACAGGATGAAGGCGCTGGCACGTGGTTACTGTTGCTGGCCGAACATTGACCAGGATACAGAGCAGCTGCTGAAAAACTGTGGCCTCGCATGGCGGTGAAATGTTTGCAAACAAATTCTCCAGCTCGGCAAACGAATGAGCTACTGAACTACGAACGATGTCAGAACTACCAAAGACACAAATCTCCCGGACCGATACTTTCATGGCGTTGGCCGGAGAGGCCCTTACAGCTGTTACAGGCGGACTACTTTGGCCCAATCAATGGTTTGATGTATCTACTTTTGATTGGGGCCCATTCTAAATGGATAGAAGTACATCCACTTCCACATGCGACTTCCACAGCAACAGTTGCAAAAATGCGCTCCATATTGACAATTTTCGGTATCCCAGAGACGGTATGCACCGACAACGGAACCCCATTCACCAGTGAGATTTCAACACTTCCTGAGTAACAATGGAATACAACACATTAATTCTGCGCCGTACCATCCCGCGTCGAATGGAATGGCATAACGTGCAGCCCAGACTGTTAAGCAAGGTCTCTTCAAGCAGACTCATGGAACTCTACAAACTAAGTTGGATCGTCTCCTGTTCTCTAACCGCACGATTGAGTCGACAGGGAAGTCACCCGCGGAATTAATGTTTGCTCGGCCACTGCGAACGAGACTGCATCTACTTTTTCCGAACCCTCGAAGGAGGATGGAGGAAAAGCAGGAGAAAATGTGTGTGGATGAAAAGATTCCAGAGGAAATGTGTCTTACTGATTTTGATCCGGTATACACAAGACTGCCTCATGAAAAGTTGGCAACCTGCTACACACATGTCCTCAACAAGTAATCAAGCGAAGCTAAAGCTGAAGGACGGCTGTGTGATGCATAGCCATTTTGACCATATCCGGCCATGCTTAAACGAACCACAGGAGCGGACTCGAAATGCGACTGCTACTGGCCCAATAACGGACGGAGAAGCTGCTTCACAAAACCAGGAACCACAAACGGATGCGGTACAACCAGAATTAAGACGCTCAAAACGCACGCCTAAGCCAATTGATCGGTATCAATCCGGAGTCTGTAGTCTTGTTCAGGAAGAGAGGGGTGTCACGTACGCACTTGCATATCAATTCGTAAACACAGACCCTCACATGATTGGTTGAGAATGACTTTGCCTTAATTTCCTTATTTCATTGGTTTTCCTTTCCGACTTTTCTGGCCACCGTAACGCAGAATCCTTTAGGAAATCGGCTCCATACTACGCGTGCGCGTTCTGTTCCGTTCATTGGCTAAGGACCATACTTAACAATCAAAACCCTCTATTCATGAGTACATTAAAATATATCCGTCCTAACAGTTTCTAAATGCTATGTCGTACACAGCTACTGTTAGTGGACGTCGTATCTTTCTGGGCCAACCCTGTCCTCTGCAACATCCGTAACTTGCATAGCATTGGAGGATAAGACGCGCTATGTCGCAGTTAGCTTGTAAATCATGACGGTCCGAAGCTGTCCTCCGTGGCCCAGTGGCATGATCCGCAGACTGGCGATGAAAGCCGCTGGTCGTCATGGGTTCGCATCCTGTTGGATCCGATGTATGCGTATTACTGATGATGCCCAACTGGCTAAACCTGCAGTCTAGTGCTTTTCCAAGGATGTGGACGACTATCTGGTTTGGAAGCTGGCTGTGATTGACCTCAATTATCCCTGTCATAATTCCTACTCATGTGTACATCATAATAAGAGATTATTCAGGTAAACGTTAAGATAAAGTGAACAAAATGCATTCGGATGCGAACTACGTTTCGTCAGCTGAGCCGCACAACACTCCTTCTCTGGCAAACACAAGCTCGCTGTATTTGGGGACTTAAGCGCATACAATGCGATGGTTAGGCCGTAGCTTACTCCACACATAAACTATTTGCATGGAATCACTCTTTGAGTCTAACACGGTCACAAGGACTGTGCACCCCTTCCCCGTAGCGACAACCAACTGCCCCCTTAAGGCATTCTAATTGAGGTAGTGGGTAATAGACATGTAGGGACTTTCTCAACATGCACATCGAGCGCAGCCACATCGGGGATGTCAAACAACAACCAACCACATGAATTGACAAAATCAAATCAATCCTACAGATATGCCGATATAACTTTGTTAAATTAGCATATGAAACCAATGGGTTATCAATAAATCCGCGATGAATTCACGATGACATAAAAGGATATCAAAAAACATGCAACCAACGTGAAAAAATGACCAAGTTAACCACCCTTCGATTGTGCGACAATATAGCAAACCAATAACCAGAAATAAAGAAATTCAGCACGCATGCACGCGGTTAATAAATGGGATGGAAACGCATGCAGTGCACCTACCAACGCTGCGCCGGTTCTACTTACGTTCTCAGCAAGACCCTATCGTCGTTTCGATGCTGGTCCCTAGTGGCCTCGCTCGTGGCTCACTAGGCCACGCATGGGCTACAGCACCATGCGCTCGACGTCGATAGAGTACACTACATCGGTGACTGTCCTTTTCGCAGCTCCTGCTTCTTCTCCGCATGCACGGGGCTTTCTCCTGCATATCGGCAACTGCATCCGTGATCAGATCCCGCTATACACGCCAATCAACCACCTTCGATTCTTAAAACCTGGAATCAACATTAGAACGTGATAGATTCACCGTTATCATGTCCTGATAAGGAAGCCTCGGTTTCCCCACATGCCACTTCCCAACGCTCAGCTGACCAAATAATAGCTGCTTCGGTATGTGCGCCGAATCCTTAGGGCACACATTGCCCAGCCACCTTAGGTGTTTCAACAAAAATATGCAATCCACTGCATGCATTCCATTTCGGCGCAACTCCCAAGTGCCTGCAACTCTACCGCACCAACCGCTACGCAGAATCCGGCGCAGACACTGTTGATGTAACCGCTCGAGATATCTCAATTGTCGTCGGTACGTCATCCTCCTTTCGCTGCCTTATAGAAGAACGGGCAGCACCGTGGACTTGTAGATCATCAACTTCGTGCCAACGGTAAGCTGGTGGTTGTTCCGCACTCGGTATTCAAGATTGATGAATGCCGCCGCTGCTTTTGATATGCGGATATACTGCTCACCGTTTATTTGCTTACCAGTCGAAACTACTCTCCCAAGTTAGCAGAAGCGGGAGATGGTTTCCAATTTGTCATTACCAATGCTGATTTGCGGCACCATTGCAGATTGCACTTCCGGTGAAGGCTCAAAGTGGCAGACAGTGTTACTTGTGTTGTGTCCGAGAGAAAATATGAATTATCTTGGAAATCCACTATTTTAGCGATTGCTATTATTAACGATTATCGCATCGATTTCGAACGTTCCGGAATGTTCTAGTTCTACACGTGATTAACAAACACCTGACACCTCGGCAAAAGATATGGAAAACCACTAACCCTGGTAACTTACCCTCCAATTCCAGAAGTCGAAGGTCAGTAAGAGACCTATAAATACAGTCAAGGTCCGCAGTAGTTGTACAGTGTTCGTTGGCGGCGACTGATGCGTTATTTTGTCAAGATCATTGGCGTTCTGCTCTTTTCTTCGGTTGGGCTAGAAGTTTTGTGGAGCAGTAAATTGTTATTTTTGGTATTGCGTCTAGTGCCATAAGCATGGGCATAAAGAGGAATGCTGCAGTCAGGTCCGGTCGAAGAACGTGAAATCTTATCGAAAGAGAAATTCTAGAGAGGATGGCGCCTACTTTCTGTCCGTAGTTGCCGCATTCCAAAGCGAGTGTAAACCGGGACGACGATTTATCAGTGTGTTGATCAATGGGATCCCAACGAAACCGCAATTTGACACTGTCTCGGACATCACGGTTATTTCCAGGAGCATATGGAATCACATAAAGAGGCCGAAGATGGTCGAGTCTCAGAAAGTTGCACATAATGCATCCGGCGGTGTGTTAAACTTAGTGGGCGAACTTACTCGCAAGATTGCTTTCCAAGGTGTGGAAAAGTCGGGAACATGCTACCTTTCAGACCGGCCGAATTTGAATCTTCTTGGCCTCGACTGGATTGAAAAGTTGAAACTCCTTGATGTTCCCTTGAATCAGATCTGCAACCGGGTTCGAGCAAGTCCAGACCCATCATCAAAGTCCGTCGAAAACATGACACGTACCCTGAAGCGAAAATTTGCCTCTGTCTTTCAGGATGGTTTGGGCCATTATACGAAATTCCAGGCAACACTGAACTTGCGACCTGGTGCTAAACCAGTGTTCAAGGCTAAAAGACCGATACCATATGCAGCCATGTCAACCGTTGAACAAGAAATCGACCGCTTGGAACGTGCCGGGGTCATCACAGCCGTCAACTACTCATCATTGACCGCACCTATTGTCGCAGTGAAGAAAGCAAATGACAAGGTACACTTCTGCGCTTACTTCTGAACTGGCCTCAACGCCGTGCTGGACGACCACCATTACCTCTACCGGAAGATATCTTTGCAAAGCTAAATGTTGGTAAATACTTTGCTAAGCTTGATCTATCCGATGCTTATCTTCAAGTGGATGTTGACGAAGTCTCGAGGGAGTTGTTGACGATGAACACTCATTGTGGGCTATTCCAATACAACCGTTTTCCATTTGGTGTGAAAACGGCGCAAGCCACCTTCCAACAGTTGATGGATACCATGCTAGCGGGCGTTTCTGGAAAAGCTGCATATCTGGATGATATTATAGTGATGGGTCGAACACCAGAAGAACTATTTAACCGCCTGGATGAAGTGCTTGGTTGTATACAGTCGTACGGTTTCTTGATCCGTGAAGATAAACGCACATTTTTCACGCTGCTCATCAAATACCTCGGTTTTATCCTCGGAAAGGATGGACGTCGACCAAATCCGGAAAACATAGAAACCATTAGGAAAATGCCTCCACCAACAGATCTACAGTCCTTGCGTTCCATTTGTGGACTCAACAGCCACTACAGCGCATTCTTGCCTGAGATGCATCGCCTGCGTGCCCCGTTAAACAAGCTACTAGCCAAAGGCCAAACTTGGAACTGGACATCAGAATGCCAGAATGCCTTCGAACGGGTCAAGTCACTGCTGTCCTCAAACTTGCTTTTGACTCCTTTTGATCCTTCCAAAGAGATTGTTTTAGCCACAGATGCATCAAGCCATGGGATTGGTGCAGTAACTGCACACACGTACACCGATGGATCTCAGAAAGCAATCGCCCATGCCGCCAGAACCCTTACGAAGGTCTAGGAGAATTACAGCCAGATTGAGAAAGAAGCATTGGCCATAGTGTACGCGGTCAAGAAATTCCACAAAACCCTATACGGCCGCCGCTTCAAGCTTCTGACAGATCATAAGCCCTTGCTGACTATCTTTGGTTCGAGAAAGGGCATCCCGGCCTACACAGCCAACCGGCTACAACGTTGGACTCTTACCTTAATGGGGTATGATTTCGAGATCCAATACCAGTCGACAGTTTCCATTGGCCAAGCGGATGCACTGTCAGGCCTAATTGATGCCCATCAGCAAAACATGAGGGCACAATCATTGCCTCGATCGAGATTGAACCTGACGTCAACTTTATGGTAACTTATGCATTGCATGGTCTACCAGTTACCGCAGAAGCTGTACGAACCGAAACACTTCGGGACCCAGTACTCAAGAAGGTTCCACAATTTCACAAAACAAGTTGGCCACGTTCATGTCCATCTGCCGAGTTGCAACAATACTTTCAGAGGAGACACTCGCTCTCTATTGTAAACGACTGCATACTATTTTCGGAAAGAGTGGTCATCCCCAAGGCACTTTACAAGCGCCTTATTTGGCAGTTCCACGCCGGGCATCCTGGAATCAACCGGATGAAGGCGCTTGCCCGCAGTTTTGTGTACTGGCCCTTCATGGACAAACAGCTAGAAGAAATAGCTAAACGCTGCCAAAAGTGTGCCGCTGTCTTGAAAGCGCCACAAAAATCATAACTCTATTCATGGCCAAAAGTTACTAAGCCATGGTGCCGCATCCATGTCGACTTTGCGGGACCGATCAACGGCCGAAGTTTCCTCATTATAGTCGATTCATACAACAAGTGGCCTGAAGTATTTCTTATGGATAGCACAACCACCAATGCCACCATATCGAAACTGCGCCAAACCTTTAGCAGATTCGGCTGTCCTGAGACAATTGTCACTGACAATGGCACACAATTCACTTCGGCAAGTTTTACGGAGTTTTGCAATCAATGCGCCGTCCAGCACGTTCGCTCGCCGCCGTTTCACCCACAGTCGAATGACCAGGCAGAAAGGTTTGTCGATAAATTCAAGCGAGCTCTCCACAAATCAAATGGTGTGGGACGTATAGAGGAGGTGGTTGACCGGTTCCTTTTCCTCTACCGATCAACACCGAATCCACAAGCGCCAGACGGAGTTTCTCCAGCACAGGCCATGATGAACCGGAAGCTCCGCATGCCTTTAGACGCCATCCGACCGCGCTCGGAGTCTTCTTTTGGTGAAAGAGACCGCAGAATGGAACAGGATTTTAACCGGAGGCATGGAGCAAAGAAGCGATCTTTTACGCTTGGACAGAAGGTGCTAGCACGTGACTACCGGGAAGGCCATGCGAAATGGACGCCAGGGACGGTCAAAAGCCAAAGCGGAAACGTCACATATGACGTGATGGTGGGCGCACAGATCTGGCCACGGCATGTAAACCAGTTACGGCCCACATTGTGCCAACCAGAACAAGCAAGGCCTACAGACCTCGTTCGATTTACTGGTGGAAGTTTCAACCTGCCGAAGGTGGCAGTGGACGACTGCACACAGTCGAGCAAAAAATCCAGAACACGGACATCGGAACAAAGTTCTCACACGGACGATTGCGCCCTCGGTGCTGCGATTGCTTGGACCATACCAGGTGCGGCGGCGTTCTGGATCGTTGCAGAATTGTGCTTCAAGTTGAGCAGCGTTTGACACTCCTCGGCCAGGTTCTGGAGTGTGACTGAGCTATTCTGTTGTAGCTTGGACAGGAGGCGCGTCCGGATATCGGCATCGTTTAGAGACTGGAGGCCAGAGACGAAGATCAGGCATTTGAATTGGTCCTCGGTGAGCGAGCCAAGTTGAAAACGTTGGCATTCACGGTTGACCACGCCCGCGTACGTGATGAAGTCGTCGACATCACGTTTGGCCAGCTGCAGACACTGATAACGAGCATTGAACAGAGAGGACTGCTCGCCAAAAATCTGTGACAACGTTCGAACCGTCTCGTCAAAGGTAACGTCGCGTGGGTTCCTCGGTAAGATGAAGTTGGTGTAGCGCTGGTGTTCGAGCGTACCAAGTTTGCGCAGAAGCAGGCGGACCTTCCACGCGTCGTTCTGGCAAGCCAAGTCAACGGTGAACAGGTCCTCGTACCGCTTGTACCAGGATTTGAACGTTACCCCGGCCTTGGCGTCGTACAGGAATTCGCTGATGCCGCTAACCACATGGTCCATTGACTGAGAATTGGCGCTTGGACCTGCATGAAGGGAAGAACTAGAAAGCTTTTCGGTTAATCTGTTGCTGCAGCATCAGTTTTACATCGGCGTACTCGTCAGTCATGGTTCGTCAACTCTGTCGCCACTGTTATAATTGAGGGAACGCCGCCTTGTAACACTGGCCAATCGAACGGAGTTGCGCTGACCTGATGACCTAGCTTAGCCGGTGAGATGGCAAATTGAGCGAGCGTGTGAACGATCCTAGCCGCACGTGTTCGGATAGACGCTGGGCCCTCGGAACGGACGCTCACGAGAGGGGGTTACGATAGACGCGCGCTAGTGACTTAGACGCGAAGGCTGGCCAGCTAAGGACGCACACAAAATCACGTGACCCGACCGACTCCCAACTGAGGCGAAGAGAAAGAAAAGGCAAATGGTCCTCTGTAGGCTCTTTTACGACCAACAAAGGGCGAATCACAGCCAATGCTATGGGTTATTAAGTTAAGGAAAACAGTCACCACGAAGAGGTGGCAGTTAGTGTTATGAGGACCCAACATCCCTATAATTATTAAAGGCTTAAATTACGGAAGGCTGAAAACCCGATTCACTCAAGTGCACATGTCCTCCTCGCAGATCACAACGCATCCGTCGAACAACCGAAAGAATACAGATCGACCCGAAACTCAAACGGTATGTTCAAACTTAAAGGGGGGATGTTATGGGGACCCAACGTCCCTATAATTATTAAAGGCTTAAATTATGGAAGGCTGAAAACCCGATTCACTCAAGTGCACATGTACTCAGATCGGACAAAACGCACACGTTCAATCAGCCTTCCAACTCGTGTAACATGCACATTGTTTAGCCTTTGCACCCAGAAACAGTCTTGTTTCCAACCAAACACGCATAGTTGTATCCAAGCAACATTCATTTTTCCGGACAACTCTCGCCAAACTTCCAACATTTCTGCTCAGTTTACGGACTTTGCACATTTACATAAAACCATGTTTCTTGTTTCCAGGGTTTGCTTACGCAAACCCTTCCAGGAAAAAACCCCCCTTCATCACCGTTTCGTGATATAAAAATGAGGCTGTACAACGCTAGAATCGCCTTAGCTTTGGCCAGTAAAAGCGCCTGTGGCAAAAGGCCTGTCTTGTTCTTGATTCAGTCTTGGGTTGGGAAATCGTGCGTAGAAACTTTGCGTTCCGTCTAGGAACCCGTTCGACTCGCGTGAATTAATCTTTCGCGGCTAAGTTCCGAAAACCCACAGACTTCGAGATTGTCAGTTACCGTGCTGTGCGAGAAAATAATTCTGAGTCTCGTTGTTCATCCGACTAGGAGAGTTGGTATCACATTGTTAGAACCTGACGTATTCAAGAGGCAGTATTCAACAGTTAGCAAATGAGCATTGTCGAAAGGTGCGCAGTTGGGCCGCGTCTCGGAGCGGCTGAGCGCTGCTGTGTCGTGGGGAGGAATTGAACCTCGCTTTCCACAGCCATTCTGCCGGAGTTTTTGGCGTGTTTTTGCGGGGATATTTGACGGGTCCGCAACACCTCCCTTTGAAGAGAAAGCGTACCGCTTCTGACGAGGATTGACCTGGAGGGATTTCGGTGACCTCCGGATTCTTTCTGTTCGTCGGCAAGGTAGGTTCTCGAGACGCGGCGGCGATTGAGCGGCTTCGATCGTCGTCTCCCGTTGTGTAGCCATTCCAATGGTATCCAGCAGGATGTGCAGCGGCAGGCGCACGGGATGGCTGGCTGGCGTGGAGGTTTCTCCGTGGCGCGGTCGAAGTTGATTACGGTGGCGAACCCAGGTGTCATCGCCCACGGAGACATCATGTAGCATGTCACCTCGCCTGGCCGTCACTGTTGCTTTGATCCAGCGTGGATGACCTGCTCGGTAATCGCGAGCGTAGACTGGGGCTCCAACGACGAATTCTTTGTGCTTGGTGCCGGCACCAGAGTGACTAGGTGGCTTCTCAGTCGAAATGAGCGCTTCGTTGGTTGTGCGTAGCTTACGGCCCATCAATGCTTCAGATGGTGACTGGCGTCCTGGCGTAGCTGGATTCGGTGTGGACCAGTACGAGAGCAGGAAGGCTTGAAGACACTCATCCACGGTCCCCTCCCCGCGAGATTTCAAAAGCGCCCTCTTGAAGGTGTCGACAAATCGCTCCGCTTGACCATTGGATTGGGGATGGTAAGGCGGTGAGCGGAGGTGTTCGATGCAGTGTCAGCGGCAAAAGTCTTCGAAGATAGAAGAGGTAAACTGGGTACCATTGTCGGACACCAGGACCTCGGGAAGGCCATGTTGACTGAAGATTCTTTGGAGACAAGCCAGAGTGGCGGATGCGGTTGGGGGGTTGACGGAGACGTCACACCAGAGATAGCTGCAAAGTCATCCGAGGTCTGTCCACTCATCCTTCCCCTCGCTCGTATGTCACTGTGCAGACATTCAATTGAACTTACAAACTTATTCGGACAACCAAACTTACCCAACACCAGCTTCAATGCCTCGCGGTTCATCGTATCAAAGGCTTTGGTGAAATCAACAAACAACGTGTACGACGGCTGGTGTTGCTCTCTGCATTTCTTTTGCAATTGACCAGCTGCAAACACCATACCAATGGTCCTGCGACCCTAACGGAATCCACATTGCAGGATTTGAGCAATCACGTCGCCCACACAACCCAGCAACTTGATACTACGATAGCTCGTGGCACATTGCTTGCTTCCTTTACGCTTGTGCAGTATGAGCCTAAGCGCATCCTTCAACTCAGGAGGCACATCCTCAATCCACACGCGTTGCACCAACTGGTGTAGCGCATTCATCATCGCTGGTTCGCCATGTTTCGATATTTCAAGCGGAATCCCGTCGTTTGTCGTTTCGCAGCTGAGCAAGTACTCTCTGCATCTCATCCACTGTCGGCGAGTCCGCCAGACTCACCTCCACCTCATGCTGCTTCAGGCCGTTCAATGTAGGCCAGACAATCTTTGAACGATTGTTCAACAGTCAAAGTGATTTCCTAAGGTCTGCGTTATGTCTGCAGTCTGCTTGCAGACAACGCCTGAACTACCATCGAGCAGCATCCTCAGCTGCTCCAACCTCGGTCCATACACCGCCTTCAAAGAGTCAAAGAATTCCTTGTGTTGGCGGCGTTCGGCGTAGCATTCCATCCGCTTCGCCTTCTCCGTTCACCATGCATTTTTAATGCGACGGAGCTCTCGGGTCAGTCGCCGTCGAATTCTGCGAAACTGGCTCTTCATCCCCAAGTCACTATGATCTGCCGCATGTGCGACAAATGCTCCATTCTTCTCAGACACCAATGCGCCAATCGTCGCATTGTTCTCATCAAACCAATCGGGCCGTTTACAGTGTGCGCGCCCGACGGTCTCCTCGGCAGCAGCTGTCACCTGGTTGCGAATGTGCTGCCACAGATCGCCCACTGTGACTGTGCATTCCACATCACACAAGCGCGCAGCCATCGCCTTTTCTGGCTCAATACCTTTCTTCACAGTACCGAGGGAGAGAATGTTAACTTTACGCCTCTGGTTCACGGTAGTCACACTCTACGTTCTTTTCCTCACGTAGATGTGCCATTTGGTCCCCACCAGTTTGTGGTCAGTGCCGCACTCAACTCCACGCAGTACACGTGTCATGCGCACTGCACGCATATCACTCTGACCTACGATGACATAGTCGAGCCGGTGAACGTGTCCACTCCGTGGGTGTGTCTAAGCTACTATATCACTGGCATTCACTGCAAACCGTGCTCGTGATCATCAGGCCGTGAGTGGCGCACAGTGAGAGCGGCCTATCACCGTTCTCATTCGCTGAACCAATGCCATGCGGAGTGATGACATCTGTACACACCGATGCATCACGTCAAACGCGCGTGTGAAAATCACCCAGCAGAAATAGTCGGTCGCTCCTCGTCACAGCCCGTTTCACGAAGGATAACTGAGTATATAACTGAGCACGCGTGTCATCAGGACAACACATGCTCAGACCGTACGTATTTATGGAAGTGGCAGACTTACCTCCTCCGAATCCTAGCGAACAGTCATCATTCGCGCGCTGATGCCAGTGGGCTGACCCACCGGCTGACTATTTGGGCGATCGGAAAGTGCAAATATGACCCTATCTTCACGTGGTGTTGAGCTCGTGTTTCCCACCCAGTAGAACGTATAGCCAGCTCCAGCTTAATGCAACTTACCTTGCTCAGCGACCCTGGTTTCACTGAATGCCGCCATACCGACGTAGCGCGCCAGTTCCATCGCAACGAATGCGGTGCGTCGCTAGGGACGCTGACTCCTATTCTGGTCGAGCACTGTGCGCATGTTCCAGGCCCCGATGTTGTGAGCTTTGCGGGGAGGTACACGATTGCGTTGACAGGCAACCGTGTGGGTGGTGACGACCTGATTTGGAAGATGTAGTGGTTTAGGTAAAACAAGGACGGGAAATATATGCGCAAGGACAGAAGAATGAAGGAATCCGCCAGTGGTAGCATGTTTTCATTTATTCACCTCGCTCTATTCAGCAGATTAGGCGACCCCTTTCTTAGAGCCATTGCACGACGGCCGATGCAGCATGGATTTATTCTTATTTATGTAATTCATATTTCGGGGTTGGACTAGGATACTACCTGACAGGCGAACGACTCGGGTCCTTAGCAAAAGGCAGCGGGCCGAACGCCATGAATCAGTGAACCGACTCCCGCGGAGTTGTGTGTCCTGAGTCTTAGCTAGAAGAAGGGTGTAACCCAACTCCCACCCAGAGTTCGCCACGATGAAGTATCCAAGACATAAGCACGTAGCACAACATTAGTGGTAGCGGGTCGACGATCTGTCAGAATCTCGCCACCACAAGCGTCAGCGCACCGTGGGCTCTCTCGCCATTTATATGTATACATGCATACGGGAATCGAAGGCGGTTGATTGGCGTGCATGGCGCGATCTAATCACGAAGGCAGTTGCCGAAGTGCATGCAGAAAAGAAGCGGCAAGGACCAATGGGTTTTACTCCATCGACATCGAGCGCATGGTGCTGTAACACATGCGGTCGCGGGTGCCTGAGTCAGGCAGGCCTAGTGAGCCATAAGCGAGGCCACTCGGGACCACTACCGAAGCGACGACGGGTCCTGCAGAGAACGTAGGCAGGATCGGCGCGGCGCTTGTAAATATATTGCACTCGATTTACTAACCGCGTGCTTGCATGCTAAGTCTATTTATTTCAGTTGGTGGGTTTTCAATTTTGTCCTAATGCTTTTCTTTCTCATATAGATATCTACCTATAATCTCTTCTATAAACTTGCACACGTCGCTTAAGCCAATTGTAGTTAATTTCGGTAACATTTTCGTGTTTGTGCCATTTCCGTAAAATATACTTTCGTACCTCGTGTACTTATCTCGGATTCGTTTGTAAACAACTTATTTCATATGCTCATTAATTTAAGCTTTGTGTCACCGTTTTCTTATGCATTACTCGATTTATTTTATTTGTTATCTTTCTCTCAAGTGATTGGCTGTTTCTTGATATCCCCGATGTGGCTGCGCTTGATGTGCATGTTGACAAGATGCCTACCTGTCTGTTACCCATTACGTCGTCCATACTGGCTCAAGAGACAGTTGCTCATTGTTGGAGGGGACAGGGTGTACGGTCCTTGTGGACGTGTTATGCTCGAAGAGTGGTTCCATGCACTCAGTGTTATTGCAGACTACGGTCCAGCCACCGTTTTGTGTGCGCTTGATTCCCCAAATACAGCGTGCTTGTGTTTGCCTGTGAAGGAGTGTGGGCCGGCTCCATTGATGAAACGTGGCTCCCATCCACATGCCTCCCTTTCTTACTCCTTTGGATTTACGCTGAATATGGAGTGTCTGGATGGAGCTGTGGGTGGTGCAGCGCAAGCCACCCATGGACCCTCTGTAGGCGCAGGCGTCCTGTGGCTGGCCACAGTGACAGACAAATCCGAAACCGGATGCCGCCAACCATATTTCACACTTGCCTAATAAACATTTGACAGATTGCCACAACACATGAGTAACAGTAACAAATAGGAGACCGAGTAAGAGGACTGGAAGCGAAATTCCATGTATTTTGTGGGCATGGAGCTTCCCGGTTGCCCAGGCCGAGGAAGACGGTTGACTTTAGGGACCCCACCCCGAGTCTTTGGTCTTAAGACTTGACCTGCAAGGCAGCGGGGTGATTCACAAAGACCGTTGACAGCCAATTGGCTCATTCGTCCTCTTTGTGTTGAGAAGCGGTCCACAGAGAAGTCGGTGGCCGGCGAGGTTGTTCATCCACCCTCCGTTAGATACTCACCCCCAGTTACAGGATTGCATAGTCAGTGATCCTATAGCCTGTCACATTGGCTTTGACACAGTGCCGTATGAGCACTTGTGGTATTCATTGACGTACGATGTGATCAGCCCAGAACTCCCCACGCTCTGAGACGCTGCCGCTGATTGCCCGCGACGGCTTATTCATCTCGCTTGCAAATCAAACGAGACTTATTCGCAGTTACCTCCACAAGGAAGGCATTCCCCGATCCGCAACATGGTGCCGCGCCCGATAGCGTACAGATCCGCCAAGTGATATATATATATATATATATATATATATATATATATATATATATATATCGCTATTGTTAGCACAGAGTCGCCCGTGATCTGAGTCAAGCTTAGGCGGTCAATCTTTCACGGTCTTTTATTTTGCTCCACCACCTGAAACTAGTTGCAATGTGGTCAATTTCATGTCACGGTTTTGTTGTTGATGCATACTAGATCTCGGGGTACTTTCTTTTATGCTTGGAATAATTGTATCGGAAAACAGGCGGTTGTTTTCGCATATTATGCGCAGTGTTTCTCTGTTATTTGAGCGGACTGCTAATTACCTGCTGACTGCCGAGGAGTCGCTCACATGCCCACAAGCACATTTGACTCTCTTGCAACAACAGCTGTATCCGAGTTGTCGGCTGTGCTCGAAAGCTGGGGAAATTCGCATAAAAAGCATCTTTAATCGATGCGCAATGGCAGTCACTTAGAGCACTAGCGATGCTCGCAAACACGTTGCAGATTTCTTCCCAACATTTTTGTTGATTCAGAATGGGCCTTGTAGCCGAAATGCACATAATCGGCTATTACTTGGAATCCGATCCATTATTACGGTCATGGCTTTTATGGGCTATTTCTATGTCAGTACCAGCGACGCTCTTTGCGTCTGTTTCTGTGCCACCAAATCAGACACGGGGGGATATATGACTCGGTGGACATCGCTGTGTTGACTTCCCGCAACAAGGAAAGTACCGAGCCACAGTATATGAAAACTGGATGGTGATAATCAGGTTATTACATTGTCAACCATCAAGGCTGAATAGGATACATTGGCTCACTTATCAAAGTGAAACGTGTTTTATGCAAAGAATATGGGTGGTGCAACATACCCACATGTATGAAGGCATTTAAATCAGCAACGAAATTTCTTTCCTGCAAGTATTACCAGGTCATTGTGTGTAAAAGCTGGTTGAATTACTTCAGAAGGCTTATAAATCCTCGCCTGGCTTTAAATGCCTATTTAAGCACTTTAACCAGGTTTCATGCATTTATTGATCTGATGAGAACTATCGTAAAGTAGTTTCTTCGCTGAATTGGATCCAGCGTAGTTTAAAGTTCTAGGTGAACAGTCTTTGATCTTACGTCAGGCAACGGAGTTGCCAGTGGTTGAACTTAGTGCTACAATTCCGCTCTGCACTCCGAGTTGCAGTCCACCCCAGTAACCCAGTGCTTAGCTCTGGACATGGCTCGCAGCGGACCAATGTTTGGTGAGTATTTGTGTGATGGCGAGTTATACGTGGGGTAAGGTTGGTTGTGGCTCACGACAGAGGGACCCGCAAGACAATTATCTCGCCGACGTCGCACTACCATCGATTGTTCCTATCAGATTGTTGGCAATTTGCTGATATCTCGATTAGTTCAAGCCCGATTCAAAGAGAGAAACCGCTGTAAAGGAACCAATCATTAGTAAACCGGCTCGCCGTTAATTGTACTGAGTCTTATTATGCTAGGGTTACTTCTCTTTCTAACTACTGCAACTTAGTCCGACCGGGCTGAAGCAGAGATGAGTTGCCGCTCATGAATGGATCTGGCGCATGGGTAACGCTCAACTGTGACTTTTTACCATGCCCCATCGTTTCGCAGAACGTCATTAGCCTTTTTGTTTTTGTCTTCCTTCATTCTTTTCTTGTGCTCTTATCTTTCATCAGTTTCATCATATTTATGGGGAAGTGTAGCTATTTGGCCTGGGTTTGCTCATCTCAGTCTGATCGCCATTTACCATTCGTTAGTCGAAGTTTTTGCTTTGCTCGAAAATCTTTCATCATTGAGCGAGTGGAATTCACTGATTATTTGAGAGGTGTCCTTGCTTAGTCCATTGACTAAAGTGGTAAATTACACTATTTTTGTATTTGCCTTATTCTAGTTTATTCACTTTCATTATGCGGTAAACTGCCGTCAGTGCTTCTTCGCTGTCCTTCTCAACCTTTTTTGCACTTAAGCTGTTCCCTTAGACCATACAACCCTTATGACTTTTACCGCCAGTTTCTCGAGAGCATAGGCATCCGATAGTAAGCCAGCACACTGTATGGCCATTGTTAATTCCATTTGTTTTCTGATTGTCCATTTGTGCATTTTTGAAACTTCACCTGGATCGTTAAAATCCTTTATTCCCCTTAAGCTGACGCACGCCGAAAGCGCCTACCATCTAGGTGTCTCCACGAATTCAACGGATACTTCGACTCTGACAAAATTGATGGATGCTGCTCTTGTCTCTGTCGCTGAAACATTCCGTGCTCTGAACGACTATAGCCAATGCGTGCAAACATACAAGCGGGAGATCCAATGGGTAACTTCCACCGGACTACCCACTACGGAGTTGGCCAGCAGCTGGTTTAGCATGGCACAGGCGCAACGCCTCTGCTTTCCCTCTGGCGGCTCATCGATCGCCCCGTCGTCTTCACTAACGGGATCTGATGCTGTATTGGAAATGCTCAAGCATGCTTTACAAGCCTCAAAGCAGTCGGATACTCCTCGCTTGACGGTAAGTTACATGTTCATATTCATTTGCAGTCGACGCAAACTTAATTGCATACCTGATCGTGTAGCTCACACGACCACAAACTACCATCAGCAGTTAGCTTACTGGTTTAACCCCTTTGTCTTTGGGTCGCTTTTTAGATATTACTACCCATGAGCACACCGTTTAACCCTAAGAAATTCAAACTTTTATTTCGCCTTTTTTAGTGGCGAAATCGGACGACCTCTGATCTTGCGTGTGACAACCTACGTAAGTATCCAATGGATACTCTACTATTACACTAATTCAAATCGCTGTAGACCCGTTATGAGGCAAATTTGCTGTGTTCACTTCTGTCACCAGACAATACTAGACCCAGTAAGTACATGGGCATCTGATTGGGCTTTTCGAGCTGCCAGTATTCCGAATTATTTTACACAAAATGAGTAGTTGTCAAAACGTGGCGCCGCAGTTTGGTAATGAACAACGCTGTACAGGCTTCCACCACTGTTTACATTAGTCCACAGCGAATTCTTTTATATTACGGGGCTTATGTCGCTGAACCAAATCCGTAAATGCCGAAAAGATCCTACCTGACCCCCGCATTGTTGTTTCGTTCCTTTGTCAATCTGTGGCACAAAACAGGTGGTCCGACATTTTAACCGATTCAGCTCACTGTCTCGAACACAAGCATGTTCCAACATGTGTGTAAGGCGCTTACGATTATCTGCAAACAAAACTCTGTCGCCAAGACTTCCGCCACTCTGCGTCACATTCTTTACTGTAGCGATCTTGATCACTTCTGATTCCAAACAGCTTCCAGTATGCACCCTTTTTGATTTTGTCATAGCGTCGCCTACTTCCACTTGGTTATTCTACCGATCCTAAATAAGTGGAAGCTAGTTTTTTTAATCTTCTTCCTAGCGCTCACTATTCCTTGTTTTGGCGCGTTACCGGTCCTTCTGTCAACAGTTTGCCGACACTCGTTTCAGCACTCGTATTGTTTATAACCACACCAGTTCCCGTTTACTGATTATACTAATCTCCTTCCCTCTGACTCATCTCGCAGCTGGAAATTCTGACCGAATTGGAGGATTACTATATCTGCCATGATCAACCAGAGGAGGCTGCTTTCGTTCGTAGGGAAATCGCCGAATATAAGCAATCAAGACGCCCCCACCCAGAAGAGGAGACCGAAGGAGAAGACGAAGAAGAAGAAGATCAAAGTGCGGGGAAGGACACGGTTGATGAATCTGACCCGGACGAAGATGTAGTCACTCAATACATTGATTCTCTTTCATCGGATTCCGGTAGTCATGATGATTGATGATGCCTAATTGTATCGTATATAGTATGTTGATGTTATGCTTTTGAAGGATCGCAAAGCTGTGAAATATGAGGAAGGTTAGACCATTGATACTTCGTAAAGTATCGCTGTGCACACATCTAGGCCCTGGAGACATATCAACTCCACTCTGAATCTGATCCTCTGTGGTAACTTACCAGTTCTTGTCTCAGGCCGCTCTGGTACATGATTGCAGCATTCCCAATGGCAGGAGTGGCACGGGTTGACACTCTAACATCTGAAGCATTGAGCCACCGTATTTATGCAAAAGGATAGCAAACCTTGCGATGTGTTGGCACATAGTAAGATGTCGAACTTTGTTCATTGTTTGTGTCTTTCATTGTAATGACAGCGTTTGTCTGGTTAATCCACTTGACAATGAAGTTTTCCGTTCATTTTCATCCCACTGCTAACCCTTTTCAATTCTGACTTCATTTATGTTCCATACTGTGTTCCCACCTCTAGTCCGAATTCAGCCTTAACAGCGAACTCCCGTTTCTCAAAGGCCATCTACACTGGTCATATCAGTCACTTCGCTAATGTGCCAACTATTCGTCTTGTTAGCGAATCCCTACCTACATATCAGTGTCGTGAAAAAAAAATCATTGAGAGATCACTTCGAAGGGCTTGGTCAGATCAGTACGTTCAATCTTCTTGATTGATGACCCCGGGGATCGAACACGCCAGTCGTTAACCGACTTTCGCCACCTCAACAGCACTCGCATGCGCTTTTCTGCCACTCGCTTCTTAATTTATCGTCCAGTCACACTGTATTGTTTTTCCGACTTCTTTTTCAGCATTTTGCACTTCTCTCCTGTTTTCATTCCCGCGCAATGTTTCATTTAGTTTCCACAACAGCACCGATTCCAGCCACCAGATCCATCACACTGACCACCTAATCTCTAAGGCTTAATTACCTGTTGAAGTTGTTGGAGTCTGAGGAGCAATTGCTCTTGCATATCACTGCAATTGCATTATTTTTACGGCTCCTTCATGTAATATTTGCTTACTTTGTAATCATCCTACTCCAACCTTCCACTTGTTTTCAGAAATAGATCGCTGTATTGGTCATGCCGAATCGATAGATGAATTTCGGAGTGGAAAACGCGGAGATCGTAAAGGAAAGGCCTTGTGTTTAAAGGTTTGTCCCGATTGTCAGCATTGCGTTACTACTCATGCTTATTTTTTGAACAACCAACAACCAGGCTTCGTGGGAATCCTGATCATACGGGTATCGGCTATGCACACCGTTTTTCTGACGAATGCTTTCGCACGAATGCCATCTTTTTCAACCCCTTATCGTTTTCCAGACGAATATGAAAGGAGAAACCCCTCTTCATGTGGCGTCTATCAACGGGGATTTGGATCATGTGGTCAAGTTGATCGAGATACTAGTAAGTGATTTCTCCTTGGTATCGTTCGCCTGTGCATTCTATAAGTTCCCTTACTCAATAGTTTTTCTATATCAATATTGCATGTTAGCTTTCCAAAGTCCCCTTCGGTACCTTACTTGTAGCCATACTTTCCCATATCCGGAGGAGGTATGTAGTGTTGGAGCTGGCGCAGAGCTCTCCACTTCGGGTGCGATCCCTATGATCGAAATGTCTGAGGTTAGCTTCAAAGCGAACCGTAGCTGCAATCGTGCTTGCGTGTCGCAATCCAGACATACGGCGGGTACTCCAAGACCCGACAAGAAACTTCTAACCGTTGTGTCAAGCGCTGCTCCCGGAGCTCTGGCTCAGTGCCCAAGGCGTAAGTCGTCAACCACTATATGTCACGTCCGTCTCTACCTGACGTGTCCAAATTAGGACGAAATTTGCCAATCGCGTACTGCAGTGTTAGGAGAAAGCAGCTCCGAAACTCTTCCCTTCGGATGCAATCCAAGTGATCGTAATAACTGACGTCTGCTTGAAAAAAGCCAAACTACCAGTAGAGATTGCGTATCGTAATCCAAGCCCACCACCGATTCGCCATACCTGGGACTGGATCTGAACCAAGTCAGTTCTAGTGGCTGACGAGTGCAAACAGATGCGAAAACCGGTGTTGGAGTGCGGTGTCATGATCCGGCAACGTCTAACATTTGTACAACTTTCCTTATGAACGAGTTCCTTTGTGAAGAACACTGTATCTTGATATCGGTTGCGTTCGAATTTTTTTTCAAATGAGCCTTTCCAACTGCATATAGCTTGGTACATCTGATATCATCATTCATGCTAACACATGCTGATTAATCCTTGAATTCAGTTTGAACTTTCATGGTTCCAGTTGACTACATGATTTGACCCCTATCATCTTCACAAACATGTAAGGTAATGGTTCATTTTTGCAGGGCCATCCTGTTAACGTGGCTGACGGTGCGGGTTGGTTGCCCATTCATGAAGCCGCTTTTCACGATCGCACTGAGGTTGCGATCTACCTGCTTGACCGAGGTGCGCGTCTGGATGACACTGGCTGTCCGTCTGATGTGTCTACTCCTCTCTTCGAAGCTATCCACAACGGCTCACTGGCAACTGCGCTTGTGTTGGTGAAACGTGGTGCAAATTTATGGCACAGGTATACCAAGAATTCTGTTTGTTAATCGTGCGTAAATCGTCCTCTTCCATACGCCTAATCACTTTTATTCACACTTGTCTCCCACCCATGGTTCTATGCCCACCTAGTGTGAAAAGAGCTGACGTTGCATTGGTATGCCTTGGGTAGTCAGCTTTGTCACCGTAAGGTCTAATTTCTGCTTCGTCACATTCCGTGAGATCTGGCCTGACCGAAACGGATTGTGCGTTGTTTTTAGCGGTATTTGACAATCCAAACCCGATTAGTGATTCACAACATACTTTATACCCCCGTCACCTATTTAAACCGGTACCGCCTCATTTCTTGACGTCTGTATGTCACACTCAGTCAGTTGCAGCTAACTTTTTGCACCTAGCGCTCTTTTTAGAGCTATAAGCCACGGAGGCCTCATTATTATTTCTAATGTGGCCACATCGTCCGCACTGATCGAAGGTAACATCCGAATTCACCATAATCTGACAGCGTGTGTCGCAATTCGAACACACGGATGGTGCTCCAAGCACCTCGTTAGCGTGTTTCATGCCAAAGCCCCCATGGTACTTCGTATCCTTGTTTCGCTTGATAATCGCTGCTGTGGTGAATCGCATTGTACGTCTCTCTTCAACGTATTAACTTAACTTGGCAGCGAGTGTATTATCTCTGGCGCGTTCCTCTATCTTTCACCTCCGTCTTCTTTCACCTGGGCATTGTACGTTCACAAGTTGCTGACTTTTGTGCTTGACTCGAGCATGAATCTGTGCCGCGTCAGTGCTTAATGCAGCGTTTACACTCTGTGTATACAGCTAACCTCCAGCCTCCCTACAAGTCGACAGTTACACAACCAATTTCACGTTAAGCCTTACTGGTGTCTGAACTGCATACATCTCCGTCCTTCTGTCATTTTGCTTCAGAAACAAACAGGGAGAATGCCTACCGGAGTTATTGGATATGTGGCAACCCAAACGACGTTCCGCCATGAGTTTCAATGATCAGCGTTTGTTATTTGATGAACTATTAACCGCTATCCGTAGTCGTCTCGGAGGTAAGCTGTACTGGTGATTAGCTGTTTAATGCTTGGATTATGTAGTCACCACATCATTTCACCGCCTGATTAAAATGTAATAATACTAATCATGCCTGATATGGCGTGCCTCGAAATATTCGAGAAAAAACTTTTATTTCTTAATAATAATGATACTACTACTGCTAATGTTGGATATTCTCAGTTACGCGAGACACACTTTCCAACATGATCCAGTTTTTTCAATCATATTTCATCATGACATCCACGGGATTTTATAAATGAAAGAAGAAAATCGATCACATTATCGGGCATGATTCTTGTGCTCGAAATTCTAGTGTTCACTGTATTTGCATCAACCTAGTTTGGGTGAATGTCATTCTTTTGGAGGTAAACAGTTCCCCCTTTGTGTCCGAGGTGAATACAACTTTTCCAATTGCAAGGGACATAGTAGGATCTTGACCGACAGTTCTGTGTTTAGACCGAGCGCACTTTGCTCTTACTCGGAGTAAAGACAGAAGACCAAATTATGACCATAATTATAGCACATACTTTAGGCAGCATATTTTTCTAGACATTACCACACCCCGGGATAAGACAGTGATAAGGATGATACATGTTTAACCAGCTTTCCGTCTTTCACTTTGAGTTGCGCTTGGCAGCTAAGTATAGCCTTAAGGAAAGATCGGTATGGAGACAGATAAGGCGGATTCGACTAGCTACTCTTTGTCAGTTTCCATGTTTGTATCAGAGCCATAAGCAAAGCGTCGCGGAGTAAA
>OX104063.1:195307681-195369979 GCA_944474145.2 Dicrocoelium dendriticum | reverse complement strand
CTTCTCCATGTCAGACAGAATTTCCAGCCTCGGAATCTGCTAATCTAGCGACCCCCATCCGGATATGTAAACTTGTCGGTTTTTCGGGTTATTGTCCCACACTTCATCATACTGCCAAGCCAATCTGTGATTTCTTCCAACTAATGAATTAGTCCTCGGGCATCATGCGCCTGGGTGGGATGGTAAGTTTGGCCGCTCCGGGCGATTCAATTTCAGCGAGTCTCAATAAGCACCAGGACCTTCTGTCAGGCCTGACCTACTGACCTCACTCGGTTCTTCCGCCGAGTTCATCTGGTATAGCTGATGTTTGGGTCGTCATGATGCTCAACTTGATTTCTAAAGCAGAAGATACATTCTCTATTCAACATTTTTTGGAACTCGACATTTGAATTGCGAACCCCTCAGTACCAGTTTGACTGTCACCGCCTACGCACCTCCAGCTCTTTAAAGTGCTGGAGCTATCCTTGGGAACACTTGATTGATAGAAACCTTACATCTGGGCATTTGGTTAGTCGAACTTAATCTGTTCCGCTTTTATACCTCAGCCATTTTCGACTTTATCCTAACTCAAATCGGTTATTTATGACGTCGAATGTTACAGCTTTGTCCATCGAGTTATTTGCACTATTTGACAGAATTCCGATGCTGTGAACAAAATCTAGCGCTTGGTACACTTCTGCCTAGTTTCCACCAGTCTATTGTGTCCGATTCTTTGCATCACCCACAGTTATCCTTCAGTTCATTACTCTTATTTGAAACGGTAGTCACCAACCAATCTGTTACTCGTGAACCGGATGCATGATGTCATCCATTTCACTATGGGACCGATGCGCGATATATTTTCACGTCAAAATTGTGCAAATGAAAGCAATTAATTCCCTTCAGCAATTTGAAAAGCATTGCGCGCGATAAACGAACAGCCCTTTCCTACCCAAACCCAGTCGTTGCGTAAGTCGCCGGCATCCTCCATAGGTAAACACCTATTGATTACTCACCTGTTGATCGTTTCTCCGAGCTTGTTAAAGGGATTTCATACATTTCACCACCATGCCAGGTGGCGTCTTCAGTGCGGTGATTTGATTACTGGTCACCGGATCCGGCACGATACCGCGTTCAAAATTTTTGCTGCGGCACTCTAATCCGCGATTTCTTCGTTTCGCTGGGACTATAGCGATTAGCCGAATGCAGCCCATGCTGTGCGTGCATAAACAGCTATTCGTCAGTCTCAAACTTCCGTGCACATAAAGACCGAATCATTTTCGCCCCCTGATCTCCAAGTTTGTTTCTTCTTTTTGGTCACATCCACCATTTGCTATTGTTAGTTATCAGTTGTTGTTATTGGTACTGAAGAGACAACACGAAGTGCTTGCATCTACCAAATGTCGTCTTCTTGTTGTACTTTTCAAAAATTTGAAAATCGACCTCGACCGTTTCGTCAGCAATGTCGTCCTAAAATGGGTATAAGTTTTTGTTAAACTAGTTCCTTCAATGGATAGTTGACATCCATATTAGTGACTCAAGGGATTATTTTAATGAAAAATCTTTGCTAGGAAGAGAGTATGCTGGCATGTCGATTACGTCAACATTCACCATCGGCAAATGTTCTCTGGTTTTCTGTTTTCAGCCAATCAACATCCGGTACCAGATAAAGTCAACCTCATTACATCATCGCGTTTCTTCAAGTCCCTCCTGGAGAGTACACGCAATTCGCAAGTCGTCGATTTGCAACACTTAGCTCTGGGTGAGGACGATTGCGGTATTGTTTTGGACCAATTATTTCTGCACGGTGTTCGCACTGTGTCACGGCTTAATTTACAAGGTGGGCCTTGTTCTCCGCTCTTACCAAATTATTTTATTCTCCCTTCGTTTGTTGTTTGTCGTCTTTTACTGTCTGTTTTTAAGAAATGCAGTGTCGCTTTTTTTAACTTGGCTCTGTCTCCAAATGCGCGAATTCTTCACGTCCTGGCGACAGACATGAGTCTACCGTATTCCTCCAAAACCTTTGTTCAAATGTTATGCAACTCTTTCTCCAGGACACATGCGTGCTTCTACTTCCTTCCAAGCGGATAGGCTGCTTTGTGGAATCGGCTCACAATCACACTCAGGTCATGTGAGAGTGCGCAATCATTTCGTAATAAACTCGGGCACTACCTCGACCTGGATATGATTATGACATCTTGTTGGTAGGTGTGGTCACTTGACAATCTATTTAATGAGGGTTCAGATAACATATATTTAGTGGAATATGGAAAAATCACGCAATGTAAACAGCCATCAGTGTCTAAACTATCCTCGAATTGCAACAATACTTTCCACTTTATCATAAAACACAAACTTGTGTGACATGTGCATCAACAGAAACACAGACAAATACAAGGACACAACTGCATGATGTCAATGCAAGAACATGGTATTACCTGTACATATCTGACGTGTCAAATATATGAACACAGCTTCTCATGGGATGAGAAATATACCTATTATTCTCATTATTGACGTATCATCTGTCATTGATTCTGTTTGTTTCTTTTTGGTCAGGTTTCTTTATCTTATCGGTGGTTTTTCCCCCATGGTTAGCATGTTCTAGTGCCACTTGCGCACTTTACAAGTTACCTTCATGTCACTCACTTACCCACGTCGTGCCAACGGGGATGGTTCATTGGAATCGTCCTTGCCTATTTCATACTCGTACCTTCACTACAGCCTTGAAGTTAGTCAGTCACGCTGGCCAACGAGAGCTTTTTGTGGCCATAATTGGTCAAATGGAATTTATGACCTTCAGAACTAACCAATAGCGAATAACTGGCCTGAGTAATTTCTAGTGTCAATGCGAAATTCATGAAGATCGCTTTCTCAGCATCATTCTCAGTGTCATTACTCCAATGAACGTTGCATTTTTTCATATTGTATTGAAGCTCGTTGTTAAAGTTCTCGTCTCTCCGTTTAGGGAGTTTGACTGTGCTTGTATCCGCAGCAATAGCATCAAACTAGCTACACTGTCACTTTGAACATACTATCTTATAATACCATTGTGCCACACAGTTCAATGAACCGTGTTGCGAGGACCAGCTCATCGATACATCTCTTCACTCTCTTTCTGTTTTTCGCGTTAACCTAATTCTAGACTCCCAACATGGCTTTTTTGGTCTCTGGTGAACATAGAGTGTGCTTCTAGAATTGCGTGTTGTGCAGTGCAAGTAATCTGTAGCTGTAGACCCTGAGCCTAGCGTGTCAAGGAAATACATTAATTTGTTACCCTTGAATTGCTTGCCCTTTTCGTTGCACGTTGAAGCAGGCGCTTCATTTCAGGACAGGTTTCCCGATTACTTTGTGCTTGTGAAAATATAACCTTGTCAGTGTTTATGGAAGCAAGTCGGATTTTCGACAATGATGGTATCAGCTGGTCTTGGTGAACGCACACGGGTTTGGAATGTTTAGACAAATTTGTGCTACTTGCGTATACCTGAAAACGTTCTGATCCGAATGCCTATCCTGTGGTTGATCGAATTCCAGTGACGCAACTCATGTGATTCATTTGTATACGTCTAAAATCTTACGATTTCTTATGTTCATCCATCCGTGAACTGCATCCAGCCACTTTTATTGTACAGAGTTCGAAGGGTTGCATCGAATTGCTGGGGTGTTTTCTAAGTACGATTACTATTCCGCCTGTCTTTCCATCTGTGCTCTCAAATACTAGTGGCTGCGTTATTCTTTTCGACTTATGCTCGGTTCCATCTTTTGGTCTTTCATAAATGCAGTATCACTTTTCTACACCTTGTCTTACTTTGCATTAAACGTGAATCATCATGTCTCAATTACCTTCCTCTATCCTGTTTTGAAGGGAACGGTATCACGCTTAGCACGCCCGAATGCCGATCATCCCTGATTAGCGCTATTACCCGCATGGCCACACGTCTGACTGCCTTAGATCTGAGCTCGAATGCTATCACAATGCGAGGGCTGCTTCAGTTCTTGAATGAACTCACCAGCGATCTGAATCCCGGTGAAATTCTCTCGTGAGTGTGTGTGAGCATTGACAATCTCATCTTTCGTATCCCTAAACCTATACCTTTGTTGGTACTAATGCCTTCAATTCACCATGACGTACAGTTTCGTGAGCTTTCAGACGTTTCCTCTAATGTGGTTTTCAAAAATCAAACATTATATTCCTCGACAATTCGAGGCACAGTCCAACTGGTTGGTCTGATCCATAAGTACAAAAGGATCGCATAAAACAAGCAATTGTTCGAGTTTTTCACACTCGTTCACAAATGAATTTTTAGGGGGATTGACAAGTTAAATGTGTTACAAAGATTGCGAAGTTGGGAACAGTAACCAATGCAGATATAACCAAATGCCCAAATGAAGTATTGCGGTCATCCGTGGACCAGCCTCCGGGGGACCTGCTTTCATGCAAAGTATTCCCTCGAAAGATTTCATTCGTACTTCCACGCCCCCTTTGATCATGTGCTAGTGTCGCATAGTAGCAAGTAAACCATCATCACTTTAACAAATCTTTAGGGCTGTTATTAAATGCATACATTATAGATGACCATGCCAGGTAGTTTGTTCCACCATTCTGTTGCGTGTCATAGGATCTGTCCATCCAGGCCCCACTATGCTACTTTCATCTGGTAACTTTTATTGTGTAGAACAAGCACGTCCACTTCACCGAAGACGTATCGTACTTCTTTCGTCTAAGTGTGCCGCATACTTCCGTTTCCCTTTTTATCTGTTGGTTATCTCACTTTCATCCGATTGAATGTGCACTCTGGTGTTTTTAATCGAGTTGTGCAATACTCCCGCTGATTATTCGCGATCGGCGTCATCGCAGTTCTTTTTGCACTTTCGTCCTCAAATCCGCTGCTTTTTTGAACAGTTAACCCTTTATTTGGGTGATCATGATCATTTGTTTCTCTAGATCCAGTCACCCACTACCAGCACTGGTCACTGTATGGTCCAAATCATGGCTGTCTTCATCTCCTCGCTCGCGGATCACCAAAGTCTGCTACTATTAGCGCGCATATCCTTCCCCGGCATTGCAACACGTCTTTGGTTAACTGACCAACTGATCAATATTATCATTCCTGTCATCATCATCATTCTCGTTGTCGACGACAATGACACACTACCACTGTTTGACTGCCATACAGTCGCTGTCGGTAAAGTGTCACCTTACCAACTATGGATGAAATGTGCGATGTCGGCTAGATCCAATTCAAACCTGACATATGTTCATGGTCATGGCAACATCGGTTAAGCAGCTCCCATGCAGTTATCACTGCAACGTGACAAAATCAACTTTCCATGCAGCGAACTTAATACTGCACACCTTAGGCGATACGGTTAGTGGCCGACAGCATATCCTACGCTGGTTCCGGTAACGGGCTGTGCTACTAGATTTCCAGACGGTTCATTGACGCAAGCCAACGGGTCAACCTTCATAAAGTCCACACACAGGCCGCGGTAGGAACCGTCGGGCGCACGTGAAGCATTAGCGACCTGTTCATCTGGGTTCCTCCCTCAAATACGGTGGCCCGAGGTCGAGCTTCTCCCCGGCCACTACGAAGTCGAGACGAAGTTTGCGGAGATGTTTGAAACTGGGGCCACACAGCACATCAATCAGCCGAGACGCATTATCGTGCGCTCGACTTCACCTTGCCTGGACTTGTCGCTGACCTGCTGCGATCAACATGTGCGCGAGGTTTAGGTCATGGAGCTCCTGGCAGCTAGTGACCACTTGATGGTCATGGCGAGCTTAGAGTTGCCAGTGCCGTTTACTCCTATGCTGGAGCTAACCCTCAACTACTGGAAGGCGGACTTTAATGGCCTCACTCAAGCCGCGAGCCTGATGGACTGGTCGCTACCACAGAATTCGTCAGCTGAAGCCTGATGCTCTATCATAAATAAGGGGGGAAAATCACTGTGCACCCGATTTGTTCCTTTCAAATAGCGGAAAACTGGACCATTCAAAACACACTGGTTTGACAAGGAGAATGGCATACTGGCTCCACAGTGACGCCGGCTATGGAATGAATTCGTCCGACCTGTCTCTATTAAAGATTACGTGACGTACAAAAGGCAACGATATTCCTGCAACAGCGCAAGGACGTGCAAACGCCGCAGCTTCGAAGACCAACTTGCAACCGCAGCACAACCAGCTCCCAAGAGGATCTTTGCATACGTAAAGCGACGCCTGAAGCCGACAAGTGATATGTCTGTGTTGGAAGTCTCGGACGGACAGCCCCTACATTCCAGCACTGAGCGTGCTTCTGCATGATGGCGCACTTCGCTTCGCTTTTGCAGATAACCAGACGTCCGTAACGAATTCGACGCACATCGCCCCTACCAAGCTGGACAGCCTGGATTACAGCGTTGAGAATGTGCTCAAATTGCTCACCAGTTTTGACGGTACCAAGCACGTCGGGCCTGATGGGCTCTATCCGCTGATCCTCAAACCGCTATCGGCCATCTCGCCTTCGGTGATGCAGCAATTCAACAGGTCAATGTCCGCCGGCTCATTGCCGAGCCAGCGGAAATGCTCATCGGTAAAACCGATTCCTAAAGGCAACGATCCGAGCAAGGTGAACAACTACCGGCCAATACGCCTGACCTCTGTTTTGAGTAAGACACTCGAGGTCGTGAAGTGTGGTCTTCAGCAGCGTCTCGAGTCGAAAAGCATCTTGACGCCCACGCAGCACGGTTTCATGAATGGTCAGTCATGCATCACAAATCTGCTGCTCTCGAGGCACGAATGATTGCGCGCGCTAAACCAAGGGAAGTCGGTTGACGTCATTTACATCGACTTCAAGGTGAAACATGAGATCCTCCTTCGGAAGCTGAAGATGTGCGGTGTTGGTGACTCACTACACCAGTGGATTAGTGACTTCTTTATTGGTCGGAGGTGGAGGGTTCAGGTGGACAACCACCTGACCGAGTGGTATTCCTCGACCAGCGGCGTCCCGCAGGGCACAGTCCTTGGACCCATTTTGTCCCTGACCCACATCAACGATTTGCCTCAGCTTCTCAATTCACCTTGTTTGCAGAACCTTGTGTGGAGGATAATTGAGGCGTCCGACGACTGTGACCAGCTTCAGGGTGACATTGACCGCCTCTCCATGTGGTCAGCAAAGGTCAAATTTCCGATCAACCCGGTCAAGTCGGTGTTTATAAGCCTGGGCAAGGGTGGTAATTGCCGAGTCTACAATCTGGCTGGCCAACAGTTACAACCATCGCAATCCGTGAAGGGTCGGCCTACTCTCCCGGTGCGCTTTGAAATCCGTTGAAAACACGAACAGGTTTTACCAAAACGGACTGCGCATACTCTGGGTGCTCAAACGCAGCTTCTGTACTTATTCCGAGGGGGTTGCCACCCACCCCACGAGTACAGCTCACCCACCTACTGTCCACTCATCTGGGGCGAGGTGCAAATGATTGGGCGGGTACAGCTCGTGGCCTCATCCCCGGTTTACGAGGTGTGCCATATGAAGACTGGTGCAAGGGACCAGGGTTGTCTTATAATCGAATGCCGTTTGTCCTTACCATGACGCATCGGATGTTACGTCTTGGTGATTACCCCATGTTAAGGCCGCTGTTTCATCTGTGCACACTAAGCAATACACGAGGACACTGGTACAAGCTTGTCGTACCGGATTTTAAGCGGGTCGCTCACCAACGCTGCTTCGAGCGGAGGTTGGTGAATATTTGGAACAACCTGCCTGCATAGTCGAAGCAAAGTCGGTGTCGGAGTTTAAGAAACTCCTGGGCACGCACTTCGCCGAGTTGAGGTTTCGAGAATAATCACCTTCATAATGGATTTTCTTGGAAGATATTAAATGTAGCCACGCAGAGGCATCTCTATTTGCTACATTTTCTCGGTATTCAGTATCGCCTTCCCGGAATCTTACACCTCTCTTGATGAAGTAATGAAAAAGTGATCTGTTCAGCGGTGATGAAGTATAAGTGGCATGTGTTTACGCAACGCAACTTGATTACTGTGCTGTAAGCTGGAAGGTGCGGACGAATTTGTTTGATGTGGTAACGAGTATCCATTAGATCTGACCACAAACAATTCCACTGCGAAAGTCTTTCTGGGGGTTTGCCTGGTCCGCTTTTATTCGAAACCTTGTCAAGCGCTACACATGTGTTTCTTTCTAGGGTGCATCCACCTACAGCTTACAATTGTTCAGGTTGTGTCGACTCGTTACCGTCTGGCTTACCTATTACCTCCACACTATTGACTTCCGGGGCAATAGTGCCTGATCTCAGCTCACCACAAGTGTTATTTGTTGCTCTTAGTAACTAACCTGACATCCACCATTCGGTTCACATCCACTCTGCTCATCGTAGAGGGTAAACAGATGCTCGTGATACTAGAAATGCCCCAGAAGAAACGATTATTACAAGCCGATGTAGGTCATGTCAAGCTCCCGCATACGGAGCTGCTCTCACTGTGACCCTGTGCACGCAATCCTTAGACAAGTTTTCTTCAAATGCCAGCAGCGTCGCGGGCTAGTGAAAGCAGATCCGGCTTTCGTAATGTGCAATTCTATTTTCCGTTCCTAGCTCTTGATGCGGCTTCTAAAATAAATGACTTGATTGACTTTCTCCAGTTCTTGATCATTGACCATAGGACTGACAAATGGTTCGGTGTCATGCAACCGCACTCGGCAATTAGCACTTGCAAAGCACATGTCGAATGATTAGACCGCTGTGGAGTTTGTTAGTGGTGTGCAATGCCTTCCCCAAATTCCATTTTCCTAAGCAGACGGACGTAGTGTCCCGGTTCATGTGTTTGGCTTTCAGGCTATGCGTCACGTTTTCGGTGTCCGTTCTTGCATGTTTTGTTGTCCTTACGGTTTCATGTTAGCTAAGCTTCTGTACCGGTCCGTAACCTTAAGGATCACAAGTCTGTCTTGTAATCTGAAGGCGCGGGCGACCCCCGCAGTATCTTTAGCCCACGTGCGACTTGTGGTGGTTGCGCGGCAGCGACGTGTGGGTACTGCGTATTGGCGTACTGCTGATGCCTTTTCTTCTTGTGTTCTTGATACTATCGACTCAGTTCCTTCTGTTTGACAAGAACCCAAGGTTGTTTATCAACAACGTTTTATGCAGTTTTTTAGGTTGGAAATCTCTCTTTTCAGAGATTTAAATGCATTTCAGTCTATGCTACTTCCATCTTTTTACACTGAAGGTAAACTTTTTGTCTCTACTCCTGTCTTCAGCCCTTCGTCCCCACTTCCACGGCTCCAAATTCTTTCATTGGCGCACAATCCGTTCATCGGCGCTGGGGGTATGAAATCGGACACTGAGGAACTTGTGGAGGATGTTGCTTTTATTTCCTTGATTGGCCGTTTGATCACCTATTTCCCGAAATTGTCACATCTGAATTTAACCGGTTGTTGGTTGGGGTTATCGCCTGCCCCACGCACCAGCTCAGTCTTGACTTCTGGTTAGTTCATGCAACCTCAATTGCTTTTTTAACCTCGCTCGTACTTCCCGGCTAACTATACCGCGTTCGTGGAAGGCTGCTGCGGTCCACTCCGTTTTCCTTGAGAAGGCCGCGTTATCTCCCGCTTCGGAAACTCCATTTGACATCGCACACTGATGAATCGAAGGTGGCCCTGTTTCTGACTACTAAACTTAGTGCTAGTTATGTTGCATCATTTAACTCTCATCTTTCCTGTGAACCAATGGTTATCCGACGCCATTGGCGCTTCATAATCCATTTCGCAGAAATTTTCTTCTCAACTTGCGACATCCCTCTTGCGCATGACTAGGTTGCTACTTTGGGCATCTGTTTCCGGTAAGCCGCGTGGCACCATCGTTGGTGACCTGGTCACACCACACGACCCAGCTGCTTCACACAGATGAGTGGGATTTGAACCTTGTGCATTTCCATGAGCTTGCGTACTGATGTTGATTCCCGAGATTACCAAGCATCATTTTTCATCACAATATTGGGCCGGGTTTGGTTATGGCAAGTGGCGTTAGAGAATCCGTAAGCCACGCTCATGCATGCGAATGTACTTATGTTGTGCTACGCCTGGTTACATCCAACATCTTCCCATTTTGTTTATGCACTTTCAGCTACTTTCATGCATATAGTCGCCTTATCCTTCCGTTGCGTCATCATTTTTGCGAAAATTGCCTTCATTATGCCTGTCCTGATTTAAGCGACTCGTAGCTCTTTCATCTTATTTCTAATTTCTCGACATATAGGAGCTATGAAATATTCCACCATCCCAGCCCTGCTTATCGCGTACGCTCGGACATTTAACAGACTCCTATTTGAAATTTCGAATGATATCAGAAATTTTGTCGCCTTATTTCCCATGCTCTTTCTTTTTGTCTCTCGTTTCTTTTCAGTTTTCCTCTTTACTGGCAGTTTCTTGTGACACGTTCGAACTTGTGATGAGGTTCAAGTTAGACGTTTGAGATCCCTTTACCCATCGGTCATTTTCGCCTTATCCCTGTACCCATCATTTCACACACGTCGTTTTTTCAGAATTTTTCCGCTCGTTATTTTTCACTTCCATGACTCCTTGTTTCTAAGTCAATCGCGTCTATCTTCCAAGTGACCCCGATGATGCTGCTGATTACGTTTATTTCAAATTCTGTATGCAATTTGTCCTATTCCATTGTGCAGCTTGTTCCGTTTCGCACTTATCGGAGCTGAATCTCGACTGGAACCCGCATCTTTCCACCGAGGACATCTCAACTCTTCTGGAGTCTAGCGCTCTGGCTGGACTACGTTCACTCACCTTGAGGGGCTGTTCTATGCCAGAGACAGAACATGGGTATCCCACAACGCTACCTTTGAGCCCCACGCAAGTGGCTAGTTTCCGTTGGACCACTCCTTTGCCGAAACGATCTGCCCCCACCTTCCCGCGGTCTGTCCCATCTCGCGGTGACCGGCTACTGAATGCGTTGTCCACTCTCATGTCCAAAGTAAACTGCGTTTTTCATATGCATAACGTTTTCATTTTATCCCAAGGTACCGTTGGTACTCTCGAACGCTCTCTGTTGCAGACAATCCTTTCACTATCATAGACCATCAGAGTGAACAGTTAAAGCATATCAACCATTCACAAACTCCATCTACGGTTTTCCATCTCTTGTTTCTCTTCCATTTCAGCTCTGTTAGCCCTTGACCATTGTAATTTTTCTGAACTCTATGGGTGTCTTTGATTCTGTTTATCGTACCTGTGGTCACCTTTCTCTCCGAAAGGTGCCTCAACCTACGTTCAATCCTCTACCACGACTCTCGAGGCCAAGTAAGATTCCACGGCAGGCTGTATCCCCGTGCCAAGTGCAGTACGTCTGGGTCACCCTACCCCTCCTTCGCTCTTAAACTTTCGGTTAGGAATGATCACGAATAAGTCCATCCTGCCTTCATCCACTTCCTCTGAGATAGAGATCCTATTAGGTGAATCGCTGTCGAAAATGGAGTCCGATCCACTGGATCGGACACAGTGCTAAATACACTGATACGCAGTGTTGCGAGTGTTAAGAACTTACTACTACGTGACATTGTTCTGTCTTCTTTCTACGCAGTAAATATTCTACCCAGTAACTGAATATCTGTCAAATTTCTAATATACGAGTGATATGGATGGTACGCTGTCCAATCCAAGTTGGGTTATTTGTTACGTTACACCGTTTCCTTTTATCCGCCATCACGCGCAGAAGTCGAACGTGAGATCAGGCTGTTGAAGTTGCATAAGGCCGCCGGATCAGATAGAATTCCCTCAGCCCTCTTCAAATTCGGGGGACCTGCTCTAATAGATGATATACACGAGTTGCTAGTAAAACTTTGGGAGCAGGAGACAGTCCCGACAGACTGGAACCGCTCCGTCATCGTCCCAATTTTCAAAAGAGGCTCTCGTTTGGAATGCGGCAATCATAGAGGGATCAGTCTGATTTCGATTGCCTCTAAATTGCTTGCCTCTATCATTCTCCACAGACTAACTGGTACTCGTGAAAGCCAGATTCGTGAAGAGCAAGCCGGATTTCGTCGAGGTCGGGGCTGCATCGACCACATCTTCACATTGCGTCAAGTGTTGGAGCACCGCCATGTTTATTGGCGACCCACCGTTGTCGTGTTTCTTGACATAAAAGGTGCCTTCGACTCAGTCGACCGATGTGCACTTTGGGACTATCTGTTGAGGAAAGGTGTGCCTGATAAATATGTAAATATTATCAAAGCGCTGTACGCGCATAGTTCGGGCAGGGTGAGGGTTTATGGCAAACTGTCACCACCCTTCAGTATCACCAGCGGTGTGAGACAAGGATGCCCGCTGTCACCTTTCCTCTTCAACTTCGCTCTTGATGAAGTCATGGAAACAGCGTTCGCTGGACACGATCTAGAAGGTGTGAAGCTACTTCCTGGTGAGCGACTTCTTGACTTGGAGTATGCCGACGATATTGCCCTAATCTGTGACAGCTCCCAAACATGCCAAAGAGCACTGGACCGATTAGCACTGGCTGTCAATCGTTTTGGGCTATGCTTTATTCCATCGAAATGCAAAGTACTTCTCCAAGATTGGCAGGGACCCAACCCTGCGCTAACGCTTGGTGGTGATCTGCTAGAAGTCGTTCAGGAATTTAAGTACCTGGGCAGCTATATTAGCACCCGTGGGATTGAAGATGAGGTTACGAACCGTATAGCAAAAGCTCGAGGTGTTTTTGCCAATCTCCGCCACCTGTGGCGCAGACGCGACATTACTCTCGCCCTGAAGGGCAGAGTTTACAACGCAGCCGTCCGTTCAACTCTCCTATATGGCTGTGAAACCTGGCCCATCAGGTCGACAGACATGAAGTGGCTCGTCACATTCGATCATCGCTGCCTTCGCAGCTTAGCTCATGTCTGGTGGGAACACCGCGTGAGTAACGAGCGTGTTCGACGTCGCGTATTTGGTGCAGGAAGAGCGAGTGAACCGCTCAGCACGATTATATCACGCACCAGGCTCCGATGGCTGGGCCACGTGTTGCGCATGCCAGCACACCGACTCCCGCGACGTGCATTGTTTGCGCGTTGTGGGTGCGGTTGGAAGAGGAGGAGGGGAGGCCAAGTGATGACTTGGTCGAGAGAAATGAAAACCATCACTTCGAAGTTGGCGTCGGTTGGTTCATCCTGATTGCCTGGTTTGGGTCCTAAGGATGGTGAACACGTTTGGTTGGACACACTCGCTGATATGGCTTGGAGCCGGCCCCAATGGCGTTTGTGTTGTGAGTTCCTTTGTCCATCCCCCTCCTGCTTAGCATCCCCCTCCAATCATGGTCTCACTTGATAGGTATAATATGACTCTCTTTTACGGCAGCCAGCTGTTAGCTCTCCGGAATGATGTCCATCCGTTTGTTTTCCTTTTCTTACCTTTTGTATTGCGGCACAATAGCTGAGGTGTTTTCCACCTCTAGCTAACGTGTAATGATGATGATGATGATATGGTTTACTCGTCATCTGGTTCTTATCCTCTGTCTGCAAACGATCGGGCCTACCGTTCGGGAAAACAAACGGAATTCACAGTCAGAGGGACGATTCAAAATTAACCGATTCCGCATCTGACGTTCTATCGCGGTCTACAGATACTCACTTGGGGTCGAATCTATGCTCCATACAATGTGGTGGGGCCACTGTGAAAGTAACTCTGTGACTCACGTTTTCTTCCTCTTATTTTTCTTTTTTCTCACGATGGCTAGAGTGATGGTAGCCTTATCCGCCAAGTTTCGCCGTTTGCAGCACAGTTATTCAGCTGAGCAGAACATAGTTCTTGGTATGTGTGGATGCCACCAATGATTAACCAATTTTTGAAAGCGCTGTTCATGCAGGCAATTGTTTGTAGAAGTGTGCTTGCTCTCAGTTCATCGTCTCTCCGCATTCGATTGTTTATTGATTTGTGACATTTATCCGTTCAAGCTAATTGTTTTCGTACTGCTTATTATGGTCTCTTTACGACTCGTTTTATTTGTGCACCACAGCTGCATTTCTATCTTCGGGTATTTCTCCTAGTGACCACCACAGCCTCTTAAATGGCTTCCATTGGACATTCAGTAGGGTATATGCCACTGTTCCATCCCTCCTTCTTATCTTCGATTCACCTGTTTTTTCCGGTCACCGATTTTTAGGTTGCTGTCATAATCGACGGAATACTTTGTGTGTTCCGATTTCCAAAGTTTGACCTCATGCATTTCGCTGATCCATAATTAACCGGCAACTGTGCATTTACTCCGAGGTTCGCGCAACTTTTATATTGCTTTACCACTTTCACTTCGTCATATCAGGGCCACTTCCACCTACAGACACTCGATTTGGGCAACTGTCAGCTCAGTCATCATTGTTTGGACGGCCTACGATGGTAAGCATGCAGTTTGTTCACATGTTTTCAGAAATATGCACCTATTTTCATTCCTGCTACTCTTTTAATTGGTTTATCTTCCGGGTCCCGGTACGGTAGCGAATCTGCCTTTGTTTCTATTTTGTCATCATCTTGTCTCTCGCGGTTTAGCATACACCTACCTACTTCTCCTCACTCCTGAAGGCGAATAACATTTATGACCATTTCCGTCTAACTAATAGGGCTTAACTGTCTTACTCACTTTTGTACAAATTGCCCTCATGCACACTCGAAATAAGCGTTTTTAAGTCTCTTATCAGCAGCTACGTCCACCAATACGACAATGCTGGGTTTTACTTGAGGCTGCTCTCATTAAATGGAGGGTTTTCTTCCTGTTTGTCCTATGTATTGTTTGCCATAATCGTTGCAGTTTATCTGATAGATGATATTGTTTTGACTGCCTTGTTTGAGTTGACCTTGCGGTCTTTAAATGAACGCTCTCGAATTGAATTGTCTACGGAATGATGACGAAGCTTTCGCCCAAGTTTTATTTTGTGCTTATGCATTTTCTTCCGTGGACTGAGAGTAAAAAATAAAATCTCTTTTTTCTACGTTGCTACAAACTCCCCCCGCGCAGGATCAGATCCAGAACATTACACTGTCTCATGCTCTCGCATAAGCATTAGCAAATTTGTGGTTTAGAGGTCAACAGGCAGGAGATAGGGTGTTGCAATGATGGATTATTGTGGGTCTTGTAATATTCATTTAAGCCCAATCGATTTCTGTAATTTACCAATGCTTCTAGTGCTCTAGCTGGACTCAAGGTCCACATACTACAACGTCTTGCATCATCACCGTTCATGAGAAAATGCTTAATATTGGACAACGAGTAAGGTCACATGAGAATAGAGGTGCAAACCAGCAGTGAAGCATTGGCTGTCCGCTTTTTGGCCTTCATATTGACGTAATCCCCAGCAGTTAACCATGGTCAAGTAGGGATAGAAATTAGCGGAAATAAAAATCGCTTAGCTTTTCTTCTTCAGTTTACATGTGGATATGCAAGCCACAGTATATATGGTGTACTGTTACTTATGCGATAAGTTATGAAACTATGTGTATGTTTTTGCAACTTTCCTTCTGTCATACTTTTGCTGGCTTTCTTGCCTTTCCACATTAATCGTTCTATGGATATTGTAGAGTAGATTGAAATCGCGTTGGGGTTTTAGGGCGCAAAACTGGTACATCCAATAATCGATATTGCCTACCAATTTAACCTATGAAAGTGCGTCATCATTTCACGTTAGCTAACTGTGAGAAACACCTCATATGTTGTGCCGCAATACAAAACGATGATATATATGAAAAAAGCAAGATACTAAACATTACAAACACTTAAAAAGCGCACACTATTATGCTTAGTATCGTTTTCTACATGAAAGTTGAAATCACGGCTGACGAGAGTAGCGAGGTTGCTAACTCATCTGAAGTGTATGTATCCTCGTATCATGAAGCAATGCCAAGTGGGCAATCACCAGAACACCGGACCATACGTGCCAGGACCACTTTTCAACGGATGCTTACGTGACAACGATGTAGTTAATAGTCTGAAATCTGAATGAAATTATTAGGTGGGTTTACTGTGCGAAGAAGTATTACACTTCAATAGCGCCTTTTATAAATCTGGGTCTAAAACCACCTGTTGTTTTGCTTTTGAACATGCAGCGGCTTACGGGAGCAGGAAATCTGGTAACTTTTCACAAGTAGAGTAGCGGACTATAAAACTAAAGCTAGAGGAAGCACGACGTGAATGAATGAATGCGGAGACTCGCAGGAAAAGAAATGCATAGTTGTAATGGTTGAACGAGAGAGTTCACATGCAAGGCGTAATACGAGAGCACCACTGGTCTCTGAATTGTGACTTGTCAGAACGCACCTATAACTGTTGATTTGGCCGATCCCATGAATCTCTTTCAGCAACGCCTGGCACTTTTTTTACATCGACTTTCCCGCACCTCTTCACCCCGACATCAGTTGACCGCTCCTGATCCTCAGCCAACCAGGCGCTATATTGGCAATCACTACCTACTGAGTGGCACCAGCAGGTCCGTTGCCAAACGCTGAGTTTTCAGCCTCCTTACTACTCACCTGATTGGCCGTGTAGCTACGGTCGGTGATCAACAATGAGTGACTTCTCAGCATGGCTGTCTCTGATCCATGCGATAACACTGACTTCTCTTCAGCTTTATACAGGTAGTGTACCAGTCCATTCCGGTAGCACGCTCTCTACATTGATGCGTCGTAACACACACTGGGGTGTACAGCGCCCCACATCAGTCTAGTTAGAGGCGGTTGCATAAAAACTGAATCTAACTGCATGTGAAGCTATACAGCCTGCGCACCCTGAGCTCATCAGTCTGTTCCATGTTAGATCTCCGCTCCATAAAAGAAGTAGGAGCGAGTCAGTACCTGCACCTTCGACCACAGCCGAATAGAAAAGATGGTATGGGACTACCCCATTACATTCTAAATTACGTGATGTGCGCAGTGGCGTTTTCATAGCCAGTACTTGTCACCATAACTAATCCATCTGCTGTTGAAGTTGGCGTGCTGCTCCATCGTCTTCATTGTGTTGCGTTGCGATTGCTTTCCCCGAAAGTCAAGTTTCGAAGTTGAACCTACAGCATGTTACGTGGGATCAGTTCGGTTCAATCGCTATGATAATTCCAAGCATGTCCTTTTCGGATGTTGTCACTTTCGCCGGATGCAGGTCACATTTGTATTAGCTCAAATGAATGAGTTCCGTTCTTCGGATTGATCTTATATGTATGATCTTATGAACCTATGCTTTGTTTTCAATTTACAGTGCTGTTAAGAGCTACGTTTATCCTTATGCCCGTTGGATTATGACCACAAGTAGGCTCAATCCTGGGCTACAATCGTTTATCCTCATGTTCCGCATTGGCATCATCAGAAGTGTATCTTAAGTAATCGTGAACCATATTCCACGCAGTTGTGAATAATGCTTACTATCTGTTCTTAGTTGACCTGGGTATTATCGCGAAGCGGTTGCTCAACACTGGTGCGCAGTCGCTTAGGTTCTTGTTCCATCAGTTGAGCACCTGTGGTCTAATGCATGGCATTCGCCTCCGTATTATTCCTTCCCTGTAACTGTGAGCCAATATGGAGTACTTGCACCTAACTAGAGACAATGAGTTATTTGCAATGCACCGCTCTCGGCCGCATCCACGCACACACCCTGTACCCATTGTTGACCCGAAAGGATAAAATCTGGAGCATGCAGATAGGAATCACGGTCGCTTCGGATGTAGCTTAAATTCCTTAGCTCCATGATACTCATAAGTAAGTAGCTACGCGTCATTGCTTCGGGATCGTACTAGCGTTCGGTGACTGCGGATCCGACCCGGCCTACTAGGGTGTGTACGTATTTTGTGAACATTTAACCTTGCTGGATTAGTACGTGTTGGTCAATTGCTTGTTTAAACGACGAAATGTACGTATCAGGTGTGGACAAATGAGTGACTGATCTGTAATCCGTTCCGTGATAGAACAACTCTCTGGAGTCGGAGACTTTGCACACTTTAGGCACAATTAACGGACTCTTAGAGGTAGGAACCTAGACTGAAGCGTAGAACGAGCACGGCGGTTAAATCTGCCAGCAGTTAGGAGTAACCACTATACATGCAACAGCACGCGTCTGGCCATTCTTAGACAGTCTGACTTCAGCAATCGGGCTATTTATCCATCTCGGTAACCAACTCTTCATTCGCTTTGATTACCTTTTTGGTGGTATTTCTAACCTGAACGCAGTCGAGATTTCTGGCCAGTTTTGTCCCCATGGAACACGCTTGAAATTGATCAAGCTCTATGGATCAAAGACCTGGCCAGTTCATAGTGAATATATTTAACGCTCGACAGTGTTTGATCATTGGTGCTTGTGTAGTATTGCTCACATCGGGTGGGCGATGCTAAGGTCCACCAGTTGGTTTTTGGCAGTAAACCCTCTGGTGTCTCGCTCGAGTGTTAAATCTTAACCTCTAGGTCATATCTTCCGCATGCTCGTTGGCCGACTTCCTCAGCGTGCATTGTACGCCATGACTGCACCAAGTTAGAGGAAACCACGAGATGGCCAGTCGGTGACGTAGCATAAAGGTATGAAGAAACTAACCGAGAGACTTGGTCATGTTGGTGTACGCTGTCTTCGTGGTTGGGGGCCCCGAGATAATCCACACCAGGGTTTGGAGACCCTACCAGACCTGTCGCAGTTGCGCAGTCCTTGGCGTTCCTGCTTTCGTTTCCTTTTACCTAGCTACTAATCTTCATTCCATCCCGATTGGTTTTGCGCTTTTCTGCCCTGATTTCATGCTTTTTGTACTCAAACTCATTTTCTTGTCGTTGTTACTTATTGTTATTCCTGCGATGTGAGTCGTGGAAATCCCCGCACCTCGGTGTGGGGATCATATTCGCTTAACCGTACTGAACTGATCAAATCTTCAACCACGACTCTGAAGTTGGACAGTAATTGGCTCATATCCGAATGTGTATTATTGCTGCATATCTTCATGCGCTCCTACCTGGGTCCTAGGGGCTGTGCACTTTAATTAACTCATTCCATGCGCCACTCACGGATGCGGATCAAGTGAATGACTCATTAGAGACTGTGGGGAAAGAGTCTGCCCCTAGATTTTGGCCTTGTGTTTTGTTCGCTATCACCCGCACTGTTTCTGTTGATATCAAACTTTCATAGGCATACAGTATTCCGCTGTTTCCTGCTACCTCTAACCTAATCACTATCCATCTTGAGCCACTCACCGAACTTACTCGCTCGATGTAAAGTCTCTGAGTGGACATTATAGTAGTTTCTTAACTGCCTATTAATAGTTCTCCGTGCCTTACCGTCTGCCTCCCCTAACTATGCTTGATGTTCTCTCTTATCCTGCCCTCATGCCAGTGTTAATCAGTAGGTTGGTATTTTTTAATCATCGTTATTATTTCTCAGCTTGTTTGGAACTCTTGGGACGTCGCTAACTACGGTGCAGTTGGATCGAAATCCAGGATTGGCAGAATGTGATCCCGTTGCGAGCAACGTTTGGTGTGAAGTGCTTCGAGCTACCGCCCTCTCGGCCTCTGCCTTAGTCTCGCTTTCAATCGACTTACCTGCGGGTACGTTTACAATATCTCCCTTTTGATGTATTTTCCTATTCTTTTAGCGTTCCCCGCGCTTTCTACTATATATATATATATATATATATATATATATATATATATATATATATATATATATATATATATGGACGGAAGCTTCGTTCCATTAACAGTGCCAGCCCACACTCTTTCAGCGTGCATAGCGGCAGTCTTCATGTCTAACTGGGAAGTCATGCATACCAGACTTACACAATGCGTTGGTTGGGCCTTAGCCTGCTCTACACTGGATGCGTGGAGCCACTGTGAGCTTAGCACGGTCACGACGAACGAGTATTTCGTCTCTCCAGTTACGATTCAGTTTCCTGGAGCCAGCATAATTGAAGTGTTTTCGGCAGGTTGCCCTCTTGTCAGCGTTTACATCAAGCGCGGCTAGTCGTTGCTTATCACACGAGAGGGTTGTGCCAAAGGAATTTACGACAGACAGTCTAGTTTAGCCCAACTGATACGTTATAGCATATCATATGCATTATCCACCTGTCTTGGTATATACATTCGACAGAGTGCATGGGTTACAACTATGTAGAAGTGATAAATGTTGATCATGGATGTAGCATTTCAAGATGTTTTCGCCATTGATTGCGGTTCTGAGCCATATCCGTTCACAACTAGATGTGATCGCGCTCTTTTGGTCCTCAACCTGGGCCCCGGGGACGCTCTACTGCGGTCAGCTTTGATGTGAGCACCTTGATTCCCTGAGCCGAAGCTTTGCCTTGACCACCTCTGGGTCACGTCCACTCAACACCGATACACGCAAAGAGGGCGCAATAAGGCAATGACTAGGCAATTATACGAAGCACATGCCCGACGGAGATTATTCCACTCAGCAGTCGTCAGAGTGTGACTGGAAAATCCGACTGCGAATGTCGTCACTACTAATACGATGCTGCTGACGTACACCAGTAATGTTCCGAATGCAACGTTGGTGAAAAACACAGTCTCTGGACATCGTTGGACCGAACAGACTAGGTCTCGCAACCGTAGATGTTAACTTTTCTTACCGTTATAGGCTCTATCTTTCAGGGAAAGGGTGAGGCCACACTGGTTCCAGAGATGTCGAGGGTCGGCAAAGGCTGTTCTGAATTTGGAGATTCGCCCTAGTTAATGCGGCTTTTAAGGTGGAGCCTGAAAGGACGAGTTTGGGGTAGCCTCTATTTAGTACTGGAGAAAAGCCTTGCCCTTTGAAGAGCACGTGTCATTCCGAACTGTGCGACAAACATCTCCAACCTGCGCAACATGTCCTGGGCAACCTGTGACGAGTCATAGATTACGGCGATGTCATTCGCATACTTCGTCACGAAACAGACTACGCGAGAGAAACTCAACGTCACTAGGCCTACAGTTTTCGGTAGCACTCTCTTATATGTCATCCATAGGGAAACTGAACGAGAAGTCTGATGCGGGGCAACTCTGCCCCCACACCACTGGTAATGCCGAAGGATTGCGAATGGTCACCATACACTTGCATGCGACCCGACGTTGAGGAGTAGATCGCTTGGAGGTTGTTGACAAGCCCCTCAGGCACTTTCTCATTAAGCAAGTCCAGAGAACAGCTCTGTCAACTAAGTCATATGTGCAAGAATCGAACGACGGTAGGCTGGCTGAAAGCACGGTGATGCTGGAGTATCTGGCGAATGATAAAGATTTAATCAATACTGCTCCTATCTGGGCGGAACCCCGCTTGCTTTTTACTTGTGCGCTGTTCGCGTGCGCTATTGGGCGTTAGTAAGAGCAGCGCTCGAGCATCCTGAACACAACACAAGAAACCGCTCCCTCGATGGTTAGCGCGGTCTGTCTGGTCATCTTTCTTGAAGACACGCATGACGTCCACCAAGCTGTAGTCAAACCTTATTAATTCTATGGTTTAAATCTCTTTGAGGAGAGAAGTTAATTCGCGGAGGAGAGACGGGCCTCTCTTTGATTAGAGCCGGAAATAATTCATCCAGGCCAGGAGATTTGTGACTCTTCAGAAGATAGGGCTAGTAGGAAACCTCAGCTTCTGATGGTGGAAACGTATCTACATACCAAGAAGGATCGTGGATACGAGAATCGGAATACAAGGGAAGTATTGGCTCTTCGAATTGCCGTTCATAGTGCTCTGCCCAACACACAAACCGACGCCAGCGACCGTGAATTGGATCGCTGCTGTTTCCTTGTGGCACTTCGCTTATAGTTGGCCTCTTGTCACTAGCGGATCGGATGAAGGAAAAAGTTTACGGAACATTCCTGAAAAATGCAGCTTGCTCCATCTCGATGACACGCTATGTCTACCAGAGTATGCAGTCCTCCTTGAGGAGCTATCTGAGCTCGTTTTTCGTATCTTAGCACAGGGAATTGTATCTAACTCCTTCATGAATGGGTCAGTGGTCTCCCATAAGTTGAACGCAGTTTTCGGAAATCCAGTTGGAAAAATAAATAAATAAATTTTTATTCTCGACGATATGAGACACGCCTTGATCGGCCTGATCGGGTAACATTGATCACAGGTGGGTTGGGAAAATTGAATATCAGGTCAGATAATGATGTTTGGAAGGACAGCTACAACACAACAAATGATTGACTGAATTGAAATAATGTTGACTCGTCTATAACCGTTCTCTCACATATAAAACAGCTAACCTACGGGAGAAAGTATGGTGGTGGAACATATGCTGGGTCATATGAAACCTGAACCTTGCTCGTACGCTTGACTTGTTGTTATAGAACAATCAAACAGTTTAATCACATTATGTACAGACAAGAACTTGTTCGTGTTCAAGATTGCAGCCAGATATTCTAGGTGGTAGCTTGTTCTAGACTCTGGCGTACTTGTTAAGGAAAAAGTCGGCAAACTTACTGGTCTTGCATTAGCATTCCGCCGCTGAGTCCTGTTTGTTTCATGTGTTGTAGATTGCTGATTGCCTTACTCTGTCATTGAGGTTTGAAGCATGTATGTTTCTGTGCCAGATATGGAAGGATATAACTGTTTTGCTTCATGCGCCGTAGCCAGAGTTGATCAAACTTGAGCTTACCACATCGTTCGGAATATTTCAGTTTTGAAAGATCACCTTTTAGGTGCTTTGTGGTTGCTCTCTGTATTTGTTCCAGTGTAATGCTGTCACGCCTTTTTGAGCTGCTGTACACCATTGACCAATATTCCAACGTGGCTTGAACAACTGATATATACGTCTGAAATATTGACTTGTAAATAAAAGGTCCAACTATAAATCCAATTTTCTGTCTTGCCCTCGCGGGGGCATAACCTACTTGTTCACAGAAGTCAAGTGAGCATCAATATCGCAATCCAAGGTCTCTAGTCGTAGAGCAGGGATTAAGTGGTTTGCCAACAAGTGTCATCCCGCTGTGAGTCAAATCGCACTTACGGGGCATTGTACACTTGTCAGTAAAGAAAGACCTTTTCCACCTTGAGCACCAGGTTTCAAGCGCATGGAGGTCGCGTTGAACAATGTTGACAGCGTTATTAGAGGCTTCCGGACGGGAAGTGTATACGATTTTAATATCATCGGCAAAAAGATATGGTGTACCGAATTTTACCACGTCGAAGATGTTAACATATATTAAAAACAGTAGCGGCCCAAGGACACTTCCTTATATCACACCACGGGTGACCGGTGTTGGCTCAGACTTGTATTCTTGAATTTGTATTGATAATGGGCCTAGTGAAACCGCATATGCCGGTGGCAGGCTTCTTCATGTCACTCCAGATGTGTGCCCAATGTACCTCGCCGTTTTGGAGTTGATGGCTCTTCAGATTATACACTACTGCGGCCTGAAGGTCACTGAGAAGGTTGTGAGCGACAAGTTTGGCTACATCAAGCTATTTCCGACAACGCTGTTGGATTCCACCAGAGTGAAGGGCAACTCTAGCACACACAAGAGCGTGCTCAGAAGGAAGATAAGTACTTCGCCGATAGCAACTGACGGCGATCTGATCAATCTGCGCCCATGACTGTCCAAGTGGTAGGGGCGGCTAGGTGACGCACTGGCGCTAGGAGCACCGAGTTTGTGTCCCAAGGGAATAACCCATGACCAGCACAGCTCTATACAAGGTGACCGCTATTCGTTATGCAAGTGCCATAGCCATGCAGACCAACGAGGTCTTGTTCATCAGCTTCGAGCCTACTGACCTGCGCGTTTGTCCACGGCCAGCGCCACGCTTTCTCTGTGGCGCTTTTTACAAGGAAGCTTGGAGAGTTGACGGTAGAACTGTTCCTTAGTTGAGTCCGGGTTGTAGTCCGTGGGGTCATTCGTCGCTACGACAAACGAACACTGTTTACTAGCCTCCTGGTTGGACGATCGTACGATTTCTAGCCTTATTGCACAGAGCCGCTTGTTGACTGGGATCCAGTCGCGTTGCGCTGCTTCTAGGCGCGCACTTAACGCGTTTCCCGCATTGGTCTGATCGGCTACTTTAGTAGTTGCGTTACCGGATAAGCTTACTGTGCATGTGTCGTGGGATCACGCAATAGGTGGTGTCAATCGTAGGGTCGTGCTGTAGTTCTGTAACTGGGTTTCAGCCAGGCAACATATATCGATGGCGAGGGTTTCCAAAGTGGGATCAACAGCTGCCCGCAATCCTATTCTGCATGAGCGCTCAAACAATTGTGGTTTACTTGATTAGCGAACCGAGCGTTTGAAAGGTCCTACCAGCACGGTTAGTGGGGCACGCGATCGGTCTTGTACTGCTCACTGACAGTTGGAACTGTCACTTAACGTGGTGCTTTGTTGGGATTCAGAACTAGAGAAGGATTACGGATGATGCAGTGAGCACGGGGCAAAGCATGTAGTAAGTGGTGCGGTGGCTTTGTGGAGCTGCCCGTCAGTACGACCAAAAGAAGTAGAGGATTTCGTAGGTTCCTTTGTTCATGTCTTGCGTGTGCATTGAACTCCCAGGTTGCCCAGGCCTAGGATGAGGGTTGACTTATGGGACCCCCACCCATAGCTTTGGGCCATAAAGGCCTGACTGGCAAGGCGCCGGGAGATAAGCATATATCGCATACCGGCTGTTGAGTAGCAACACACTACTCGGAGACCCGAAAAGCCCGAGCCAGGAAACTTTTCCTGGAATGTTCAGCTCACCGGTAGCTACGAAGGCCGTTGCAGCCAAGTGGCTCATACGCATTCTTAGCGTTCAATTGGCAGCCCACACAGAATCCTATGGCTACCGAGATAAATAGTCATCACATCTGGTTACGGAAGTGAGTGGTCATCGACCCTAAAGCCGATCACGTTGGCTTTGACACAGCGCCCTACGAGCTTTCGTAGTATTTACTGGTAATCAGATGACCAACCCAAAACTCTCCACACTGTGACGCTGCCGCTGTTTGTCCCTGACAGCTTGTTCATCACGATTGCGGAGCATGCGAGACGTATTCACAGTTACCTCCACCATGAAGGTAATCCCCAATCCAGAACCCGCGGCGCAACCGATAGCGTACAGCTTCACCACAGTCCGCTTATCGATCGCACCTCTTAATCTATTTAGCTCCTATGCTGTTGCGTTGCACTCTTACCGGGTCTCATCAGGTATTCGTCGCTCAGTCTCATTGCCCCTCTCGCCGTTACGGCGTACAGCTGGCACATTATTTATTATTATTATTCCTGTTCGGGTGCTAATTCAGCTGATCGCCCAAGATAGCCCTATGTCCAGTGGTCTGTTATGCTACCACGCTAGTATATGACCACTTACGGTCATTTCGTGCAATCACGATTCCGTGTGGCATCTTTGCCTACTTTGTACATCGCCTGAATCATGCTCATCACCAGACTAGCTGTTTACAATATTATCATTCCTCACTATTTAGCACCGATCTTCAGCTGGGCATCTGACGATTGCATATCTCGCAGTTGTCTTTGGACGTTGCCGCAAGATTTACCACGTGGCCTATGATGCGCATACCGGACTCTATTTAAAGTGTATGTGGTGCCACATAGTTCGTGTGATGGGGTTGATCATAAAATAAAGCGGGAGACTCCGCACGTGTTTACACTCCGAATGGCCGTTTATCTATTTAGGCCCCATCTCCTTGTCTTTTCTTGCTGTGCTGCTCTCTTAGTTTATAGTATTTCAATGAGACAATCGCAATTCACGTTGCTGACAATAGTGATATCTGTAGTGCCACGCTTCTCCTCACTTTTAACGGCTGGCACTCCAAGCATCTTATTTCCTACCCCATTCGGTTCGTTAGTTTTCGCTGCATACCTAGAAACAACTGAATTGCAGTCACACTTTTTGAATCTATTCACTGTTCAGAGTTTTCTTCCATTTGCATTTCAGTCAACACTGGCGATGATGCTTTGTCGGCGGCCATTTCTGCAGTGGAGGCCAAGCTACTTCCCGGAATGTCCGCTACACCTTTGCAAGAATTGGTCCTCGTTGGTGCACCTCCAGATTGGCGCCCACCCTCCGCTTCTGTTTTATCGACAGACTGGGGGAAATGTTCCATTACAAATGCTCATCGGTTTTGTAATGCCATGCATAATTTGTTCAGCTCTCGGTTTGGAAATTTAACCAAGTGCAAACTAGGACCGAACCGAGTCGCTTTTGGTATTTTGTAAATACCTGTTTTTTTTACTTTTTGAGCCTGAATGCTTCCATCACCTCGGATTATTAAATGACACGATGTCCTTCTGTAATTGGATTTCTTTTTTGTATCTTTTGCGCACTGTAATCTTTTTGCATATTAACCCAATGCCTCTCTGCATGACCAGCTGGTATTTCAACTTCGCCACATGCGGTTAGTTGCGTCGACCCCGGGTCTGTTTTCACCCACTAACGGCAGTGAAAACACGAACGAGGAGGAACAGGATTTAGGGTTCTTTTCATTGTATAACGTCACTTTTTGTATAGCATAACGTATGTGTGGGAGCCAACCAGGGCACTGGGAACATACGATCAGACAGATCCAATGAGGACCGAGTAAATAATGAACCAATCGGATGCACACAGCGAGAGGAAAAAGGGAGTCTCATCGTCATGGTTGAACTGTCATCCGCAAGCAAGAAACAACTATTCTAAACAGTCAATGAGTCGAACAAAATGATGCGTCAAGACAACTTCAGGGAAATAGCGCAAGATAATGAACGTCTGTAGTTATACACGCTTATACAAGGAGGTGCCTCCTGGACTGAAGGGTGCCCTTCTGCTACCACTGTACATGGGCAAAGGGAGCAAACAATGTTGCACTAATTGTCGTGACATCAACTTGCTGAGTGGTATGAGCAAGTTGATTGCTCAAATCCTGCTGAACCGCCTCGTCAGTCCGGTTGTGGAACCTAACGTGGCGAAAGAGCAGTGTGGCTTCCGCTCGGGTCGTAGCACCATAGGTATGGTGTTTGCGGCTCGTCAGTTGCAGGAGAAGTGTAGAGAACAACACCAGCCGTTGTGCTCTCTGTTTGTTGGTTTTACCAAAGCTTTTGATACGGTGAACCGCTAGGCATTGTGGCTGGTGTTGTTTAAGTTTGGCTGTCCGAGTAAGTTTAAATGAATGTCTGCACAGTAGTATGCGGGCGAAGGTGCGAATGAGTGGAGAGACTTCGGATGACTTTGTAGTTGTCTCTGGTATGAAACAAGGCTGTCTTAGCTCCTGACCTGTTTAATATTTATCTTCGTGCCATGATAACTTGTGCTTTTGATACGGCTTGTGCTTATAGGGTTCGTGTAGAGCACCGTATTGATGTTGGGTTGCTGAACATCCGTTGTTTCGGTGCGAGAACCCTGGTCTGTGAGACAACTATCCGTATGCTGCTGTTCGCTAACGACTGTGCATTGTTTGCATACAGCGCGGATGAGTTGCAGCACATGACTTTTGCTCTGGCTTCGACATCGGCCAAATTCGGGCTCACCATCAACACAAGCAAACTGTCTGCCTCTTTCAGCCTTCACCGGTGCCGCGAATCAGTATTGATGATGACGTATTGGAAACCACCCGCTTCTGCTACTTTGAGAGTGTGGTGTTGACTGAGCAGCAGATACACGTATCCAAGTCATCGGCGGTATTCGGGAAGCTTGAGTACCGAGTGTGGAACAACCGTCAGCTTAACGTTAGCACGAAGCTGATGTGCAAATCCACGGTGCTGTCCGTTCTTCTATACGTCAAAGAAAGGTGGACGACGTACCGGCGAAATGTGAGATACCTCGAGCGGTTTCATCAGCAGCCTCTGCGACGAATACTGTGCATCGGTTAGTGCGACAGAGTTGCAGACAAGGAATTGTTGCGCCGAAGTGGAATGTATGCAGTTGGCTGCATACTTTTGCTGAGACACTTGAGGTGGCTAGGTCATGTGTGGTGTATGGATTCGACGCGGATACCGAAACAGCTTCTGTATGGCCAACTGAGCGCTGGGAAATGCCATGCGGGGAAACCGAAGCTTCATTGCCAGGACATGATCAAAGTGAACATATCACGTTCTAATGTTGATTACAGGTGCTGGGAATCGAAAGCGGTCGATCGGCGTGCATGGCGCGATTTGATCACGAAGGCAGTTGCCGAGGTGCAAGAGAAAGCCCTCGTGCATGCGGAAAAGAAGCGACAGGTGCTGACGGGTTGTACTCCATCGACCTCGTGCGCATAGTGCTGTAGTTCATGCGGTCGCAATTACCTAAGTCAGGCAGGCCTAGTTAGCCACGAGCAAGACCACTCAGAACCAGGATCGAAACGACGACGTGTGCTGCTGAGAACATAGGCAGAACCAGCGCTGTGTTCATAGGTACGATGCATTCGATTTACTAACCCCGTGCTTGCGTGCTGAGTTTCTTTCTTTCAAGTGATTGGTTTGCTGTGTTTTGTGAATGCTTACTTTGTTCAGTCATTTAAATGTTTGAACAAGCTTCTTTTTACTTACACACATCGCTTAAGCAGATCGTGGTTATATTCGGCAACTTTTTCGCGTTTCTGGTATTATTGAAATATCTTTTTCTGATATCTTGAACTTATCGCGAATTGTTGGTAACCAATTTTTTGCAAATGATCGTTTAGCAAAGAGTTGAGTCTTTGTGCTTTATTCGGTAACTATTGTTCGATATTTTCATTTCGAGTGATTGGCTGTTGTTTTACATCCCCGGTATGGCTGCCCTTGATGTGCTTGTTGACAAACTGCTTTCCTGTCTATTACCTGTCGATCGGCTAGCTTTATGGCGTTGCTTCGAAGGTATGGAGTACTCGAAAAGTATATCGCCATCCTTCGAGCATTTTATTGCAATGTCTCAGGTAAAGTGAGGGCTTATGGTAAACTCTCTTCACCTTTTGTCGTCACTAGCGATGTACGACAGGGTTGCCCCATGTCCCCGTTTCTCTTCAATTTTGCGATCGAGGATGTCCTTTTAAACACTCTCGAGGACTTCCAGTGTTCTGATGTAGTGCTTCTTCCTGGCAACCGCATGACCGATTTAGATTGTGCTGACGATATTGCCGTGCTTGGTGATGACGCACAGAGCACACGTGCCATTCTAAACCGCTTGGCGATTGAGGCATCAAAATATGGAATGACTTTGGCCCCTACGAAATGCAAAGTCCTGGTCCTTTATTGGCATCCACCTGCCCCAGTGCTCACTCTTCAAGGCACACAGCTTGAACAAGTGGGCAGGTTTGTTTACCTTGGAAGCTGTCTTTCTGCTAATGGTGGCATTGGAAAAGAGATTTCCCTCCGAGTTGCCAGAGCCTGTTCGACATTCGCCAACTTGAGGCATCTGTGGCGACGCCGTAACGTCTCACTATTGATAAAGTGCAAGGCCTACATTGCCTGTGTTCGCGCGGCGCTGCTGTATGAGAGTGAGTCCTGGCCAATTTGTGTGAATGACTTGCGTCGGATTTCGGCCTTTGACAATGGATATCTGCGGAGAATAGCTCGAGTGTGGTGGATGAACCACGTGCGCAACGATGATGTTAGACGTCGCGTCTTGGGTAACACGGGACTTCCAATTGACAGACTGGTACCACTGCGCCAACTGAGATGGATGGGCCGCGTTTTACACATGCCATGCGAACGGCTGCCCCGACGCGCTCTGTTTGCTCGCAAAGGACCAGGCTGGAAGAAATCGCGCGGTGGTCAGCCCATCACGTGGCGACAAACGATTAAAGCGCTGACTTCCAGTTTGTATGTCGTAGGTCCCGTGCGTCTTCCGGGCAGGAGCATCAAAGATGAAGAACATCGCTGGCTGGAAACTTTCAGCAATGGCGCAGAACCGGTCCCAATGAAAAATGTGTACAAATGTTTGTCTTGACTTTCTTGATTTACATCGCAAACACTAGACAGACAAAAAAACGATGAACGGCGTGTGAAAAAAGACAAATGAAGGAAGATTCTAAAACAAAACTTTTTGTGACTTTCCTTCTTTTCTTTGTGGTCTCTGTATTTATTACTTCCGTTTCATGGTTTTCGCTGGCCCTATGTCCATCTTATAGACTGCCGATTTTATATACATATATATACTATGATTATACTAGCTCCAGGACAGTTGATCGTTGCTGGAGGGGACGGGGTGCACGGTTCTCGTGCCCTTGCTATGCTCGAAGAATGGTTCCATTCACTCAGTGTGTAGCGGACTACGGTCCAGCCACCGCCTTATGTGCGCTTGACTCACCCAATACAGCGTGCTTGTGTTTGCCTGTGAAGGAGTGAGGGCCGGCTCCGTTGATGAAACGTGGCTCCCATCCACATGCCTCCCGGTCTTATTCTTTCGGGTTTACACTGGATATGGGATGTGTGGATGAAGCAGTGGGTAGTGCAGCGCAAGCCACCCATGTTCCCTCTGTAGGCGCAGGCGTCCTGTGGCTGTCTCTCTGGATGCCGCAGTGACAGGCATATCTGCAACCGGATGCCGCCAACCACAAGCACGGCTAACTATTCATCACTTCTCTAACGCAGCTGATTTTCGCGTGTCGCCCAGTTCAGCATGTGCACAACAAAGATTATATCTTGACAGACGTAGGACAAATAAGAATCTCAGGACGCTACATTTAGTCAATCAACCGTTATGCATCCGTTTTGACTTATTTGAGTTCATCAGCCACTTCACGTTATTCTTGGAAACATGTTGACGTTGTTCGTCTAGTCGAGAAGCAACTTTGTCGCGAACTACAAATCCTAAAACTTCATTGTTCTATATCCGAAGGCCAATATCAAGCACTAAAACTTGTGGACATACGTACTATGCAAATGTACGGGTTGCCAAAAGTGCAAAAGAAAGGAATGTCCATGCGTCCAATTATTTCCATGATCGATTCACTGTACCACACCATTGCCAAATGGCTGAACAACGCTTGAACCTATCAGAAAATCCATAGTAAAGCATACTTTATCAAGCACTTTCCAACTACTGTTTTATTTGGCATACGTAAACTTGATCAAATAGCGAATATGTTCGCTTCACTAACATCCTGCTGATCGAGCCTGTCGATTGTGTGGGTTCATCTCAAAACATAACATCCGACTGCAGCTCCATGCAGAAATGTTGCAGCATATGCTTCTTTTGTGCACGAAAAACATCGTTTTAGCTCCAAGAAAAGGCATATCGACAAATAGACGGTTGCAATGGACACTCCACTGGGCCCTTTGTTAGCAGATGTGTTCATGGGTATGATCGAAGAGAGGGCATATGATAAAATCGGCGAGTCTATGAAAACGTTATGTGGATGATATACTGCATATCATGGATTCCGACTAGGACTTTGTGTGTGCGACCGAGACACTAAACAGTATGCACTCGAACCTAACAGTGACATGTGACAGAACAAAACAGTTGTCTTCCATATCTAGACATACTGATCATGCGGCAAATGGCTGGTTCGATCAGAAGGTCAATCTACCGAAAAGCAACATTGGACAGGTCAGTATTTGCATTATAAGAGTTTCTCCCCTATACAACACAAACGCTCGCTTGTCCAGACGCTGTTTCATCGCACCCACATGATTTGCACCCCAGACATATTAGATGCAGAGAATGGTTACCTGTTCAAGATACTACAATCAAACAGTTATCCGGTGCAGTTTATAAAGCGCACTGTCGACATGTCCACGCGAGATCGTGTGCCAACAGTTCAAAAGAAGCCTATCTTCATCGAACTGCCATTCAGAGGTGACCATATTATGAAAATCATCGCGAAGCGTATTAGTGCTTCAGTGAAATGGGCGTACAATGCAACTGAACTACGGTTGCTCACTTCAACAAGAACTCTGCTTATGCGTTCCATCAAGACATCGATAACGATGCTGTGCATATCCCATTGCTTATACAAATTCACCTGTAGGTGCGGAGACAGCTATATCGGGCGCACTAACCGAAGATTAGGTGTCAGTATCAATGAGCACATTCCCAAGTGGTTACGCAGCCGAACATGTTCGGCGACGGCGGAATCGGGTGAATTGAGAAATCGAGCTGCCTTGGCAATCACCAGGCATTAGCTGAGCACCGGCCACCGAGTTAACTCCGATGAGTCATTTGTCGTCCTTATGCGCAATCAGCGGTCCCACATTCTCAGGCTATTGGAAGTCATCGTCATCGATCGAGAGCGGCCGCTGCTTTGTGTGCAGAAACAGTTGACTATTAATCTTAACCTACCGTGGCAGTGTGAGGCGTGACGATTGGCTAACTATTAATCTCATATGATCGCGTTTGGTAAATCTATACTTTCTGCATGATTTGTGATTGAGGAGCTTGCACTAACTGATTGGGTTATCTCTGATTTTACTGTCTCTCTTATAATACTCTTAGATTGTTTTTGGCTCAACTTTGATGTAGTATCTTACGGGGACCGGCCTCACTTCTTTACCCATCAGTACAATTTGTCACTGAAGAGCGAGTTCCGCTATATTCCGTAAGCAGTGATCGCCTTAAATCGGCGATGACTTCGAGGTCTTTCCCATTCACCAGCATGCACCTTTTGAGTTGTTGAGTGGAAAGCAGTCGATCACAGTGTACCGGACATATCGGACCACTAAAGTCCGTCTTTTACCCAGCACTGTAAAGACGAAACTCTGTTCTTATAACAGTTCACGTGTAGTGCAGGGTGCTTCGGACATGCAATCAGACGTCCATCGAAGCGGCTAACGGAACGCTGTCTTATGAAATATACCCGGTTTCTTCTTGAAGCACCTAATAGTCACCGCACATCTAGTTCTCACCACAAGTTCATTTGAAGTGTTTCACGCCTTATCGAGAGGTCGCTTACTGGCAAAAGCTGAAGCCATTACAATCAGATGCTTGATGCCAGAAATGGGCAAACGGAAGGCGCTCGTACAGGGTCTCACCTTGTCATGGACTTGACGCCATCTGGCAACCTGCTCTCTTTTCTGTGGTAGCGAAACTAAAATAGATGTCAATCGTCACCGCATCCTACAAGCTTTTGGTGCTTCGATTGAACGCGAGTTACTGAATTTACTCTAAGCTAGAAGTAGCCTTTAACACCAGATAGCTCCTACTTTATGATTGCACATGTCTGATGTGATAACCAAGAACTGAATTTCTTCGAAAACGATTTACTTTTTATTATTTGGTTTATCGCAATTAAATTACCTACCGCATAGGTTAGCTACCAATCTGTAAAAGCATCAGACGATCATTTCGTCCTATTGGAACTTGGTCCTCTGTGGGGATCGAACCCATAATCGCCGGTGGTTTTTAGTGTTTGAGTGAGTATAATTTGTGAGTTGCTCGGTTGAAGAAATAAGCCGCAGTGCTTGATGTGACCCGGTTATTTTTGCCAGTTAACGATCTGTACTGCAGCAAGCCAGCACATTACCCAAGTCATGTGTGACCCCAACCATTATTTGCGCGTTAAACTGCATGCCTAACTAAACCTGACCTGGTCTGGGCATAGCCATTGACGGACCTTATTTTATTGGGTATCACCAATGAACGTTTTATTTCCTTGTGAAATGTACCTTTCTCTCGACCCTTTTCTCCTTCAGTGAGACTACATCGTCGCTGATTTCCGTCTGTTTTTCGCCGAGGTAGCCAAATGTACTTGTTTTCCCCGGGATCGATAGTTCCTGTTCACTGATTTTGACCCTGTGACTTGAACTTGGGTGACGCATACCTGACAAACTCCATTGTTGAGGTCCTCATTAATTGGTATTTTCACTTGTCTTCTTTTGATTCTGTACTGTTCATTGTGGAACCTGCAATGTTTGCACAATGGAGGGGGCATGGTTAATATAGAAACTTTGCACTCAGACTCTGTATTAGCTCTCTTGCAAAGACATGTTTGTAAATGGTGGCGTTCCTTGTGCGTGTTCATCCTTCATTTTTTGCATGGCGCAGTTCAACAAACGTCAGCATTCCCCATGAAGTTGGTGCTGTAACATATAGAAACAACTCTCATATTTCATAGCACTAGTATCTGCACATTGGCTGAGCTCATCAGGTTTGTAGCATGGGCATATCCGTACCAGTCATTTGAGCAAGCTGGAATCCTTAGGCAATTGCCCAAATTCATTTGATCTTGGCTCGGGTCGGCTGATCACTTGTTGTTATTCACCTAGCTTGACAATTTGGTTACAAACGCGAAACCTCAGTCATCAGCGTTCATGCACATGACTAATGCTTTTCACAGGTCCTCACCTCATGGACCACTGCCGTCGTGGTATATGCTAGACACCTTTATTCGCAACCACCCAGATGGTACCACGAAGAGAGAGTTCGGCAGTCCAACCTACTGAATACTAGTCTTGATGCTACGTACTCACCGCTTTCATTAAGGATATCGGATTCGTTGATCCCCAAAGCCCTCACTGGTAACACTATGCTCCATGTCGTTATACAAGTCAGTGCATTTCACCGGCGAACCATTGATTGGAGGTCAAAGACATTATCCTTTTTCTCGTGCTCAGTAGGCTTTCGGCTTCTATACCATTTCCCGGCCAACTTGTCCTCTTGGGCAACAGAAATAATCTGAGGGGGCATTCAACATGAGTCTACTCAATTAATTTGTTCCGTGCGTACGCCAGTCACTTGTGCAGGTGTGTAGGTGTGCGTGTATAGCTTGTCGCCTTCAGCCAACTGGACCTCAGACGCACTAAGTCATAGGGGTGCAGGTGGGACGCTTCAGCTCCTACGCACGGAACAAATTAATTGAGTAGACTCATTTTGGATGCCCCCTCAGATTAATTCTGTTGCCCAAGACGACAACTTGGCCGAGAAATGGTATAGAAATTTCGCTGCCTGGAGAAGTGGTGCTAGTATATCCATCGATTTTCAAACTGGAGGTTGCAACACTGTCTGCAGCTGCCCTCTAAACGATGAACACATGAAAAATACACTCAAACATGCAGTACGCTAGGCTGAGTTATCTCATGGCCCCTCCTAGGTCCCCCATCCGAAATTCAAAGCCACATTGTGAATTGTATATCCCAGTTCGCTTCCGTTAACCGTGAGCTGAATCTCCAACTAACATTTCACGGAATCCGTGCAGATAGTAAAAGGTTACCGCTTTGTCTGTTTGCTTGCCACCGATGAGCAAGCACCCGGAACAGCGAGCAGAGTTAGTTTCGATGATTCATCATCAAATCTGCACATTACAGTCAACAGCTACACAGTACTCTGTACCGATACTTGGCTGTCATATGGTCATGATGACATTAGTAGTGTGAAGTAGTGAGAGATAGCTCAAAAGGCTGATCGCAAAGGAGCGGGAATATAACTGTGGTCCCGCTTTACAGAAACGAGTGCCACCCTATTTCCAATTCCATACCGGGAAGGCTGAATTTGTCTGACTTTTGGCCACTGAGCAGTATGGTTTAAGTGCCTATCAACAAATACGCAAGACGTCGAGCTACGTTAACGTCACTCTTTACGCCCGATCAGACCTGTGCAATCATAAGTAAACATTTGATCTCTTGTCTCAATTGGCTAGATTAGTATAAGTCATCGCCTCACTCGCATTGGGTCCGTTGTCGGAAGCTATCACGCGATTTGATTGCTGGCCACCTCGGGAGTATCTCTGGACATCCACAAGCAATCTCGTAGCAATGAGATCTGATCTTAACATTGTACGACAGTTTACATGTCTCCGATTCGTTGATCTAAGCGACAAGATTGCTTACATTTGGAAGTTGGATAAACTTACTCTTCGCCCACTAGATTTGCCTGGTCGAGAGCTTTGTCAATTCATATACACCATGGTAACTTCTTTTTCCTTAATTCCCATTCTGCACATGCCATCGCACCGTTTTAAAATGGTCGCATTTTATAATTTACACCCCATGGTATACAAACAAACAAAAATGCTACTTTTGATACGCTTCCCATTTCACAAAGATCCCGTACTAAACAACGTTGATCGGCTTCCCCTGTACCCTGCAACCTACGTAATCTCAAGCAGGCAGCTCAACAGGCTGCATTTTCACACAGTTTGAATAACTGGTGTTGTGTTACGTCTCTGAAGCTCGCATCTATCGTTCTCTCGTGCTTACCGAGCTAGTTGCGTCTAGCTTACTTTCTTGTTATGGATTGTGTGTGTATTAGGTGGTGGTGCAACGGGCACTGAAATAGACATAGTTCTTAATCCTAATACTGAGTTCCCTCCGGGTTTCTGTGAATAATCATCTGCGCAGCCCGTTTTTCGGATTCTACTATGGTCTACACATAGAGTGGCGTCAGACACTTCCCTTTTGTGTCTTCTACGCTCCAACTGATGGTGGTAATGCTACTGTCAACATTGCCTATTGTCAACCTAACATACTGTCACCTTAGATATCGTCCTAGTTGTATTAGATATGAATGATCAGATAGGTGGATGATTTAGGCTAATCTACAAGTGCACGGACAATGACGAGTATTTATTGCCACTGCTGGCCTATCATTGGATGTTTGTGGGTAACAGTTCTTTCAAACTCAATGAGCTTGGACGCGCCATTGCTGTCCGTCTTCGAACGCTCGCGTGAATTCCGGCCATATAGCGTTACTATTTTCCCTTGAATTTGTCGTAAAAGTGTCAAAGTTATTTCAAAGAGCGACCGAAAAGCTGTCTCAGTTCACAGTGATGCGAGTATGCAAAACGCATCGTGCTAATCTTCCACCTGGAGCTGTCGAAAACGTTGTTGCAATGAAATGAGATTTCAGCGACCACACCTAAAGCGGATCCTTTTTTGCAGTCAGTCGTCATTGCACCGGCACTGGATATGCAGTAGGTCGGTGGACACAGTGAAATCCGGAAAAGTCCATTTTGCCACAGCAAGTAATGAGGTGCGAAGAAAAGCGGAGTGTGAGCCGACGAAGGGTCCTGGTTAACTCAGAGAGCTCGAGAAGTGGCATTGGGGAGAGAAACCGTTAACTTTCCGTGTGGTGATCCACCTAATCCACCCCAATGTTTTCAGGAGGTCATGTTTGTGGCACAGTCATAAACGTCGCAAGAGACTCCATATATAATAAGAAACGGCTTCTGGCTGGTCGGGTGTGGCACTTTCGAGTTTAGTTCTTTTGTCTCGGAGGTGTTTCTTATATGGTTGGCACACGTCGAAACAGCTGGTTAGTATGGAGGTGCCGTTTACATCTGAGACTTGAGGTGCGATTCAACCTGTCAGCGGTTTTCGCGCATAACCCATGCTCATCCAAGCCGTTTCCATTTGAGTCTGAAAGTGAGACCCTCGGTCAAGAATTGTCTCCTGTTGGGTGGCGTGGTAACGAGTTGATTAAGGTGGCGATTTTCCACAAGCCTTTCGTATTGTTTGTCGGTTCTACGTGTTTGGTTATAACTCAACTGGCTTCCACTCACGCAGCCGTCTCACTGCGAAGTGAAACTCGTAGATAGGAGAACCGCAGTTGATTCGATCGAAGCGGGCCGTATACAGCATCTTTTGTGCGGTATGCGCTAAAGCATCACTATACATGCTGTCGATTTTGCAAACATTTCCGTCTCAGTAGCTCACTCTATTTCTTTCGGTTTGCAGCCCCGGAAAGCTGTTCCCATTATACATGTGAACATCTGTGTTCCATTTCCCAACTTCACAGATCGCGTTATGGTCTACGACGGCTTATCGTAGAGTGCATTAGCGTGTGTTTCCTTGTAGAGTCCTGCGTTGCGGCACTGAGTTCCTGTGTACTGGAAACTATTAAACCTGTACTATGCAACAAACATTATCTTTCTGCTCAACAATCGCGAGCCTGCATATTCAGCCTCATCACAATCTGCCACATATCTAGCACCAGAGGAAATTTAGTCGTAAAACCTGTGCTTACACGGGCTCAGTGAGGGCTGTTCTCCTCTACCGACGCGAAACTTGACCCCCTTCGGTCTGATTATCTCAAGCGCCTAGAGGTTATTGTTGCCTGCTAATCATTGTTCGTATCGATTGGTCTCAGTGTGTTAACGACGCTGAAGTGCGTAGGATAGCGCTTAGAGGAGGTGACCCGATCACTTCGTTAGGTCTCCAACTAACGTTGAATAATTTGTGTTGATTTGCCCAGGCGCTGTGTATACCGAAGAGGGCCATGTCTTATTTATCGAATCTAGAATGAATTGAAGCTAAAGATGGTTGTCGTTGATTTGGCAGCTGGAAATGAATTCTATGCTCACTAGATAAACTGTCGTGGATCCGTCCTGCACTCCAGTCTGTGGTCCGCGCAACTACTTATGCACTTAGCTCGAGACCTCGCATGAAATGGCTTGCAAAAGACACGGGCCGGTTCAATTATTTCTTCTGGCCATTCCGTTTGTTTACCGTGTTCGTTATCCCGGGTTACTCTTAGATATGGTTGATTGCGACGTGAATCAACGGAAACCAAGGGAAAGGCTCTCACCTGGGCATTTTTAGCCCCGCTCGATGTTCAGCTGTTTTCATCCGTGCGTTGCCGCGGTGGTGTGAGCACCTTGATCCTTAATGAATACTGAATGCTTGTTGATATTCTAGTAGATATCTAACTTCCCTCTATCTTATTTCCCATTATGGTTGTATAACAAATGTACTGCTAATGATAGTGATAATGCAAAGAATAATCGCCGTGAGGCGTCGTTAATCACCGCAGCTGCTTATCTCAGAGGAGTTTTTTGGAAGTGCAGGGCTGGGTGCAGTACTAGTGACCTTATGCCTCAGGAATCCTGTAGATGTAGAACCTTTAAACGGTTCCAGGGCGCATTGCATACAACACTGGAACGGTTTCCAGCGTGAATCGCGTAACACTGGCCCCTGTGATCCCTTGTCAGATCCAACGTGGACAGTGCATCCCATTGTCTTTGCCCATGATGTTAGGACTGCTGCTATGTGCGACGCGCACAAAAAGGGTATGATAACGGTAATGAAGTATATTTTCAGCTACACCAGGCATACTCGGGTTTTAGAAATTGTTTTTAGGCGCACCCCTCGCAGGCTGATGGAGAAAGCGTAACGGGTTTTTGGGTAGTCGTATAGCATCTTTCCACCGGATTTTTGTCTCCATCGGCTGTCGAACCGCGCCGAGGTTTCGAGGCAAGAGTTGATGGAGCGGCGACCGGCTTTGCCTTTCCACGGAGAATAATTGCAGCAGTAGAACAGCTGTCTGTAACTAAATACCTGGATAGTTGATTCCATGACTCCATGCATAACGGTAGGTGTCTATAAGTGCTTAGTGTTCCAAGTTTTTATCATCCAAGGCAAGAGACGAAAAATATGTGACGATAACCAATAACATCCACCAGCCTGCCGCCAAATGATGCGTGTTTTAATGCGCACTAATATTTTCCTCCGAATTGTTCACACCATTTTAATTAAGTTCTTATGAGAGTGATGAGTTTCGGTTCTGCATTCCCCCAACGCTGTACTCCACAACCGACCGGTTTCGTCCTGATTTGGGCTCTCCAGGTAGAGATAGCCTGAGCTGAGATTGGAACACGATACCTAGTGGTTGACAGCCTACACTTTAGGCACTCAGCAAGGAATACGTGCGCAGCTCTTGACACAGCGGTTAGTTCATTGTTAATTGTTGGACTACCCGTGATCCCAATCGGGATCGCTTGTCGCAATTCAAACACACGGCGGTTGACCCAACAATGAAGTTCTCATTCATTGATACGTGACCATAGCTGTTCGAAGATGGATCAGTGAAAATATCTGGTTATATCCGGTCTCGTGTCACCATTAGAGGAATGGACCTCTCCAGTTTATTACATTAATCTAAACTCCATTCACCGTACTGTTAACCGAGTAAAGAGAAATCATTTAAACGGAGAGTTACTGTGAATACTGAATGCTGAGAAAATGCAGAGAGTAGCGATGCCTCTGTGTAGCTACATCTAATATCTTTTAAACAAATCTACCTACTATAGTGGGGATTATTCTCGGAATCTCAAGTCGGCAAAGTGCTAGTCTAGGAGTTTCTTAAACTCTGACACCGACTTTGCTTCGACTATGCAGGCAGGTTGTTCCAAATATTCACCAACCTCCGCTCGAAGCAGCGTTGGTGAGCGACCCGTTACAAATCCGGTACGACAAGCTTGTACCAATGTCCTCGTGTATTGCTTTGGTGTGCACAGATGAAGCAGCGGCCTCAACATGAGGTGCTCACCTAGATGTAATATCCGATGCGTCGTGATGAGGCCAACCCTACTCTTTTGCACCGGTCTTCATATGGCACACCTCGTAAACCGGGGATGAGGCCACGAGCTGTATGTGCTCAATCATTTGCACCTCGCCCCGAGTGAGGTGTACTCTACCACTGGTCTGATGATAGAGGAAGCGGGTGACCCTTTCGGACCAAGTACAGAAGCTGCGTTTGAGCGCCCAGAGTATGCGCAGTCCGTTTTGGTAAAGCCTGTTCGTGTTTTCAACGGATTTCAAATCGCAGCGTGAGAGCACGCCGATTCTTCACGGATTGCGATGGGTGTAACTGTTGGCCGACCAGATTGTAGACTCGGCAATTACCACCCTTGTCCAGGCTAATAAACACCGACTTGACCGGGTTGATCGGAAGTTTGACCTTTGCTGACCACATGGAGAGGCGGTCAATGTCACCCTGAAGCTGGTCACAGTCGTCGGGCGCCTCAATTATCCTCCATACAAGGTCATCTGCAAACAACGCGCAAGGTGAACTGAGAAGCTGAGGCAAATCGTTGATGTGGGTCAGGGACAAAATGGGTCCAAGGACTGTGCCCTGCGGGACGCCACTGGTCGAGGAATACCACTCAGTCAGGTGGTTGTCCACCTGCACCCTCCACTTCCGACCAATAAAGAAGTCACTAATCCACTGGTGCAGTGAGTTACCAACACCGCACATCTTCAGCTTCCGAAGGAGGATCTCATGTTTCACCTTGAAGTCGGTGTAAATGACGTCAACCGACTTCCCTTGGTTTAGCGCTTGCAGTCATTCGTGCCTCGAGAGCAGCAAATTTGTGATGCATGACTGACCACTCATGAAACCGTGCTGCGTGGGCGTCAAGATGCTTTTCGACTCGAGACGCTGCTGAAGACCACGCTTCACGACCTTCTCGAGTGTCTTAGTCAAAACAGAGGTCAGGCATATCAGCCGGTAGTTGTTCACCTTGCTCGGATCGTCGCCTTTCGGAATCGGTTTTACCGATGAGCATTTCCACTGGTTCGGCAATGAGCCGGTGGACATTGACCTGTTGAATTGCTCCGTCATCGAAGGCGACATGGACGATAGCGATTTGAGGATCAGCGGGTGGAATCCATCAGGCCCGACATGCTTGGTACCGTCAAGACTGGTGAACAATTTGAGCACATTCTCAACGCTGTAATCCAGGCTGTCCAGCTTGGTAGGGGCGATGTGCGTCGAATTCGTTACGGACGCCTGGTTATCTGAAAAAGCGAAGCGAATTGCGCCATCATGCAGAAGCACGCTCAGTGCTGGAAAGTAGGGGCTGTTCGTCCGAGACTTCTAACGCAGGCATATCACTTGTCGGCTTCAGGCGTCGCTTTACGTATGCAAGGATCCTCTTGGGAGCTGGTTGTGCTACGGTTGCAAGTTGGTCTTCGAAGCTTCGGCGTTTGCACGTCCTTGCGCTGTTGCAGACATCTCGTTGCCTTTTGTACGCCACGTAATCTTCGACAGAGACAGGTCGGACGAATTTATTCCATAGTCGGCGTCACTGTGGAGCCAGTATGCCATACTCCTTGTCAAAGCAGTGTGTCTTGACTGGTCCAGTTTTCCGATATTTGAGAGGAACAAATCGGCGCACAATGATTTTGCTCCCTTTTTTATGATAGACCAACAGGCTTCAACTGACGAATTCTGTGGTAGCGACCAGTCCATCAGGCTCGCTGTTCGAGTGAAGCCATTAAAATCCGCGTTCCAGTAGTTGAAGGCAGGCTCCATTGTCTATAATCGTGACGCTACTGATCGGATATTATTTCAGCGTAGATTTCGACGTATCCCTTTCAGCACAGCTAAGCCTGGTTCCACTGCATAGACCCTCTCTTGTGTACTAGTTACGCCCCTGAACCGGAAATTTGTAAGCCCTATAATATTTGATAAAATCGGTTCCTTGTCTGCTAGAATACCCTATCCTGAATTACGGGGCAGCCAGTCTCAATCTACAGTTCATCATAGAGAGGCTGGACCCATTGAATATTAATAGTCCATTACCCATGATTATGTAAGTCGCACTGCCACTCACGTGGCATCATCGTTGGATATGATCACTGACCACTACAATATGCATCTGGGCTGGCATCTCCCGCTCTTCTCTGTTCTGTGTCCGTCGGTGCCCGCTAGTTTGGTTGTTTGTTTAATGATGTGTTTAAACTTGAAGACCAGCGTTGTGCGATGAGTTCTTCATATAAAATGAGTATAAATTTTGCCGAAATCCTCTTTGCCTCTACAATCCAACGGAAATTCTTTGGGTTGGTGATAGCGTAAAACGCCTCTGCGTACTTGTCCACTGGTCTTCTCCCCTCACCGGTACCACGAGGCTCCTTCGATTTGTCTCTTTCCTATCTTAGCCATCTTGATTAGCATGTAGAGCTCAGACGCTCTTCGACTGCGACGAAAATTGAATTGCTTTTATCTTGGCTGAATGACGCTCTTTCTGCATGAACCCGCTTACCGGTCTTTCTCCGACCCACTGGTAAGCAGATGAGACCTATACATAGATTGCGATTGTGTATGTAAACCGGTTTCACCGTTGTTAATTGTGGCGCTCTTATTACCTTCCATTTTTTGTTTTCTAATCTTTCCTTTCGATTCGAAGGCTGTGATGGTTCCAGAACTCAAGTATATTTCCACCTTTGATTTAGCCACCGCCTTCTTGAATATCGACCGGTCCCGATACCGCTGGCTGTGTCTGTGCAACATTTAAAGGATGACCAACTCCCAGAGAGTAGTACTGGTCTCTTATGTCTTTGGACAGTTCCCTCTCTGTCTGCTTCCCTGGAACAGCTAACAAACATTCGGAGAAACAATAGACGAATGTTAAACCATCACCATCTCAGCAGCGCCTGGCCTTCGAACCCATGACGAAACAACGACCTAGCCCCCTGAACTGCTGGATCTCGTGGCGGATCTGTACGCTATCGAGCGCGTCCCCAGGTTGCGGATTGGAGAATGTCTTCCTTGTGAAGATAACTGCGAATAAGTCTCGTCTGTTTTGCAGGCGAGATGGATAAGCAGTCGTGGACATTCAGCGGCAGCGTCTCAGAGCGTGGGAAATCCTGGGCTGGTCACCTGATTTTCCATCAAATACCACAAGAGCTCGTACGGCGCTGTCAAAGCCAATGTGACCGGCTATATGGTCACTAACCACTTATTTTTTTACCCAGTGGTGAGTACCTAACGGATGGCGGATGAACAACCTTGCTGGCCACCGGCTTCTGTGTGGACTACAACCGAACACAAAGTAGGCGAATGAGCCACCTGGCTGTCAACAGGCTTCTTATTCAGCAACATTTGTGAACCGCCCCGCTGCCTTGTGTGTCACGTCTTTAAGACCAAATGCTTGGGTTGGGATCCCTGAGCGATACAGTTACGGATCACTCTCACATTTTAGTAGCTGCGATCATTACATTGCAGCATGCATGGTACGAACATGAAAAGGTCAGAGTAAACCTCCTTGAGTCACGACTTCCCTTGCTAGACCATCTCGAACGGTTGCTGTTTGTTAGGGGATACTGGGGATCTTTGATGCCTTTCCGGAAGGTTCATCGTGGACAGACAATCGTCACACATCCGGATGGCCATTTCGTCCTACTGAAACTCTTCAGTAACGCGAATTCCTCCTAGTACTCAGAATCCGTCGTTTAGCCGGCACCTCAATGCGAATTTCAACCACTGTCCATAGCAGTACACCTTTTACGGTGGTGAATTGCGGGGTGTGCATGAAAGTGTGATTTATTGACAGATGGAATGGGTAGGACAGTACACCTTCATGTGCTACACAGACGCCACTGTTGTCACTGGCAATACTGGACTCCGTGTCGAATCGGAGGACAGAAGTGTCTCACTTTCTTCGTAGTCGAGTTTTGTTTTAAGTGAATGGACTACCGTTCTATTCTGCACATTCGATGAATATGTGAACTCAAATGCTTTGTCCTGCATGACACCGATACCGAAGTTAGCTGACATCGCATGGAAGTCTGACGTTTTACAGAACCGTTTCATTGTATGTCTTCGTATTGTTATGATCTTCTCTACCTTTTCAATTAATGGTAGCTGGGTCGTTGGAAATTTGCTTTGTCTGTTGACTGACTTTTGGAGGGATTGCAAATTTAAACTCTTCCCCTTCAGACGATGACATATATTCTCTATCGAATTTCTGCCCGGAACAACTGCATCTTGAATTTCACAGTTTCTTGGCGCTTCATGGAAAGAATGCTCTATACAGTGTTCGTCTTCTCTAAAAACGCTTTCACCGTCCAATTTATTCATCTGGGTGAGGAGATGTGAAGCTCTAGAGTCTGTGAGAGTGGATCTTTGACGCATGTACAAACTTTCATTATCAAAACCGTTTGCTCGCACTTTTTCTTCGTTCGGAAGTTTCTCCATGTCCGATTCTGCTCGCAGTCTGATACCACATGTATTACTCTGCTTCATTGAGTTAGACCCCCTCCCATCTGGACCCGGGGTGTCTAATTTGGTCTCCGTTTGCGGTATAACGGACTCTATTATCTTTTTGTAAGCCTGGATGCAATCCGGTCTGGAGGTATCGATCTCTAGTTGGCGAAAATTTTCGAAGCAGATATGTTCACCCTCTGATTCTAACTCCGTGAACAAGGTCTCTTGATCGCTATCGTCTACTTGCCCATGATAGCTCGATAGACATTTTGCTCCGTTGTTCTTCAGCAAAGATGACTGTCTTATCTTTTGCGTTGATCGAAGACCCGCGGGACAATGAAAGAACAGCATGGGCTTCTCAGTCTTTACCTTCATTTCCTTTGACGATGACTGATTTTCTGGTATCCATTTCTGTTGATGTACATCATCTCTGAAAGGCGCATTATCATTTCCACATTCTTCGTGGTCTACGTGTAACGAATATTTGTGCGATGTTGCTGTTGACTGAACTGTACTTTCCAGCCAACTCAACAGATCTGTAAGCCGCCTACTTCTACAATACTTATAGAGAACGATTACGGACAGTACCAAGATCCCAGCAACACCAATCACTTCCAATGGATATATTGGTGGTCGATGTTTACATTCTTCCTTGCTTCCCGAAGAAGTATAACCAGCAGCCATACGGATCACAATGTAGTGTGTTGACTTATTGATCCTCCATCACTTCGAAATTGTCACGCGATTTGCATCGTACCTCGACCAGTGGACTTTCCCGCATGAATGGTTCGAGTGCAATGGAGATGGGACTCATTTTATCAGGCTCTTTGAAGAGATAATCACAAGCTAGTTTTCGTGGTCATTGTGCGACAAATAGCCTACAGAAAGAGACTGAACGTCTCTGTATACTACTTGATAATGGAAATACGGGTTGGTATTATTTAGTTCCACGAAAATTTTTGGGTTTGTCGCACTCAGCAACCCCCACTACTAACATGTTTTACTACTTAGTTCACGAAACATAGTCAGTATAAATTCTTACAATTCTGTTCATTTGGGCATTTATTTAACTTAAGTGTATTGGTCAAGGAGGTCAGGTTCCAGGGGACATAGAGGCTCCCGCCTAGTTAGTGTCCTGTTTTTTTGTGCCGGCAATTAAGCAAGGGCTCCCGGTAGTTAGCAATCTGCCTACTTATATAAATCAAAAGGTTTCGGCGATAAATTTCGATAGATTCCGGCAAAAACCAGCCAACATCTATACGGGGATTTTTTGAACGCTTTCCAATACCACGGTCAAGTAAGACAGAGTGAAGCTGAGAACTACACGATTCGCAAAGAATTTTGCCCTAATATCCAGTCTGGACCTCTGATCCACATCATCAAAGTCAGTACTTCAGCCATATGAACTGGTTGTTCGCTGTCGTGCAACCAAGACGATCTCATAATGAAAAGCAGTACATCGGTTATTAAAACTGATGCTTCGCTGTGATACAATCACGGCGACCTAAAGAGCAAAGAATAATTACTGGGAAAGAAGAGTGACCCAGCATGAAACCTTAGTGCCTTAAGCAAACAGTCAGGGTCAAGGCGCCTATACCTTGTCAACTACATATCGTCACAAACAGAAGGCTATCGTGCAAAAATTCGGGGAGACAGCTTCCTTGCGGTTTTTACTGCCCCGCATTATAATCAGCCATTACCACACATAACTCAGCACGAAACACACTTTATGTTACAACCTGGGCTACTTTCAGTAGGTGCGTAGAATACTAGCTCGTGGATGGGACCGGTAGTATTGATACAGCAGTATCGCAAGGGAAGGCAAAGCAATGCAAGTTAGTGTACCATCAGTGTTAGTTTATACGGTTCTCTGACTCGCCGGTGATTGGTTGGTCTGTCCAATTGTCTGATTGGATGTGATCAGTAGTTAAATCGAGGGACGGATACAGCATGTGGGTTGGACTTCCGTATACGACACTAAACTGGTAACCCGACTACGAGACGGCAGTTGACGCGCTACTGATGCCAACTGCGGATCATATTCTGAAACATCTCAAGCCAAGTACAAGGTGGGTCACGTGGACTCCAGACTGGAAGGCGAGACGGATCGACGGCACTCAGTTTGATCGTCAGTGAATTCATTTCCCCTGCCAAGCTAACATTTCTCCACCTCGAGCCGTGCGCCACCCTACATCTGGCAAACAAAACAAAGCCCTCCTCGGTAAGCGATGACCGGGCACAAGTAGTACGTGTCCAGGCCAAAGCAACTTATTCAGTGCTATCTGTTGTTCTAACGAACTAGCTTGATTACCACTGCCTAGCACTCGCCTACGCACATCATGGTTGCGGACAGGCTGGTGCCACCAGACATCAGCGATGATCAAAGACTTGAAGGCGCCGTGTATCCTCAGATCGAAGGGGCCAAGTTTCACCCCACAGAGTTGGACGGCCTTCACTGTGGTCTTGTTAACACAGCCTTTCAGATGGAGAGAAATCCCTTTCTGACGCCACCGATTGCAGATTCAGAATGGTAGTTATAGATTCTACAATACGTGAACTGACTTCAGCGGTTAGGCGTCAATCATTGCTGATATACCTACCAAGGTAAGTTTGATGAACTATCTCAATTTCCTCGCTATCAAGGGCTAAGAGATCAACAATTGTCTGGTACTTCTGCAACGACATTTTGCACTTTGAAGGTGCGGAGCGCATGCCAAATGGGTGGAACAATCTTGTGGGTATATTCAGGGTTGACTGCGCCGCCTCAACATCGTTAAAATGCAGAACAATATCTTCCGCATAAACACGATCAACTAGCTTTTCACCGAACAGCATTTCAACACCTGCATCATGAGCTTCCGCAAGCGAACACTCCATGATGGAGTCCACGATGAAAGTGAACAAAAAGAGGGAAATCGGACAACCCTGACGGACGCCAATGGTTGTCGGAAAGCAATCCGACAGTTCACCGTAGACCCTGACGCGGCCTGTAGCGTTCGTGTACTGAGCACGTAACATGTTCAGATATTTCATGTGAACAACTTTCTGAGTAAGTATTAGAAACAGAATGCATCGATCGACTGAATAGAACGCAGTCTTGAGATCGAGGAACACAGCTATTGTCGGTCTACGGTACGTGTGACGCTGCTCTAGCACCTGCCGCAGAGAGAATATATGGTCTATGCAACCCCGTCCTAGACACTGACCAGCCTGTTCCATAATAGTTCGTGATTTCTATTCCGCAGTGAGGTGACGAACGAGAACTGAGGCTAGTAGTTTTGTCACAACTAGCGTTAGGTTAGTACCCCTATGGCTAGCACAGTTGGCGGGACTGACCTTCCAAATTTCTTTGAACAAGGAGGTCAGTGCTTTGAAGTGCACCTCACCTTCATCCTTAAATGGTGCCGATGGGAGGGAATCCGGCCAGCGGCCCTAAAGCGATTAAGGGCTGTGATCGCGTTTCGGACAACAGCCTCAGATGTGACCTTTAAAGTAACCAGCCATGGCTCAACCTGCACCACTTGCGTAGGAAAAGGTCCGGAAGCAGGGAGCCAACTGAACTTCTCGAAAGTGCTTTGTCCAACGAGCCATATGGCTCACCTTATTGTGGATCAGTGCACCTGCGTTGTCTCTGATTGTCTCACTGACGCCTTGTTTCCTGAGACCAGTGATGCGGGTCACCTGGAAGAGCGGGCGATAATTGCTTACTGCTCCCGCTTTTTCAATTTCTTGAGCGCGACTGGTCACAAGCTTCTCTGTCAGCATGTAGGCTCCGCTTTACTTCTTACCCAATAGTCCGTCCGGTCACAAGGTGCTCAGATCCAACAGGAAGGTTTCTTCTGGATTCCAACGGGTTCACCGATCTCTCGGATATCTAGTGACTGGTGCGGTTCAGATGCTCGTGCCTGGCGGCCGAGATCCTATTCCACTGTAGCCCAATGTCATTAAGAGAAGAAAGCGAAAGTTCGGTACACAGGGCATCCCGGTAGGCTTGCCTGACAGATAAATCCTCAATCATCAATCGAGGGAGCGCTTGATACGCCTCCCGGTAAAATTCATTGAAAAATGACATGCTACAAAGACATGATCAGACTCGACGCAGGTACTCCAGAACGAGCAACAATCCAGGATTGAACCACACCATCTGTAACTTACGGCAACTTCTTCTATTTGGATCCATCGCTGACCGGTTACAGGATGGCGCCAAGGGGCACTGTGTCTGCAAGCGGTGCTACTAGGAAACAGCTGGTGCTCTGCGCACAGTTGCAACAGACTCTTGCTATTGTTAGTCCGGTCGGAGTTTAGTCCATACTTACCGATAGGCTCAGATTCTGGAGATCTCAGAAAACCTAATTGCACATTCATATCCACAGCAACATCAACGATATATGAACCGGTAACACTGCAAATCAGCGTGTTTAGTTCGTGGCAGAAAGTGTCCTTGACAGTGTCAGAACCGTAGTCGGTGGGAGCATAAGTGGCAACCACAAACAAACAGCGTCCTGTACTACTTCGTGAATCAGCCTTAGTTGATTTCGTCAAACGGGCTGCACGCAAACGGCTGCTCACGGGAATCCACTAAACCAGCGATGACGCAGTCTTGGAGCTGAGAACGATGCCCACCCAAGCATGACCTGTGATTGCCGCATCGGCATCGGATGAGGGTAACCAATAGCGAGAGTACAACCCTGACGCAGTTGATTTAACAACACCGTGAGAATCCTTGGTCCTAGTTTCGGACATAATCTACGTCCATAACCAGGGTGTCCAACGTGCGTGCGAGTGCAGCCTGTGGATCTATTTGTCTTAGAGTGCGAACGTTAAATGCCGCCAGGGAAACTGGACAATGTGTCTTTGTGACGGGCTGCTGTCGATAGGTGTCCATTGGGTAGTGCAGCAAGATAGCTGCATATATTATAACTTCAGTGGCATGGTGGTTACCTTCAGTTAACCTGGGAATGTTAATAATCGGGTTCGTGAGGTAAGAGAAACAGATGAAAAAGAATGATGGGAGGCGTCTGCAGTTTCATGTTTCCGTTTATACGCCCTGCTGTATGTAGCAGCTAAGGCGACTGATGCAGGATGTGTTTGAAGTTTGTTGTATAGTCATGGTTGTACGTGGGCTGAGTTACTGGCATAGCGCCCAAACCTGGGTAGGGGAATAATTTTAGTCCTCAACCAAAGCCCTTGGCTAAAAGCCTGTGCGCAAGGCTGTGGGATGGTGGCAATGATTTGGTTTAAAAAATTTGCCGCTGTTGCATTTCCAACTTCCAATCTGGAGCACCAAGAGACTGAGACCGTCTGATCCCTAACCATTGTCCATCCTAGTAGGAGTAACTCAAGAGGCCCGGAGGCACAACCCATTATGACTCAATGGGTCGAAGAGGTAAGCAAACCATTACAGCACGCTAAGTTAAAGTCTCGGCGCAATGGTTCGCTGGTACTTGAGCTTAAATGCTTTCGGAAGTGATCTGGTTAGCTAGTTCAAACGGTTCATCGACTGAAATATTGGGCTACATATGCTCACTGAGCCTGTGCAGAGCTGTTGAAATAAATAGCAAAGATCACAGATCAATTCAACAACTTCACACTTTGTGGAAGCATCTGTGAGTTGCTCTCATTTGCTTTGAAGGAAAAATGACTACACCATCTCGAATGGTTGGTCATAATAATGGTCAACGGATTGGTCATGTCCTTGGGGTATTACAACAACATGGCCACGCTAGAAACGTTCAGAAGTCCGTAGAAATGCATGCAGTATCACCCTATTCCCTGGCTGCTACATTAGCAGCATAATGTTGTTTCAGCAAAAAGGCGTGTTAACATAGTGCTTGTTCCTGAACTCCAGACATCGCACTAAATCACATTTGGGCTGTTCGCCCCTCACAAATGTGTTTTTCATCAACACCATACATCCGAGAAGATGTGTTGCTGACGCTTCAGGCCCTATTTTCTTTTACTTCAAAAGTAAGGGAGCTCAAAACATTTCTTGCTATCTTATGGAAAAAGTTTCGGCTTGCTAGCAGCCATCACTCTGATATCTTTCCAGCCCCATCATTTTCTGTTCTATTTTCTACCGATTACCGCCATATGCCCTGCTGACACCCATGAAGGAGCGAGGCTGGCTGTTTCGCCATTCATTGCTTCTTCTTGCTTGCCCCAATTTTCGTACTTGATAATGACGGCTGTTGATGCAATAATGGCAGTATAAATAATAACATTCTGCTTGATGAACTATACACTTTCAGCTTGAGGGCCCCTTTAAGGTATGTATTTGTACAACTCCTCACACCTAAGCGTCGTAGTTCTAGTTCTTTTAGCTCCGTCCTTAAAGGGTCGTGTTAACGATGACGAGAAACCAACACGTATGAACAATGGTGTGAATTCGTCACATGTTGGGCACCATACGTCATCAGTCGAGAATAGAAAGTAGATGATGGCTGCAATATCAATACCAGACGGAGATTATTAGAAATCTCTTGGTACAAACAACTCTCGCAACAGCTAAGGCGATGTCGCTACATCGTGTCAGCGGAGGAAACATGTTCAAACCGGCAGCAGCGCGGTCGGTGGTGACAATGTTTCCAGTTATGAAACGCACACACTCCGCCGAACTTTCCAAACCGTAAATATACTTGAAACAACCGGGCATCTCGAATTTCAGGGACATGTAGCAACGCAAGGTTCCATTCGCTACTTTTACAAGAACACCGCGGCCAAATGAGAAATCGTTTTCGTCGCAGTATAGTAGTTGGAGCTTAGCAATAATTTTCCTATCATAAACATGGGTATACAAATAGCAATCAGACGTAGAAAGCACAAGAAAGTGTCGTGTCAAACCCCGGTGGTCAAAATGAAATTGTCATATGTGTGTGGGTAACCCAAATGCGTCACCTCGTCTACGTCAACTTGTGCCGATTGGTTGTTCTGTAACCCCAGTCCTGCAACGTGTGTCGCGTGGAGTACTATCGTATCTCAGTTGTCTTATCAAGCGCATACCTTTCGTTAATCGTCAGCAGCCCACATTCCATCTGACTTTTATGGTCTTCGAACCCGCCACTCGACTGCTACCAGTCTGGTTGAAGTCGCTAAGCTACGGATGTCGTTAAATATCCACCTTACTGTTAATACGTGATATAGCGCCGCTCACTATCCACTGGCTTACACGTTACTGCAGTGCAGAGGACAGGGTAGCCCCATCACAGATCTACGAACTCAACTGCCAATTAACTTATAGCAATATAACCCGTTTTGTCTGCATACTGATTACAAGGAAGTAGTATGGTAATTTGAATAGTATACCCAGAACTTGGTACCGTGAAGATATACAGGCCAATACTGCGTGTTAGTGAGACAATACAACACGCTAATTAACATGAACAGTACAACAGCATCACCTCCGTAGTACTAGTTCCTGATTTTAATTAAACCTGCAAGTTGAATGCATGAGAACAACTGCTATACTGACTAGAGTTAATACATTTGATTAATAGCTCGTCGTCAACGGCGTATTTTAGTCCTTCGTACTGCAGGTACTCCGCTTGCAGCCATCTATCCGGTTAGTTTTGAACTCATTTATTCAGCCTTTGTCAGTGGCTTTCGTGCACCAGTTCTCACTGAAATGCAAAAGGATCAGTTAAATAACAAATTTGGAATGAACGTGCTGCTCACTGGGTGACCAATGCTCACATTAAACAGTTGCAGTACACGGTTATCTAGCATGTTAAATCATATAATTCTACCATTCATCTTGTTTCCTGAGAAGACATTAGTTGCTATGTTTGTAGCACGCTGTTTTGTTGGGTTACTTTGCAACTGAAACAGACTACCGGTGTTATCGCATTTCAATGAATACCCAAGTATAGGATTGGTTGGAAATTCAATAGTACATCTACGCCTGCTCGGTAGCTGAATTGACTGGTTCGTCGAACAAGCTCCTAGTAGTACCAGCTGGTTGGTTCCAGTGTTTCGGGACGTCGTGAATTTTCACGTGGCCATCGTTATTCTCACCAAAGTCACAAATGTATGTTTAACAATACTGCGCCGTGGCGGATGCGACTGGCCATTAAATAAAGTCGCTTCTCCTAACCTTACTCCGACAAAGCATTTGGTTCCGTTAGCCTCTTGCTGAAGTCGTGGGGAGGATTGGGCCCCTGTTTGGTAACCGTCCAAACGGGAGGCGTATGTAGTGAACAATCAATCTCCGGCTCCCAATGGACACGATTCCCTGAATTTGTCTCACCGCCTTGTGGGTATGCCATCCATCCAAAGGCTCGGGTTGGAGGTCCCCTAAGTCTACCCCTACTTCGGCTAAGGCAAAGAGGACCTAGAACTTTTGACGCTTGCACTTGGATGCACCGTTAGTCTACCGTTTATGCATAAGATTATCGGAGGTGATTTCAATTTGCCATCAATGACGTGGTCCATGGGAACTGCTTCATTGAAATTCCAAAATCCTATCTCCCGTATTCAAATGAAGGGCTGGCATCAACTTCTCCCAACCTACCAAAGGTGAATGTACTCTGGATCTCATTTTTTCATTGAGCATATTTACAATCAGTATTAACGTTCTTGATGAATTTCCGGGTACAGATCATCGGATAGTCAAATGTTGTCTGAGACTACGCATGGCCGATGTACAACACTAAGTACATTATCGTTTGTTCAGTTTCCTCAACTGGAACTCGTTTCAGGACCTGGTTCGTTCAATGAGTTGGGACAACTGCTTTCTTTCTTATATGTCTGCAACAAGCAACGGATCTGTTCTATGGTATAATTGGCTTCTGCATCGATTCCGCAGTCCCGCTAAAATCTGCCCACCAGACGGAACATCAAACTAATTGCAATGTGCTAAAGGCAGTAAGCAACCATAGGATTCGGCGGAAATTCGGTTTGACTGCTCACTTTGCGCTATTACTCCAGTAGTTCAAGATCATCGAAGAACTGAAGCATCAGGATGACAAACTTCTCATTCTAGAAGAGTATAGTACGTTGGACGACGTTAGCATAACAACTGAACTATTCAGTGCCCGAGGTACGCATCACAGCAACGCTTACAATTTTATCACCACGCCTGATGGAACATACTTCGATGCACTAGGTAATATTTGTGAAGCTTTCTGAGCTTATGTTGCCGGATCAATGGTTGATGAATCGTCAGACACACCAGCACTTCTCATGCCGCACAATAGTGAACCCCATATGCACAGGGGAATTCACTGTAACCTAAATCGCTGGTCAAGTCTCTCGCTTATGTTCCTCAACTTGCACAGGGCCTGCTGGAATCACTCCCTGTTTAATAAAAAGCAGTGATAATGATTTGCCTCTGCTTTTGCCCAACATCTTTACACTCAATTTTAACAACGGAGTATGTCGTACTCAATGCATGGCTTCTGTCTTTCATCCGCAACACAAAGTGGGGCCATCTACGTGCTTAAAAATTTTCGGCTCATCAATCACATCCATCGTATCTAGAATAATGGAATGGATAATGAAAGTTTAACTATTTATCTTCTTGAACAGAGCCAACCTCATCAGCTATTCGCAGCACGGCTTTATGCAAGGTTTTTCCTGCGTAACATGCTAACCAGACTTCGTGAATCACACAACGGCTGCCATAGACAACTGAAGCAGCGTTTTAATCTTGTTCCTAGATATGCAAAAGCCTTTGATAGTGCATCATTGAAGGTTACTCAGCAAATTGAAAGCCATAGACATTGGAGAGCCGATGTTTTCTTGGCTGCCTTCAGATCAAATTGGTAGACAGCACGTGGTACGCATCGGCGACCATTTCTTTAAACCGAAAGCAGTCACCAGTGGAGTAATTCAAGGACGTGTTTTGGTCCATTTCTTTTTCTCATATATGTTAACGCTGTATTCCGGAGAATAAAACATCATACTACATTTCTGTTTGCTGATGACATTAAAGACGTCTACTCACAGGAATATGCAAAGACCCAGGCAGCAGTGCGTCTCATTCAGGATGACCTATCTGCACTTGGGTCCTGGTGCCAACTGTGGCAGATGTCATTTGCCGTGGACAAGTGTAATATTTTGTCCTACAAAAACCAAGTACCGCCAGACAGTTTCCCACTGCTAAGCACAAGTATCTCGCGATGCAGGACTGTTCGCGACTTTGGCGTGCGATATTCAGTTACTTTTAATTTTTCTAAACATTGTGATTCTCTAATTTCGAATGCAATAATGACCGTCGGATGCATATGCCATCATTTTTATCTCACGGGATCTCGCATCTGGCTTTACAAAACATGTGTTGCTTTGTATGAAATACTGCCCATTGGGTCAATCGCTTCTGCGAAAATCTGACCAATGTGCTTTTAAGAAGGTCTAATGACGCTTCACGAAAAGGTTATGTGGGTACTTTTCATAGATGACATACAGCGAACGTTGTGATAAGCTTGGATTTGATCCAGTCTGGCTTCGGGGAATGAAACTGAACCTATGTTTTCTTTACAGAATCATAAACCATCAAATTCACAGTTCTGATGACGGTGTTCACATGTCATTAGACTGCAGATGCCCGATCCGCAACAAAGAGATAAAAGTCCAGTTTCCAAAATTTACTACAAGAATCAATTTTTTCTGCTACATTGCCCAAAGATTTGGAATAAACTTGCAAGTGATATCATGCTGTACGCTGCGTAATATGAAGCTTGCGATTAATAGACAGTTAACCCTTCAAGACGCAATTAGTATGTTCCGGACATCACAATCCCTGGATACCGCATTCGAGAACGGTCTCGATGGCGCCTGACTAAATTGCGAACAACACATACCTATAAATCTTAGACCCCAATCCCCTTCCTTTTTCTTGGCCGAACCTCTTTTATATGATTGTGAAGACCCCTGGTTCAGTGACAGGTGGAAGAAACAGTAGAACGTAAATTTGAAATTTGTGCCCATATTTATCTTCAAAAGTTATTAATGCGATGGCATGAAAGAGATGTAAGCATTTGTAATCTGTTCCTTTTAGGGAATAGCATCTAGCATCGTCGAGGAATACCCAATGTATTTATTTATTTAGTATCCCGCCGTTTGACAAAATCCATGGACTACTCTACAATGGGCTCAACTGCTACTGTTTCTGCTTCTTACATTCACGCAACTTCAACACACGCTAATTGTTTGTTTGTTAACAATCCTTCTTATCTGCTACCTGATTCAAGTGTTCATAGGTCTGCCTGCGGTTCCGGTTGCACCGTGAACCTTGGAGTTCAACCTCTGACTCTCCTTCGACCCCGATCCTCATTCCGTCCGGCATGCTTCAACTTACGAACACTCATGCACATTGAACAGCAAGTCGGTCTAGCGCGCACCCTAATGAACCCTCGATGTTGACGTCTGCTACCTTTCCGAATCCTGATTGCAGGACCATAGAACTGTGCTTACTCTGACATCCCCACTAACCACAAAACCAGATATCACCTGCGTCTTTCCGGAGACCCAGAAGCATCCAAAGCGGATTCGGCTGGTGTAGATAGAGCACTAAGTGGCTAGGCCGCGACGGCGCAGCTAGAGTGGTTCCCGATTGAAAGCCAACTGTATGCAGTTCGGCTTCGAGGTTCATGCAGTACCTACAGGCGTCGAGAGGAGAGAAGCGACGTTTGTGATTTCCGTGTACGCTCCAAATGACTGCAGTCACGACTCGATCAAGGACGACTTTTATCAGGCGCTTCATTTATCTCTTGAATAACGCCAAGAAATCGGATGTCGTCATCTTCGCTGCGATCTCAATGCATGGGTCTAATGTCTGTTACCACCCGAACGCCACCTTGGTGGCCACCAGGCGCTCGATGAAGACCACTAAGATAACGAAGAAAGACTTATCACATGGTGCGAATACGACCATCTCTACCTCTGGAGCAAAGAAAGGTTCCGCAACGGTTTTTTCTTTCGCCAGCTCAAGCATGGTCTCAGAATGATTACCTTGCAACCAACTCTGCATGGAGAGGCAGCTTACCAGACTGCAGGTCACTCTGGTCCACTTTCATTGACTCAGATCATGCCGCGGTCTGCGCACAAACCTGCAGGTGTCCTGAAAAGGAAGCACTGCGAAATTGATGTGAACAGGTTAGCTGATTTCTCATCCAGGCGAGCTCTCAATCTTCACTGGCAGACGCACTCAGTCGCAATCCACTGCAAGACATTGACTAACATTGAATCTCTATACGGAGAAAAATATTCACTTTTTGACAATCAAGCTGCAGTCTAGCTAGACGCTTTTTAGTGGCCTGGCTATCTACTCGCTCTTTGGGGTTGTAAAACCGCCGCCGAGATATCCCGGCAGAATCAAATTACAATGAGTGGCGCCGTTCTGCAAACCGACAATTCAAGTAAAGCCAGCGCAAGAATCGCTAGTCTTAGATGTAGGAGCGTGTTTCAGTGATAGATGTCGCTGCTCTCTCTAGTAATTGTCGTTGGCTTCTCTAACTCATTCAGTCTACTGGACTCAAGTGGCTTGTCATCAGTGAAACTATTTGCTAGGCCGATAGGTGGCCAATCACCAACCAGCAGAGGTGTTTAAACCACTTGGCACAGTACTTTCTTCTGCATTTTAGCTGGAACTCTATCGCCTATCTATGTGCGCAGTATATCCGATTGCCTACCCTGGTGGGTCTTACTAGATCTACCCAACTAAACCAATTCTGCTCGAGACTCGAGTTGGAGCGATTCAAGGGTTCCGGAAGGGACGAACTTCTTCCCGAGGTGCTCTAGTACGGCAGTCTAGTAATCATTAACCAGCTGATCTCCACATTCTGTAAAGTTTGGTATGAATGAAACTACCTTACTTTGGGGTAAATCAGTCATTGTCCTGACTTTCAAGAAAGGCGCTCGCACTTCAAACGCCAATGATCGACGAAGTCGCCTCGTTTCGTTTACCTCCAAGCTACTGGGATTCATTCTGCTTCGTAGATTATCTCCAATACGTGCATCACACTATCGTGAAGAACAAGCCGGTTTCCGTCCTGACCGTGAGTGCGTGGATCAAAATGTCCTGTTCCGCAAACTAGTCAAACCTCGTAACCACCACCGTCGCACCACCATCGTCGCATTTCTAGAGGTACCAGTTAAATTATATTAGCTTTTGACGCTGTTTGCTGGGAATCGAAGTATACCTCCATCTAACGTGTATTTTATGCTGGTGATGTTGGTGATGATCCGCAGAGTGCAATTCCCACTGAATCTTTTGGCGGTCGAAGCATCTAGGTATGGAACAGGCTTCGCTCCAATGAAGTCTAAAGTGCCGCTCCAGGATTGGCCCACACGCGCTCCCGTGCTCACTGTTGAAGGTGCACTGCTCAAATAGGTAGATAATTTCGTCTACTTTGGGAGCTGTCTTTGCTGCCTGCACTGTCAGCAAGCAAGTCTCTCACCACATCAATAAGAACCGGTTAGCATTCGGCAAACTGAGGCACTTTTGGTACCGTCTGGACGTCTCCATCTCGGTAAATGGATTTGTTTACAGTGCCTTCGTTCGTTCGGTGTAGTATGGGAATGAGTCCTACCAGATTATGAGGAACCCTAACCACGTCTGCCACCACCTACTATAACTCAGTCACAACACGAATTTGAGGACCCCAGCTCAAGTTGGCCACGCAATACAGTCTGCTAGTATGTCGACGAAACTTTTACTTTCCCTGTGTGCAAGCCATAGAACACACTTCCAAATTACGTTGTTTCCGTCCCCAGTTTATCTGTACTTAAAAAACACCTTGACGTTGCACTAACCCACCTACCTTACGAGATATAGCCTGTATGTCTCGACGGACGATGCAATTTGACGATACTTGCACAACCAGAAGTGAGCTACACAACTGAGGTTGGCTCTTTCTACATGTCTCTGTGCAAACACTGTGGTTGGTCTACTATAACGATTTCCATTTCATCGCTTTGTTTTCTATTCAACTTATTGTGACCCTTATTCTGATAAGCCTACGGGACTTGCTAAGCATCTGTTCTTTTGCCCGTAATATACCAGTGTCCATTCTTTCAATTCTTTTGGAGGGCATGCGCGGCCTTCCGCAACAGTCATTTAAAGAGGGCCACTCGTGAGTGGTGGCGATCTTGAATTCACGGATGTCGCGTGCCGCGAAGCGGCGAGTATTCCCTTCAACAAGCTAGTTTTGCTGCAGCAATTGGAATGGCTCGGTAACGTCCTACGCTCGACCAGTGAGCGTTGCCGTGCCGCGAGCTATTCGCTCGTGCAGGACCGGACTGGAGACGACCGCGTGGTGGTCAGTCTTCCACTTGTCGACAGCACATAAAATCCCTGATGTCACATCCAGCTGCCGTTTGACCAATACGCCTTCTTGGACGGGTCCCTGAGAATGAGCGGTGCCAGTGGCTCGACGCTCTTGTAAACATTGCATGCAATGGGAACCAGTACAAGTACTGTGTGCATAATTGTCTTGATTCACATAATTAGTGCCTTAATCATTAAAATAACAAAACGCGGCGTATGAAAAAGAAACATGTTTCATTCTGTTACGTCTAGTCCGGTCGATTTTCAAGGGCAACACCAGGTACAGCACGCTTCCCTTATAATAGTGAACCGGTCAATGGAATTGTGGTAAGTGAAGTCAATAATGTGTTTTATGCACCCACAAAGTTTAATTGTTTCGCTGCTAGTCTGAAGCGATATACAACCTCCCATGCCATTCCATACATTTATTTATCACGCAAGAGAATGGTATGGTGGCGAGTCCGTATGAGCTTTAGTGGCTTCGCGAAAGCTAGCGTATTCTTAAGGTCTAGTTCCGCATAGTTAATGACGGATTGACAAGTAAGCGATTTAAAGCAGCCGACTCAGACGGACTTCACCGTGATATGTTCAACTGCGGTGCTAACTTATTCGTTAACCAGATTTAACGTGAAAAAGACTCCATACACCTGAACCGAACCGATTGTCGTCTCGATCTTCAAGTAGGACATCCGCATCCTGTGCGCCAACCACAGCGAAATCAGACTAATACCGATTCAGCCTAAACTGTTAAGCACCCAGCGTACTATTCAAATTAAGTACGTTTCATAAACCACCCCTTTAGAAAAAAACGATTTCCGTCCATGTCCAACATGTGTGGACCACATGTTCACGCCCCACCAATTCCTTGAGCACCGTCACCTTAACCGCCAGCCTGATACTGTCGCTTTCTGTGTATCCGCGCCGCGTTGGAAGCGGCGTCTTTAAATCGCTTCAATTGTCGTGGCTGCACTTAAACCTCCCCCAGTTGTGTACTTCCAGTGAAACGCTTTAAAGTATGCGATTGATTATACTTAGTAGACCAGCCCATGACGGACAGCAAGTGAACTGAAACCGTAAATGCTTATGCCATTGACTCATGCCCCTGCGCAGTTGTGGTTGGTGATACATCATCTTCACATATTGACCCACTGACGCCAAACCTTCTGTCGTAGACTGTCCGAATGATCTGAAAGATCTTACGAGATTTTCCTAAGAAACCAATATTCTTCATCTCTGATTCGCTACGGAACCACCATTTGTGGCAACCATTAACTCAGATATTGGTTGTCGCGATAATGACATACTGGAAAATCTGGTTCTCGTCCAATCACCAGAGTACCATAGCACCATTGCTTTTTAGGTGTACCGCAAAGCAAGTTGGTGCAGCTGATATTTCGGCGGCTACCAAACAATTCCAGAAATAGTGCACAGATGATTCCGTTGATTGATTGGTTGGAAGTTATTTTGAATGTTTACAGTAAACACTAATGTTGCTCGACCTCTAGGTACGCCAATGCCGGCCGCATATGACAACGAAGATTGATAACTTAACTGAACGGTACGGTCAGCTGGTCTCTTCGTATCCAGAACAAAGTGCTTCGGTCCTGAGGAAACGAGCAAAACCTGCTTGACCTTGAGCGAGCGTGCGTGCAAATCGCTCACTTGTTCACTCGTGGTTTTTTCACTGTGGCTCAGCGGCATTTTGTCGCACACCTTTGGATCTACACTCATTCGTCGTGCTTTTAAAAGCTCTATCTTTTAATACTATTTTCTTGAGTACACTATGGTACATTCTTCCTTTACCCTGAATTCTAAATTCCGGGTAATATTTCGCCGATATGCAAGCGCCAAAAGTTGCCTAACTCCAACCATCGGAGACCTTGTTTGGTCTCACTCGGTAGACCATTTCAATGGATTTCGAACGAACTGTCGCTCGTTCAAATACAACATTGCTTGGTGCAGCTACAGGTCTCAAGGCAAATTCACCCGGCGCGATCCAAAGGCTTAACCACGAAAATTCTCAATCACGCCTCCGTGTAATCTCCTCCACCTTCAAGCTGACGCATTCGATTGGCACGCCAGAGAGGACAGTCTGTAAGCACACAACGGCGACGTGAACACTGTGACTTTACCGACAACGTGAACAACTTTTTACCATAGAGAGTGAGTCATTCAAATGGTTCGTAACATTTGCTCAACAAGCGCGGTGCCCAGTGTGCCACAGTCTAAAGATCAATGTGGATCATGTTCCAAACTTGTTAAGGGGGCATTTTGTGCCGGAACTGATGCGTTTTTCCATGCGAGATGCTTCCGAGTTAAACCTAGTCAGGCCAAGTTATTAATCAAACCAGACTCTCTATGGTTCTGTGTGGAATGGACATCGATCCCACTGATAAAAAGCGCGCTCCTAGTATCTCAGAAGTATGACCAGCGACTAGCCAAGTTTGAGGAAATGGTGACCACCAAAATCACTACGATTGGCGTAAGCATAGTGGACTGTGCAACCCAATCCTCCCCCGTAAGTGTTGCTCCTATCCCGCGAAGAACTGCTAGTAACACCGTAAGCAACACTACACCTAGAGTCCAGAACATCAACAGCTGTCCCAATACCACACGTGACTCACATTTGACTAATGCGGTTCCCAGTTCGATCGGAGTAACTACAAGTAAGGCTACTTCCAAACTCCCGACGGAGTGCGTAGGAAAAGAGCAAGCCGGTACTAGCGAAAATTGGGTCACGGTTGCTTCCAAGAAGAGCTGTCATTTAAGATTAACATCACCCCCAAATGGATCGGAAAGTGAGGAGCGTAGCGGAGTTTTCCTAGTGCAAGCACCACCGGTTTCCTGCTGTACATCTCCGAGTACTTCAACCACTAACCGCGACATGTCGAAAGGTGTAAAGAAACAACTACCTGTACTGAGCGTACTGTGCTCCAATATCCCAGAATCAAATTCGACATCAATAAGAGGCAGGCAGTTGGATGACCTCAACCAGTGGGATATTATTAGTAACCTAATCGGAGTTGTACTGAAACCTGTACACGTAGTGCGTATTATGCGACACTCCCAACTCTAAGCATTACGGAGAGCTAAGACTTCTGCGCGTTGTGCTGAACTCCATCACTGAAGTAGGATCAGTACTATTGTCGATCAGTAGTCTCAGAATGGAACATTGCTCCATCCGTATCTTTCCAGAAATCCCATGGGGAGAGCGTTATCGAGTTAACCGCACCGTAGGGTACTACCGGAAGGAATCTTCACCTAGAATCATACTTCTTCACGGGGTTCCTGTATCTGAAGCATGGGTCGATGTGCATGAAAGTAACATCGCAGCGATAAGAACAGTGGCTGTTGTATTCGTGAAGCTCTCTGCTTGGAGGATGTGTTAGCGAAATCCGTCTCACCGGCTGCGTACCTCATCCGAACTACAAAGCGAAGTGGGACACGAGATGTTGAAGCAGGTGGGCTTCAGTCAAATCATATGGTTAGCAGCGCTGCTAAAACGCTTGGTACATGGTTCGTTGCAGGCTACAATATGAGGGTTTCGCTGAAGACAGTCA
>OX104063.1:195291922-195307186 GCA_944474145.2 Dicrocoelium dendriticum | reverse complement strand
AAGCATAGGCTCGTCGCTAGCCGTCTTTCGCGATCCGCTCTCAGCTAGCTCCGAAGAGCTCCCCAGAGCCATTCTTGGAAGCGGCCCCTCTACAGTATGACCACCTCAACACTCCCACCAGTTTCAGAAAAACTGACAGGCCGTCTGTACTGGATCGGATATTCTCCAAGGAAGAAATAATGATCAAGGTGGTAATCATCGACCTCCCTTTGGGTCGCAGCAATCATGTAACCTTACTCTGCTGATACATCCCTTATGCAGAATACCACGTGAATACTGCAGACGCAGCGTGAACAACATATCAGCTCGACTAGGTGAGATAACAACTGTCCATTTCTGGCAGACGAGGCACCGGCTAGTGCATTGCATCAGTTCGTCAGCCAGTCAAACACTGCAGTTGCAGAAGCATCAAAAACTATGGATGTTCACCCGAGAAACGTGGTCTCCTTTCTGCGAACCAGGACATGCAAGTGTATAGCTGCGCCGAACCTGGCCTGGCATATAGATAAGATCCCTCGGAGCACCAAGACCTGGATGACCCAACGTAACCACTGTCATCAACATCATTATACACGTCAGCTAGAGATGAGAAAAACCTGAGCTACTGTGCCGCAATACATAAAGGAAAAGGGAAATAAATACAACAGTTGCATGCCAGCTGAGCTACCAGCAACGGATAGGCATCGTTCCGGTAAGCTACCAGCCAGCTACTAGACGAAAAGAAATATTATTATGTTTTACACTATGAAATGAGATCGCAGGTGGAGGGGAAGGCTAAAATGGATGGGAAAGGACAAAGAAACTCACAGTACGAACGCCACTCCTTGCCAAATCAGCAAGTGTATCCAGCCAAACGTGTTCACTGTCTTTTGGACCCCAACCAGGGAGCCGTGACGCTCCAACCGAGGCCAGCTCCGAAGTGAGGGCCTTCATTCCTCTGGACCAAGTCATCGCTTGGCCACCCCTCCTCTTCTTCCATCCACATCCCCCGCGAGCAAACAACGCACGTCGAGAGAGTCGGTGGGCTGGCATGCGTAACACGTGGCCCAGCCATCGGAGCCTGGCACGGGAAATAACGGTGCTGAGAGGTTCAGATCCTTTTCCTGGGCCGTAAACAAAGCGTCGAACACGCTCGTTGCTCACGCGGTGTTCCCACCAGATGTGAGCCAAACTGCGAAGGCACCGATGGTCGAACGTAACCAACCTTTTCATGTCCGCCAATCTTAGGGGCCAGGTTTTACAACCGTACAGTAGGGTCGAATATAGCGCTGCGTTGTACACTCTACCCTTCAGGGCGAGAGTAATGTCGCGCTGCCGCCATAGGTGGCGAAGGTTAGCAAAAGCACTTCGAGCTTTTGCTATACGGTTCGTGATCTCGTCTTCGATCCCAAGGGCGCTGATACAACTTCCCAGGTAGTTGAATTTCCGAACGACGTCTAGCTGATCCTCACCAAGGGTCAGCGCAGTAGGCGATCCCTGCCAATCTTGGAGGAACGCTTTGCTCTTCGATGGTGCAAAGCAAAGCCCAAAGTGGCTGACAGCCAGTGCTAATCTGTCCAGCGCGGCTTGGCACGTCTGGGAGCTGTCACAGATGAGGGCAGTGTCGTCTGCATACTCCAAGTCGAGAAGTCGTTCTCCTGGGAGTAGCTCCACACCTTCCAAGTCATGTCCTGTAACTACAATCTCCATGACTTCGTCAATAGCAAAGTTGAAAAGGAAAGGTGACAGCGGGCATCCTTGTCTCACACCGATGGAGATATTGTAGGGTGGCAACAGCCTGTCGTAATTCCTCACTCTGCCCGTGTTACGCGCGTATAATGCTTGGATAATATTTACATATTTCTCGAGCACACCTTTCCTGAGTAGACAGTTCCAAAGGGCACATCGATCAACCGAATCGAAGGCACCTTTGATGTCGAGGAACACGACTACCGTGGGCCTCCAATATGTGTGACGGTGCTTCAACAACTGACGTAAGGTGAAGATATGGTCGATGCAGCCATGACCAAGACGAAACCTGGCTTGCTTCTCACGAATCTGGCTTTCACGAGCGCCAGCCAGTCTGTGAAGAATTATGGAGGCGAGTAGTTTGGAGGCGATGGAGATCAGACTGATTCATCTATGGTTGCCGCATTCCGAACGCGAGCCTCCTTTGAAAATGGGAATAATAACGGAGCGGCTCCAGTCGGTTGGAACAGTCTTCTGCTCCCACAGTTTCACTAGTAATTCATGTAAAGCATCAACAAGAGCAGGGCCCCCGAATTTAAAGAGGGCTGGATGAAGATCATCTGGTCCCGCGGCTTTATTCAACTTAAACAGTCCGATCTCACGTTCGACTTCTGAGCGAGAGGGTGGATCCAAAGGGACAGCCCACGGAGCAGGGCGATCACTGGTCGGCGAAAAATCGAACAATTCTAGCCGGTTAAATTGCTTTTCAAAATGCTCAGCGCAATGCTCCAAAGGTTTTGACAAATTGTGGATAGGCTGTCAAGTCTCGTCACGTATAGTTTCACTAACACCAGGTCTCCTGCTGTCCGTTTCCCGTATCAGACGAAATAACTTGCAATGGATGCCAACGGCAGCAGCCACTTCCATCTCTGATGCACGATGAGGCCACCAAGTTTCGCGGTCTCTCTTCAGGGTAGCACGGAGTTTTGCCCAGAGCCCTTTGCGAGTGTCATTGTGTTCGCTTCCAGCCGGGATATGCCGGCGAGCGTCGATAAGTTCCAGAGACCGCGAAGAGACCCAATATCCATGTTGGCTATTAGACATACCACATGAGGGTTTGCCTGCTGCTGGTAAGGTCTGGCAAACATGCGACCATTGACCTTCAACTGTCTCTAGTGAGCGCTTACTCAACTCGCATGTCAGCGAGTTACGCATTCGATACGCATTCAGAACAGTTGGCTTTGTCAGTTGGCTGGTGTCAATGCGCTCACAGCGTCGTCGTGGGCGTTTGCCAAAACGCATCCGCAGATCAGCACATACAAGTGCATGATCGGTGTCCACACATGTGCTCCAAATCGAGCGACAGTTCTGGATGCAGCCTCTCCAGCGGTAACTTATCGCAATGTGATCAATTTGCGTCCAAGGCTGGTTCGAGGCTGGTAGGCGCCAAGTCACCCTCTGGCGGGTGCTGTGTCTGAAATTAGTGCTCGCAAGAAACAAGCGGGCATCTTCACACAAATGAAGTTACCGCTCACCGTTATTATTACGGTAGCCTACACCGTGCTGACCACCCAGATGCATTTCATCAGTGGACAACTTTCCAACTTGTTCTTTCAGATACCCCGCCAGCACAACAGTGTCCGTGCTTCTTTTGTGGCGAAGGAGCTGGGTCTGTTGGCGGTAGAAGTCGTTCTTTACCGAATCATCACTACGGTTTGTGGGCGCGTAAGCAACGATGATGAATAGACGCCTATTAGTCCCGCGCGACTTCGAAGCTTTGAACGAGCCACCCAATCGGTTCGCACACATCCGGCTACCGATTGGAATCCAATCAACCAGAGCAGCTTCAGCCCAGGGACTCAAAGCAATGCCAACACCACCTTGACCAGTGCACGAAGCGGCATCGTCACCGGATAGGCGCAAGGAGAAATATTGCTTGCGCCACCTGAAGGGCATCGTACAGTGAGCACAGAGCTCGAGTCTTGCAGGCGGGTCTCTGATAAGCAGCAGATATTGATCGAGAGGGTCTCCAATGTTCGGGCAAGTGCTGCCTGTTGACCGATCTGTAGTAATGTGCGTACATTGAGGCATGCCAATCTGAAGGAGGATCGGAGGCTCCAAATGGAAGCCGGTGAAGTGGAATGGACCGGTTGGTTGGACATGGGCTTGTCGACAGGAGAGGAGTGACGCTCTGCATTCACATGTGAGTTGAAATTAGAAGATAAACGCCTAGCAAAGCATGTTAGGGGAGGGCCAAGAATCGGGAGTTGTAAACTGGGGGGGATATAAGTGAAGTTGGAACGGGACGGTAAGAGTGAATAAGAGGGAATAAGGAGATGGGAAGGCTTGAGCAGTAGCATCCAAACCCCTATCCACCCTGCTCGATGCAGCAGATAGGGCACCGTTGAGTATCCCCTGCGGTGGCCAGAGCACCAAGAAATTGTTTGACGAAGGATTCATAGCATTGCGTGGGCAGGATACTGTCAGGTTGCCCAGGCCTAGATAGGAGAACGATTAGGGTTCTCAACCAAAGCCTTTGGTTCAAAAACCTTACCGCAAGGCAACGGGTTTGGCGTTGGGCTATAAGGAGTCAGTTTTAAGGAATAAGGTGCCACCCTCATTTCAATCCGCAACCTGGAGGACCAGGAGGCTGTTTGTCTGGCCTCTAACGATTGACTAATCTGGTATGAGTGACTCTGAAGGTGCAAAAGCACCACCCAGCATAGCCCAATGGACCGCTGAGGCACACAAAACATCGAACCACGGTAAGATCCAGCCTTATTGCGATGGAGGTAACCACTGTACTCAACTTGTTTGCATAGATAAGATGGTATACTAGCAGAAGTTGACAATGCGTATAATCTCAACTCACAGGCTGCTGTACCGAAACCTAGTCCACGTAAGTGGAGGTGGGGAATTCGACCTTTTGAGACAGCGGAGGGACTGACACGAACCACGAAGGATGCGGGGAATACCCTGTATTTTCAATATGCTCCAAAATTTCAGTGCGATCAAGGGTCACCTAACTCTATGGCAAGAGTTGTCTCGCCTCTGAAGCTCACTCATATATCCTTCTCAGCGGCAAATATCCTAGGAAAGCTGTCGAGTACGCGTCAGCGCAGCTCTCCTGGAGTTGATAACATTCCCTCGAAGTCACTTGCGGTAGTAGGAGAGGGCTTAGATGAGCCCTTAGCTCGATTCTTCCAATACTGTTTTGACGAAATATAGATGTCCGACATATGAAAACAAGGTATGCTCACTTCAGTTCACAAGAGAGAAAGTCGTACCGATCCAGCTAGCTACCGTCCTGCAATCCTACTACCAGTAGTCGCAAGGTAATGGAAGCTATTATTGCCGATACGCCAACGGCCTACTTGGAAGAATTTAACTATCTTGCAGCGGAATAGTATGGCTTCCGACGAACTCGATCGTGTACTACAAATCTACTGCTGGTAGGATCCAACTGGATCGTAGCTGTTGGCGCTGGTATAAAGGTTGCTGTAGTTTTTCTCGATTTTTCATATTCGACCAGCTAGACCATGGCATTCTACTCTCCAAATACCAAACATTTGCTATTGGCAATCCTCTTCTTAAATGGGTCAGGAGGTTTCTCCTACACATGTGTTTAGAATTAAGAGTGACTGAATCCCCATCTGATCCCATCCAAGTTGAACGCAGAGTGCCACAGGAAGCGTTACTGGGAGGATGCATATTTTGGACGTATATTAACCATATCACATGCATCATAAGCTCGAACTGCCTGCTTCATGCCAATGAAATCAAGGTGTGGAGGGCGTTAATTATACCAGATGGAATCACAAAGCTTCAAGCTAATCTGGATAGGGTATACGTGTGGTCAATCCATAATCTACTTCAATTCAATGTAGACAAACGTAGAGTACTGCACTTACTGTACAAGTTGGTGCATGCCTACAAACTTGGTAACCAGGAGCTTCAAACGTCTTCTGGCGAGAAGGATCTGGGAGTTTTGGTCCAGGTCGAGCTTGGGTGTTCGAAGCAGCCTGAAACAGTATCTAGGAGGGGCATTAAACATGTACGCCTGCTGAAGTATGCGTTCGGACGATTTGAACCTTCAATTTTTCCACAAGTTCTCGGCTCATATACACGGCCACATGTGGAATACGCAATAGAAGTCTGGCAGCCATGGCTGAGGAGAGAGCTCACTGCTTTGGAGACACCCCAACGCCGTGCTACCATGAATACCAAGGGTCAGTATAATTTGCCGTATGAACGAAGGCTACAAGTGCTCGGGGTCTTCAGCGGACCTCATTTTGACCTACCAAATTTTGAGAGATCCCAACCACACGCGTTGTCATATGTGCTCCCATGCTGGCAGAGTTCAAAGCCCGAGTTGACCGTGCACTTATTTCTCCGCCCCATCTTACGTGACCCATGGATAAACACAAGTGCCTGTTAGCGGTTTCATTGGCGGTCAAATCACAGATTTCGTTCCACGCGTTTCACCTCCTCTATATGTACCCCAGAAGGAGACACAATCTTTACCAACCTACCATTTGCCGTCATCTCTTATGCGTTTATCTTGGAGTTACAGTATATACTAGGCATACGTCAGTGAGTTCACTGGTGTAAATCCCATTTTGCTAATAATTATTTTTATATTTTGTAGTTTTACCATAACCATATTACGGGATCTGTTAATAATTAGCATCTTTACCCGTATCGACTCACTGTTCCATTGTATATCAAGCATGCCGCACGCCCATAAGTTCGAACTGCCTGTTTTAGGCCAATGACCTCAAAGTGTGCATTGCTATCAATATACTAAGTGATATTGCAATACTCAAAGCCGATCTGATTAAGGTTTACGCGTGGTCAATCCAGAAGCTACTTCAGTTTAAGGTGGATAAATGTAGAGCGCTGTACTTACTGCACTAGGTGGCGTCCTACACACTGGGAAACTAGAGGCTTCAAAAGTTTTGTGGGGATAAAGGTCTAGGCGTTTTGGTCCAATCCTATCTTGAGAGTTCGAATCCGGCTGAAAAAGTGCCAAGAAGTGGCATCCAACACGTGGGCCTCCTGACGCGTGTATTCGGATGATTTAACCCTTCGAATGTTATGAGCTTTTCGGCTAATACTTACGTTCACATGTGGAATATGCAATACAGGTCTGGCAGCCAGGGATGAGGTGAGATCTCACCGCGTTGGAAAAACTCCAACCCCCGGCGATCAAGAATGTTAAAGCTTTGTATAGTGGACAATGCCGGCGATTGCGTGAGGACATTGTTTGGACTTGCCAAAATATGAGAGATCCCAAACACAGGTGCCGCTATTTTCTAGAGTTCAGTCGCAACAGTAATCTAAGAGACCGCCATTCCAAGCTGGCAGAGCAGTACAGTCGTTTGGAATGCCGTTGGAATTTCTTTTCCGTACGAGTTTGCCAAGCGTAGAACGCCCTACCGGTGTCCGTCATCTGTGCTCCCATGCTGGTGGAGTTCAAAGCCCGAGTTGACCAGTGCGCTCATTTAGCTGCACCATCTCACAACTCATTGCCTATGACTACACACGAGTGTCTGTTAGAGACTTCACTGACGGTCGACTCGCAGAATACGTTCCACCTTTTCGCTTCCTGTATGTGTTCCGCTGGATGTCGCACGAGTTTTACCAATGTCCCGTTTACCGTCATTTCTTGTGGATTTACATTGAATTTACAGTTTGTCTTATGCATACCGCGATGAGTCGACCGGTGTGCATCTCCTTTTGCTGACGTTTTTTCATTGTTTTGGATGTTCAGTACGACCATCCTACGGGATCTGTTAAGCTAGAGCGTTTGTGCCCATATAAAACCATTGTGCATTAACCTTGGTATTCTGTTAATGGCCTAAACAACCGCCACGTAGGGCAAGCCCTATGATTCATACTGCAATGAACTTTCCCCATCCACCGCGCGGGTGTTGGTTACACCTATCGCTTTCCTGAGCAAGTTAAAAACAGACGTTTCGCTTTGCAAAACAACCGTGGTCTTGCGAATTACTCACCTTATCAACGGTAGGTAAGTGAAGTGTGACTCAACCCGCTTATTTGAGCTCTTGTAGTTAAACAAATCCCGATGTGCCTCGAAATCATTTATTTATAAGGAGCTATTTGCTAGTACGCACTAAAGATATGACCTCGATTGGTGGTGAAATGTTTGAAACCAAATTGCTCAGTTCAGCTAGCATGTCAACACCTCAACTGATCACCACGGTTGCTTCAATCTCATGCATTTATCGGTACTGGTGGTGTCCATCTTCACAGGACTCATTATTTGTACTGTTGAATCTACTCCTTGTTGATTCCAGTATTATACAAAATACGTTTATACTCTATTTCACATATATGTACGATTAGCGTAGAACATCTCACTGAAGCTCTTCATACAACTTGCTTTTTCTCATAACATGACATGTGTCTCACAGCCATTGGCTCTTGGGCTATCCCAAGCAGATACGAAGCAAGCTGTTTATAAACCGGGTGGGCCCAGTGGGATTATCGGTTGGAAAGTCCTTCGTACAGTCAATGTCGCAGATGTGCTGAGAAAAATAATATGATGCGATAATAGACGGCACAACCAGGTCTAGAAGATATCGGGTAGGTTACTTGACGTCAGAAAAAGGTGTGGGTTATAATGATATTGGGCCAAATGCATAGTGTCCCATGTAAAAGTAACACGCTGAAATAAATCTAGATTCACTCGGTTGGAGCACTGCAATCCAGCAGAAAGATACCAACATTATGACGGGATTAGGTCATTGGTTGCAAACCGACAAAGCAGTGAGTTACGAACTAGGAAATCACACACCGATTCCCAATGGGCCTGTTTGCCTGACCCCATCTCGTTGTTTTGCGCGTTAAACGTCAAGCCGAAGACTCGGGTAGTGTTCTCTAAAACAACTCCGTATCTCAGCTTGTGCAACCGGGTACTAGCAAGTCACCTGACGAAACCAAGGATTATGCTACTGTCACTAGGCTGCGCTCTTCCGTTCATACACCACTACCCAGTACTTTCGTGACACGTCAAATTCATTTTGTTAATTACATTGTTCCTACAAATCTAGTCACAATTCCAGTTGTACCGAAGTCCTGAGTCCGACCAATGGTACTCCTTTGGTACTAATCTTGATTCCGATTGCCAAAGTTCAGTAAACCTATCCTCGTGGGAGCATTAGCAGAACAGCTTAGAGAGTACTCTGGAGTCCACTATTATCGATTTTCTCAACCTTTCTGATTACTGCGCTGCATCGCCAAGATTAAGTCTACGTCGCTTGATGGCAAGGGGACAAAGTAGTTCCCGGATTTTGCTTGGCGATACAGAAGCGGGTGTAAAGAACCAGATTTAGCTGTCCCTAATGCAGACTTATTAAACCAATAATTAGTGTAATGCTGACTTTTCGAGAAGCTGCTCCCACGCATGGACAGGATCAAGAATATTACAAATGTTTCATGCTCCCGCGATGGAATAAGTGAAAATGTTCAATGGGTAGGCGTATCAGAATAATGCAAATAACTTAGTTTCTTCTGGATGCTGTGGTACTCCCTTGGACTCTATCAATTCCCATGGAAATTCCAAGTGATTATGTGTGTTTTACTGCTATCGCAGAGGTTACCCACCGTGACTTCATGGGGAAGTCGCTGAATTGAAACTGAAATATATTGTGTATAATGATCATAATAAAATTTGTACATAAAAAGTAGAAACTTAGATCATTAACTCGGTGAGCTCTTTCAGAACTTTCCGATTTTATTTAAGGTTGACTCAGAATCAATCACATAGCAAGGAAGAGAGGTTCACCTAGAAGAGCATATGCAATGACGTTGCATGGACGGATGAGTAATACTACACGCAGTAAACGCATACTGGGACAATGGCGCGAAGAATTGGGGTGCAGAATTGGTTATCGCATCCTTTTGGCTTACAATTGTACTGGTGCAACATGAATGTAAAGTCCTGATCATGCCGGAATGGGCAGGTCTCGTAAAAACGCTAATAAAATGTTATAAACATTATTATCTCCTCCAGAACAGAAAGTACTAGTGGAGCGGAGGTTGGAGATAAAAATCAGTTGGCTTTTTCTTTTCAGGTTCCATGAGGACATGAAGGCATCCAGTTAAGTATGGCCAAGTAAAACGAGAAAGTGACACTGAGTTGGAAACTAGAGACGACTCTTCGAGCGTTTGCCTGCCCGACTCCATAGTGACATGAGTGCCTCACGTAAATATATGACACAACACAACGGGAATCCGGGTTTTATGTTTTTTCCTATGTGGCATATGTGAAACTATCTATAATTATTCTTGTCATTAGCTTCCAACATCGTTGTAGAACGCATTCTCCAAATATGTGAAACCCTAGTCGTCTTTATTATGTTCCCTCAAGTGAGTTTGACCCTTATAGTTACATTAAGCTCCTATGGGTTGCAGATATCCCTGGTATACCTTGGCAATTTGTTCCAGAGCTTTCGATATTCCGTAGTGTTCCCTCATTACTGTTTTCACCTTTGGAACAATTAGTTGAACTGTCAGCACGCAGTGTATAAAATGCACACGTTCATATCATTGTGAGCACACTGGTATACACTGGTATATATATATATATATATATATATATATATATATATATATTATATATATATATATATATATATAAAGAGCATAGTTAATGGACATGCGAGACACATATGATTCGGACTATTAAGCATAAGTTATGCCTTATTTGATGGAGCTAGACGGGATCAGGTTTAGGTATCTCGCCGCGCTCACTGTGGGTAAGTGTTATTGAATATCCGAATAGCTTGTAGGGAAAGCGCTGCTGAATTTTCTAGAGAGCCACTTTATCAGACTTACGCTTACTGGTGCATATGATTGAGCAGTATTCGATTGTAGGTAAGATATATGGTTTGTATAATCGAAGTCTAGACTTGCTTATCGCATTTGTCGGACGCCTGCTTCTATGCGATCGTCATCTTGGCTGTCGTAACATCCTCCATGAAGACCACTCTGATAAGAAAGATAGACTTCACACGGTAGGTGGAAATAACAATATCTTTCCCTCAAGCGCAGTTTTTAGTCAAACCAGGAGAAGTTCCAATAACTGGCGTCCTACTTCGTCAACGCAAGCATAGTCACAACTCGACTACGTTGAAGTCAGTTTCGGTGAATAGTGAATATTCTAACATGGGAACAAGCAGACATCTAAATCTGTACTACTTCATCGGAGAGTGTAAGCAAAAATGTCATAACATGTATCTGCCCTCTGTTGAGCTTGTATTCGTCTTTCAATTTTCTATGCTGCATTTAAAAGTGTTTGACCTACAATATCACTGGACTTACAAAGGCAAAATGTTGTTGTTAACGTGCAGTCATTCTGTGAATCGGATGGCGCCCAAATTTAAATCCGGCAACGTTTAGAACTGCTGCATACATTTGACCTCCACTTGTTCTGGCAGAATGTTCCAAAACTTTGCCAATCTCCGTTCGAAGCACAGGGGGTAGGGAACTCGCTTTAAATCCGGCATCACAAGCATGTACCGGCACCCGCGTAAGTGGCATGACGTTCGCAAATGAAGCAGTGGCCTCAGCATAAGGAAACCATGGATATATAATATGCGGTAGGTTTAGGACAGATCGACTCACACCCGACGAGATGGTAAGGCGTAGAGACCTAGTTTCACGCACAGGTGTTGGTGCAGCAATCCTCATAAACTCGGAAGAAGCGTGGTAGTGACGTGCTGGATCCGTTCGATATTCTGTGCTTCACCTCGGATGATTGCACAGTAAGCGGGCGAGTCGTATTCTACTACTGGGATTTTGATGGAAGAGAAGAGGCGAGTGACGACCTCTTCAGATCAAATACACGAGCTGCTTTTGAGCGATTAAAGCATGGACAGCCTGTTTGGATATAGCTTGTTCGTGTTGTCCACGGACTTCTAATCGCAGCTCGATAGTACACCTAAGTCCTTCACGGATGGCGTAGGATATAGCACGGCAGTTGGTGTAAGTTCGGCCGTCACCACCCTTGTCCGGGCTCATGAATACTGACTTGCTTGCGTTGATTGGATGGTGAACTTCTACAGACCAAATGGGGAGGCGGTTGTTTTGTTGAAGTAGACCGCAGTCATTAGAAGAGCCTAACCCACTCCACATCTTCAAGTCGTCCGCAAACACGGCACACGGCAACCGAAGGAGCTGAGGCAGATCAACAATTTAAATCAGGAACAATGTAGACCCCAGCACCGTGCCTTGGGGTACGCTACTAATAGAGGGATACCAGTCGGCCAGATGGATACAGACCTACCCTCCACTTTCGCCCAATGAGAAACTAGCGGATCCACTGGTGCAGTGAGCCGCCAACACCGCAAACGCTCAGCATGTAGAGAAGGATCCTATGCTTTAACTGAAGATTGCACTATCGTTCACAACTAATTGAAAAAGAAAGACATAACAGCTCTGGAAAATGTCCAACGATCATTTATCAAGCTGGTCATGGGGCACTGCTTGAACCTGAGTTATTATGATCGCTGTCGACAACTCCAAATGGATCCACTTTGGCTGAGACGATTAAAGAACAACCTCCGTCTCTTTTAAAACTTTATTAACCAACGAATTTACGCAGACAGCACAACACTCGAGCTGCGGAGGACTGCAATCTACCCTACCCGAAATAGCGGCTAAATGGTATCCTCAAAGTTTGCAATCAAACTCGATCGAATTTCTTCTTAGTGAGAGACGCCGATCTGTGGAACAAAGTACAGATGCGCACTAGTGCAAACCATGTCACCTTTCAAAATTCCTTACACTTTCCTCACTATGGTAAATATGTTGGTCTTTGGCTCAGAACAAAGTCTACACATTTTCTCAGTTAATTGCCTCCACAACGCTTTCAAAGTTAGCGTTAAGGAAATAGGTTTCGTCCATACATACTTCAGAACTCTCCTTAACGCAATCAAATATCAGCCACCTGGCGCGAACGCACCAAAGCGCCCCACTCGTTGGGTGACCAATCCCAACTCAACCAATGGCATATCAGACTAGTTTACGACATGAGTTACCAGAGAAGTTTGGGGGTGGCGCAGATCGCGTGCGATTTGGTGGGTGCCCAGTCGCGCTCGAGACTCGTATTCAGGCTTGATTGGCTACACACATGCTAGGGATATACTCGCAAAACTCACGTCGTGCCATCTGGGCTTAGCAGCCACGAGTGATCATGGTGTTTGGCACTTAACCTTTCAAGCATTTCCACTTATACGTGAAATATGATTGCGCGGTGTGTCCGCCCATTTCATCGCTGAGCTGTCCGAGGCACCCACGTGAATTAGTGCGAATTAGTTGGCCCTTGGGAATAATGACATGAAGTAGCTCAGAAATACCGCTGTAGATGATCAGCTAGCATGGAAGTTGGGCTAGTGACACCGGAGGGACGTGGAGAGCGTGTGGACCGCAATGTGATTCGGGGTGTCGCATGCTCACGCAGCGCAATATTGAAAGGTCCGCGTTTGATGGATGTAGCGATTCGAATCAGGATGAGTGTGCCCGCTGCCCTTGGTAACTATCGTGAGTTATTCCGTCTTATACGGGAAACGGGCAGCAGGAGACCTGGTGTTAGTGAAACTATACGTGACGAGAGTGGACAGCCTATTCACAACTTATCAAAACGCCTGGAACGTTGGGCTGAGCACTGTGAAAGGCAATTTAATCGGTCGGAATTGTTAGATTTCTCGCCGACCAGTGATCGCCCTGCTCCGTGGGCTGTTCCTTTGGATCCACTCTCTCGCTCAGAAGTCGAACATGAGATCAAACTGTTGAAGTTAAATAAAGCCGCGGGACCTGATGACCTTCCTCCAGCCCTCTTCAAATTCGGGGGACCTGCTCTTGGAGATGATTTGCACGAGTTACTAGTGAGACTGTGGGAGCAGGAAACTGTCCCAACCGACTGGAGCCGCTCCGTCATAGTCCCAATTTTCAAAGGAGGCTCACGATCGGAATGCGGCAGCCATAGAGGAATCAGTCTGATCTCCATCGCCTCCAAATTGCTTGCCTCTGTCATCCTTCACAGACTGACTGGCACTCGTGAAAGCCAGATTCGTGAAGAGCAAGCTGGATTTCGTCGAGGTCGTGGCTGCATTGACCACATCTTCACCTTGCGTCAGTTGTTGGAGCACCGTCACATATATTGGCGGCCCACCGTTGTCGTGTTCCTCGATATCAAAGGTGCATTCGATTCAGTGGATAGACATGCACTTTGGGACTGTCTACTCAGGAAAGGTGTACCTGAGAAATATGTGAATATTATCCGAGCATTATATGCGCGTAGCTCGGGCAGAGTGAGGGCTTACGGCAAGCTGTCGTCGCCCTTTAATATCTCCAGCGGCGTGAGACAAGGATGCCCGCTGTCACCTTTCCTCTTCAACTTCGCTGTTGACGAAGTCATGGAAATCGCGTTTACAGGACACGACTTAGAAGGTGTGGAGCTACTCCCAGGAGAACGACTTCTTGCTTTAGAGTATGCTGATGATATTGCCCTAATCTGTGACAGCTCACAAACGTGCCAAGCGGCACTGGACAGATTAGCACTAGCTGTCCGTCACTTCGGGCTTTGCTTCGCACCCTCGAAGTGCAAAGCGTTTCCTCCAAGATTGGTCTGGACCGCCTCCTACGCTGACCCTTGGTGGGGATCAGCTAGAAGTCGTTCAAAAATTCAACTACCTGGGAAGTTGTATCAGCGCCCGTGGGATTGAAGATGAAATCACGAACCGTATAGCAAAAGCTCGGGGCGCTTTTGCTAACCTTCGCCACTTATGGCGCCGGCGCGACATCACTCTTGCCCTGAAGGGTAGAGTGTACAATGCAGCAGTACGTTCGACCCTACTGTACGGTTGTGAAACCTGGCCGCTTAAAGCAGCGGACCTGAAGAGGCTAGTTACGTTCGACCACCGGTGCCTTCGTAATTTAGCTCACATCTGGTGGGAACACCGCGTGAGCAACGAGCGTGTTCGACGCCTTGTTTATGGCACAGGAAAAGGAACTGAACCGCCTCAGCACCGTTATTTCACGCACCAGGCTCCGATGGCTCGGCCACGTGTTACGCATGCCAGCCCACCGACTCCGCGACGTGCGTTGTTTGCGCGCCGGGTGTGTGGATGGAAGAAGAGGAGGGGTGGCCAAGCGATGACTTGGTCCAGAGGAATGAAGGCCCTCACTTCTGAGCTGGCCTCGGTTGGAGCGTCTCGGCTCCCTGGTTGGGGTCCGAAAGACGATGAACACGTTTGGCTGGACACACTTGCTGATATGGCAAGGAGCCGACCTCAGTGGCGTTCGTGCTGTGAGTTTCTTTGTCCCACCCCATCCCTCTTAGCCTCCCCTCCAACCACGATCTCATTATTTAGCCTTATATAATTTTGCATAGTAATTTTTTTGGGGTGCACAGCAGCCGGCTTGTAGCTTACCGGAACGATGCCCATCCGTTACCGGTATCTCAGCCAGCTTTCACCAGTTTGCTTTTTTCTCTCCTTTTTTCTTTGTATTGCGGCACAGTAGCTGAGTGTGTTCCCCACCTCTAGCTAACGTTGTATGATGATGATG
>OX104063.1:195216689-195291424 GCA_944474145.2 Dicrocoelium dendriticum | reverse complement strand
AGCAATGATGGGCGCACAGAAACTGACGTCAGTTCACGCACTGCAAAAGCCACAGCTACCTTCTTGAACCTGCGGCATCTTTGATAACAGAAGGGAATTTCCCTCCGTCTGAAAGGCCGTGTATACAAGGCCACAGTGAGGGTCGTTCTGCTCTATGGTAGTGAGACCTGGCTCTTTCGGTCTGAAGATCTGAGGCGCCTTCAAGTCTTTGATTATCGTTGTCTGCATAGCATTGCTGGTGTCGGATGGCACCAGCGTGTCCGCAACGATGATGTGAGTAGGCGAGTACTAGGTAGTGATAATCATGCTAGCTCCCTAGAACAACAGATAGCACTGAATAAGTTGCATTGGCTCGGGCACATGGTACGTATGCCTGGTCACCGCTTACCTAGGAGGGCCTTGTTTAGTCTGCTAGGTGTAGGGTGGCGTAAGGCTCGAGGTGGACAGAAGTTGACTTGGCAGCGGGAAATGAAGTCACTGACGACCAAACTGGGTGCCGTTGGTCCGTCTCGCCTTCCGGGCTGGAGTCCACGTGACCCGCCGTGTGCTTAGCTCGAGACTTTACAGGACATGGCTTGCAACCGACACCAGTGGCGCGTCTGCTGCCGTCTCCTAATCGGATTGCCTGTTTAAAGTGTGTTTGGTGCTGAGTTATCTGCGGGGTAATGGCTGATTATGACGCGTGGCAGTGAAAGCCGCAAGGAAGCTGTCTCTCCGATGTCGCCTTATCTTTGCACGATAGCCAGCTGTTTGTGACGGTACGTTGTCTACACAAGGTGTAGGCGCCTTGACCCTGAATGTTTGCTTGGGGTTTTAAGGTTTTCAGGTAAGTCCCCCATCTCTCCCTCTTCTTATTCTTTATTTCATAGGTCGTCATGGTTGTATGGCAGCTAGACATCACTTTAAATGGCTGACGTACTGCTGTTGATGATGATGGATGATGAATTTGAGGAGGTCGATGAACACTGTTTATCGGTGACCTTGCTAGTCAAAAGTGGAATACTTCGAAATTCGTCACTGAACTTTAGAACGGCCTGTGTAGGGAGGCTGGAGAGGGCTCCGCAGTGGGTCAGTACGGACGAAGACTTGAAGGTAGGTAGAAAGTCCGCGGTGCATTTGCACATCTCTGGTTTTCTCACGAGGAAGTGTCGGGCGTAGAGAACGTATGCGTTGTGCTAGGGAGGATGACAATTTAGACCTAGGCGTGCGCAACTATGTGGAAATTAAAAGAAACTCTTCCGGCAACTTAGTGTTGTGCCGTAAACCAGCCCTGCTGGTGCGCAATATAAGTCAGTGTTGATGTTGCTGTGAATGCCTAAGAGTACAACCAAAAGGTTTTCGATCTAGGGTCTGAGGAGATGCAAAGCGAAGCTTTAAGCTGTCTGTGGTAGCGTGCAACTAATTCTTTGGCTGCTGGTGATGCGTATCAATGCGTATGGAGACGGCGGCAGCCTAAAAGCTGTAAAACGCATAGAATTGTAATGAATCGAAAGGCGTACCATGGTCGCTTGTAATGGTGCCTAAGTATCCGTGGTGTGAAACCCAACGATATAAGCAGGCCCGGATAACAGTCTCGGCTGCGCAGTCAGTTGTGGGAATGGCTTCTGACTATCTGGTGAAACAGTCGACACATGTACAGACGTGTACGAGTCCGCGTGAACGGGACAAAAGACCTAGTAAGTCTAGATGTGCATGCCAAAACCAATAGTCCGAACGGCAGGATGGGTCCCGGATAGAGCTATGTTGGAAATAGCATTCTTGAGCTCGGCATACTTTGTGGGTGCTGTGTCAAGTAATGCAAACTTACGTTCATTTCTTCTGAGTAGGTCAGTCAAGGGTTTCATGAGAAAGGAGGTGGCGTAGGAAATCTACCATTAGCTTGCTGAGTTCATATTTAATCGGGTTGACTGTGACACCGTGTCGAGTCAACTGCGGGAAGAGAGCTCCAAGGTGGTCGAGGAGTTCCACTTCGGACGAACTGACAACTAAAATGTTGTCGAATTAGGGGTAAGTGAAGTCAAGACAAAGGATACCATCATGGATGAAACGTTGAAAGTTTGGTGCGGCGTTACACAGTCTGCAAGACAGTTAAAAATTCGAACAAGCTGAAATGGGTGATGACGGTTGCCTTAAGGAATGTTTTTCTCTTCTATAGGTATCTGGTGATATGCCCGAATAGATCGATTTAACTGAATATCGCCCTATATGTGAAGCATGCGGTGAAGTTCTGCATATGTAGGAGGGGGTACTAAACTGGAACGGCTAGCCTATTTAGTGCGCGGTAGTCACCGCAACGGGCCAGTCAACAGATGTAGTAGGAACCATCTGCAGTAGAGAGGATCAAGGCTGTCTGTAGAGCGGAGTATCCCAACTTACAGCATGGTCTCAAACTCTACCCTATCTAGTTTAATTTTCTCCATTGAAAATCGGCTTGAGCGAGATAAGACGGGTGGGTCATTCGTCCGAATGTGACTTGGGATGCCACTGGCAGAGCCGCGTTCATTGGCTGTATGATTTCGTAGTACTAGGAGAAAAGGTTGGTGTAGTTTGGCGAAGTCTGGGGGAAGGCATAGACCGGGATGATAGATGCGATGTCGGGTTTGATGTCACGTACACTGTTTCGTTGCAAGAGCTACTATAATATGGATTTTCGCATCAACCAAGCGATCGAAATACCTGAGGATGTCTATGCGGCAACGGTGAAAATCCAGCGTAACCTTGACGGAAGACCTAGATTAAGTGTAAACAATCGATGAACATATGTGGCTATTGGTGTGCCATTAGCGGCACTTAGGCCTGTCGACAAAATGTGCTTGGCTTGCCTGGGATATGGAGGCTGTGGCAGAGTTCCGCCCCGGTAACAATTATGACCTGGGCCCCAGAATCCTAATCGCTAATTTAGATGAGACAACTTTAAGTGTTGCCTACACCGTTGATTGCTTGGAAGTAGCCCTGCTTCGCGGCGGAGAAACATTATACTTTCCCGCAGTTACCGGATCTGTTACCAAAATGCAATTGATAAAAGTAATGACCTGGAGTGGTATGTTTCGTGTAACAGGGCGAGTAGCTAAAACAGCTGCAGTGCTTGTAATCTAGGCCGAGTTTTTCGACACGGCGGTGAAGCGATGCTATTTGCGGTGACAAGGCGTTCATTGCCAATGGCTGGCTAGGCAAGTGTGTCGCTGGGGCTGCGATGCTGCTAAGTAGGTGCTCTAGAATCCATCGATGACGCCATCGGTTAGGTCGGCGACTGATGCGAGTTACAGGGCACCTGCCACCTCGAGGATAGTTTGTGTGCTTTCAGGGAGGCGTTGCATCCCCCTCGCGGCGAATTCTCACATCCATGTTGGATGTGCCAAGAAGCTGTTGCATTTCTCTCAACCAGGATGACAGCATCTTATCGCTTGGTTGCAGATTCCTAAACAGTTGCTGGATACTAGTGTGCTTAAAAGTCCCATATTTTGATGCAAGGGGGCAATATATTACGTCTATCGCCTGCGTTGAAATACCATGAGGAAGTCGAGATATGAGTTGTTGGTGTTTAGCACAATTAGAAGAAATTCTACAACGGTAAAAGTAGCTTCTAAGTGCGCAGACCATAATATAGGGCTACCTTCCCTATATCGGGTCATTCTCCCTATATAGGATCATTCTCTCTCTGTTGCCCTGTACGGTAGCCCTAAGAATCACAAGCCTGCTTTGTAGCCCGATGGCGCGGGTTCGAGCCTGAGTAGGGACCGGGCGACCCACGCAGTATGTTTAGCCTACGTGCGACCGGTGGCGGTTGTACGGCAACGAAGCGTCGATATTCTGTACCTACGTACCGCTGATGCCTTTCTCCTAAAAAGCTGAGCAGGTTGTCTTTACGGCACTACAGAAATGACATACCCACTAGATCAGGGGTCAGAAAACTTTTCTGACGGTGGGCCGGGTAACCAGATAAAATGACCAATGCTGACCGGATGGCTGGAAAATATTGCATGCGCTGGCCGGATAACTGACAAAATAACCAGCATGGGCTGCAAAATCATTATGCGCAATACTTGCAAGCCAGAAGGAAAAGTCAGAGAAGGAAGACAAAATAAGCGTGACCTTCAATATCCAGTCTTTTAGTAGCCATTATGAAGGCTGAAATAAAGAGGATCTGCCCAAGCAAAAGATAGTGTGTTACAAACCGAATAAAATCGCAGCCGAATTTATATATATATATATATATATATATATATATATATATATATATATATATATATATATATATATATATATATATATATATATCGTAACGCGCTTGGAAGTCTTGAGCAAGACTTTTCTACCAGAACCGAAGCAACAAACAGGTGCTACTTGCATGTATTTAGAAATAAAAAAGGTACGTAGCTCAACAGTTTGCGATTCTAACGCAATTCCGTAATAACAACGCAATTCGTTTACGACAACGAGAACGTATGGCTTCCAAATCATACATGCATAAACTAATGGCGTCTTACTATGAGGGGTCTTATATGACGCGTGCTTCAATAGAGCTGACCAACGGAACATTGCAGCATAAACGTGCGGGTAAATCGAAACACGATAGGCTACACGGGAGAATGGGTTTCATTCGCTGATAATACGGTATTACGGGGTCACATGTAATAACCATGAGCTAGCTCATGTCAGTGTTCAAACAATGCACGGTCACGGACAACACGATAATCGATGTCAAAGGTAAGTTGTATCACAACGTCTCAAATTCCATGCGGTTTACCAGACAAATTCGGGCACAGTCGGAGGGCCGTAGTTTGGTGACCTCTGCACTAGTTCATTCATTGTGAAGTGAGCAAACAAAATACTAGCGAGTAACAACTCACAAAGTAGCTGGAACGAGGTCGCCAAAATGACAATTCAATATGGCTGACTGCTTGTTCCGATTAGCGCTTCGGTTACTAACCGGTAGCAATGATATGTAAGATAAGTGCAAAACACGGAACAGTCGAGAGGATAGAGGTAGCTGGACCCAACGTATATTGCACGGGCTACAAGGAATGGACAGCGAATCAGCAGGGGTGAAGAACGACAGAGTGGGACTCATTAGAGCGAAAATGCAAGCGGATATATAGTCAGTTAAACAAGTGAGCACTGAGAGGGTACAAAGAACAATGAAATTCATTATGGGGAAATACTGAAAGAGCGCATACTTTCAAGTTCACTACACTGGATTTTCTTTGCCGTTCAACCATATACTGTCCATCTCGTACTTTACATTTCGGCTGACTGTACCACACCAATCGTTCTCTCACTGCCACTCGATTCAATCCAATTCCACCTAATTCTGTCTCGAAACCAGTCATGGAACGCGGGGTTAGAATCGGGCAATGCACGACATTTATCTGTTTCAGCCAAGGTCACACTGGTCGAACTGACTGACGCTCACTTGACCTAGCCAGCGAGTCAGATTGATTTTTTGGATCGGACTCCCTTTGCATGATCTGTACTTTGAAAAAGAAGACAAGATCTCAGTGTAGTTCTGATTGTCTGTACTATAACTCCATATTGAGGTGAACTGCCATCGGTTAAAGTTGTTTCCTTGTTCAATCGGTTTTTTTCGACTAGACATAATGATCACAAGTGAGGTCGGGTAACACATTCTGTCTTCCACGGTCATACGTGCTACAGCCATGTAACGTACACCGCTGACACCACCCATCCTGTAAAATTATTATCAGTGTTGAGATGCAAACGAGTGATGGCATTTTGGGTCACTTGGGAAGGTCAATGTGTACTAACTAGTGTATTCGAACAGTCTAGGGAAAAATCGGCTGGGGTTCAGCATCAGTATAGCGCAATTGTCGTGGGGCAGCGTAAAATTCATCATGGTCGAATTCGTGCGCACCGTTAGAGCAATACCGTTAGGAGAAGCCCTGCATGGCCTGTCCATCTGCTATAACTGCCCAGCTGTCACGGCTCGCTTAGTTGGAGTCAAAGAGGCGGTTCCCGCGAGTTCTACTCCGAAGAGAACGGCACATTGCGTTTTCATCTATCAATGGGATTTTTTACTACTGTGAAACACCGCTTGGACCCCCCTGAGTTGAAATCGCTCAACAGATATGAGAACTTCTGAACCAGGATATTGAAAGCGGATATATGCCTTCCTTTTGTAGAGGATTACATTGCAAACTCCATCTACCCAGTGAACTACTGGAAATCCCTTCATCGTGCGTTAGGCAGGACAACGTTTGCGTCTAGCGCTCAGCCAGATCGAAACCACACGTATTTAGGAGAGACGAGCTAAATCGTTGCCTGAGTCAAGTAACTACCTTAATAAACAGACTTTCAGGGAGAGATCGCGCGGAGCTAGCGACGTTGGTTAGCGAAATTACTACAGAACAAGACTCAAAGCTTCATGCTTCGCTCTCGAAGACAATAAAAGGAGAGAAACCGACAATGTGTTTTCCTGCCGAACCCGAAAAGTACATGCACAATTTATCTTGCATGACACTTGATCGTACCACAATGGAGGTCGTATCGCTCGGCCCATTACAAGGGACAATAGATTAGCAATTGAGGCCCAATTCAAAAATCTATGCAGACAGACTTCATAATTGTCTGCGTCATAAGATTCGTTAGTAAAGACTTTGCGTCGTTGCTGGTGGACGCATGCGATCAATATGGCCGAACACGCATAACGCATAAAACCCCGGTGAGACAGGAACATCTTCATGCGCTAAACAACCGAGTCGGAAATGAAAATATTTTGTTCACTCGACCCGATAAAGGTACGGGAATAGTTGTCTTGAACAAAGCAGGCTATCTTCGGAAAATGCATGAAATATTAGCAAATTACACCAGGTTTTCAAAGATCTTGGGCGAAAAAAGACAATACAAAGCAAATCGAATATTAAATCAGCAACTGCCTTAAAGACCCCGTGATAGGGGGGCTTTATTATTGAAAGTGACTATAGAAACCTAAGTCCCGTAGGCACCGCGATTCCAAGGCTATACGGTTTACCTAAAACGCATAAGCCTAACCTTCCTCTGAGACCAGTTTTGGACATGAAGTAGTCTCCGTACCCTTTTACAGCACGGTGGCTCGTTGAACTTTTGGAGCCTATGCGAAAGCACGTTGCTGTACACCGACTAAAGAACAGTTTTGAGTTAGTAGATGTCGTGTGTGATCGAAAGGTTACGGATCTAATCATGTGTTCTCTCGATGTTGCTTCACTTTTCATCAACGTGCCACTATTTCAAACTATAAATTACATTTGGGATTATATTGATCAGAATCAGATAACCATTGGCATTCCTACAGTTGGCCTAAAAGAACTGTTGCTCCGATACACCTTCAATATCCAGTTTTTGTTCAAGGGAGAAATATACCGACAGCACGATGATGTTACTATGATCTCCCACTAGAGCAGTTTCTTGCTGACGTGTTTATGGGTATGCTAGAGCAGAGCAAGTTAAGATCAGTCATCAAAAGTCTTAGCGTTTACTGCTGTTACATCGATGATATCATTATATTGCTCCATTCCTCCCGAGACATCGAGGACATTACTACCACATTTAACCAGGCGCATGTAGCGCCAATGTTGACTTCTGAAGTGGAGGAAGGTAGCTCCTTTTAGTTCCTTGACTTGGCCATGAAGCGACTCGATGGTGATGCGCTACAGCGTCGTGTGTGTAGGAAACGTACTTGGAACGGAGAATACACGAATTGCTAGTTTTGTTTCACTTAGATCAAAACGGAACCTGATTTTCATTTTAAAGAGTCGGGCGGAAAGAATTTGCTCGAGTGACATTCTCTGAGGAACTGCAGCGCATACGCTTAACCCTGAAGGAAAAGGGGTACCCGGCTGACTTCACTAAGTCCAACACGGAACAAAGGAGGAAATCTCCTGTAACCCTCAAAGCCAAAAAGAAACCCATTTTTCTACGATTACCGTACGATTACCGTATCTGAACTTCTAACTCGTCGTATTTCTCGCACTCTCAGGTACACCTTCCCAGCAGCCAAGATGCAGATTCACTTCACCAGTAGCCCGGTGGTGAAAACTAACCCAAAAGACAAAAGGCCTGTCCACCGCAACTTCATGTGTGTTTACTCATTCACCTGTTCCTGTGGTTCAGGGTATATTGGCCGTTCGACGAGGCACCTGTCTGACAGGGTGAGAGAACACCATCCGGGTGCCGAAAGCTAACCAACCCATCCATCGCCACGCATCTTGCCGACACGGGTCATTCCCCCAATCTAGCTGAGACATTCAGTCATGCATCGTCCACCTGAAAATCGATCAAAGTGCGTTCGAAAGCGCATACTTGAATCGGCTGCGAGTTTAGCGATCCAACTATACGAGCCGGGAAAGTTTCACCCACACTCCGTGCTTGACTTGGCCCAGATGAACTGCTCCGTCCAAACCAAGGAATTGTGCACGTGCTAAGGGGCAGTGATTGACAGTGACCAGTGACTGTAAACTGAGTGCTTTGCCACTCCTTGTGCTGTGTCTACATTCTGCTCGTTTTTTGCATATAATTGCACAAGCCTAAAGAATAATTATTGAGAACATATGTTCGCTTGAAAACATTGACTTGTCGAAGTGTTTCCCACGCGCGAGATACTCAAACGCCTCCATTGACGCAAGCAAACCCAATAGAGAGAGAGAAGATAGGTCCCCGGCAGAGTGTCTTTGTGATCCGACAAAGTGCCAATCCAACGTTATACACAGCCTCTATTTTCTGCCGAGCCTGGCGACGTATGTGAACCTACAACTAGCTTAGTATGCACAGTCCAACAAGTGGAAACGTGGGCGTAGCGGATCATGTGTTTACATGAGAGCGAAGATTAAATGACGGCATGGTTTAATATGGGGGTTTCCGTGAAAATACGGAGTAAGAGGAGGCGTGTCGGGACATATTTTGCACGGACGCGTGTCTGCGTCAAAATGAGTAATCGGAGGCGTTGTCCATTTGGATAAGACTTAGGCGATGTTGTCGGGATGCCAGTTCCCCGTAACACCATTCTTTCTGAACTCACCGCTAACGCATCTTTTTATCCAATCAGCAACGTGTCGGGAAGAACAGGTGTCCATCTTCGGGACAGCGATTAATGCGGATAGGCCAAGACCTAAAATACGATCTTATTGGACATTTAGGGGCTCAGCAAGGAAACCGCGCCAGCTTGGTCATATTCTCCTTATTTTTGAGACCAGCGCGGTGTCACATCACACGTATTTGTTTGGTCCTGGCGGTCGTTGCAATCCCCAGTTTCCGAGTGGTAACAAATTCTCCTCGAAAGGAAAGAGCCGGATGATATAGTTCCTAACAAGCTGGATTAGATGATCACTACCGAGAGGTTCCGAAGTAAGAATTTAGCATCCGTGTGCCAAGGGTACTGGGTGGAGCGTGTCTGTGAAGGACATCTTTTTTCACTAGAACAATATCTAATTCCGTCACATGTATTTTGCACTGCTCAAGAATGCGCTTTTATGCACGTAGGAAGGGTGAGTTTTCAGTCGTCAATCGTTGCCGTGGTTTAAGTACATTGTCGTACATATGGCCTGTCTTGATCTGTTGCGGACAATCAGCGGCAGCGTCTCAGAGCGCGGGTAATTCTGGGCTGGTCACCTGGTTCTCCAGATAATATCACAAGAGCTAGTACGGCGCTGTTTCAAAGTCAATGTGACCGGCTGTAGTCACTGAAAACACACTTTTGTAAACAGAGGTGATACTTAACGAAAGGCGGATGAACAACTTTGTTGGCTACAGGCCTCTGTGCGGACCGTACCGATTACTAAGAAGGCGTATGAGCCACCTGGCTGTCGTCTTCGTATTCAGCTGCTGGTTGGACGTTCCAAGAAACGTTTTCAGATCTATGTGCTGCCTTTTGGGACAATTAGGGTACTCCAAATAGTTTCTTACTACCGAAGCTCATGTTCTCGGCTCCCGACGGTTTACCATATACGTTACTCACTCAGCTGTCTTGTGGGTTAGGCCTTTACTACCTGTCTCATGGTGGGGTCCCTAAATCAACCCTTTTCCTCCTCCTGGCTTACCTGGAAACCCTCTGCCCACACAACACATTTGAACAGGAACGTACGCATTCCTGCTGTCTTTCTATGCTCTCTGCACTCGCTTTTCGCGGCCGAGTTATTGGCGACTGAGTCCGTAAAACCGTATTCTACCCCAACAAGTACCACATGTTTTGCTCCATGTTTTCCTTTCTTAACTCACTAACTTGATGCCAACTCCCCGACGACATACACCTTGAGAGACAGATCCAGCCGTGTCGATGAGCAATTCAAGACAGTATATGTGCCACACAGTCGTGAAGACAGGATCCCTTCAATCTCTCTTTCCCAATCCAAAGTGTCCTTTACAATTTCAGAACACTCATGCAAAAGGGGATAGCAGACAGCTCTTGCTCACACTCTAGCGAACCTCACCATGTGTATCTGTTGCCTCCCTAAAACCCGCTTCAGCACGACGCGACGACTGACATGACTTACGGTGTGCTCCCACGACACACTCGCACTGCGCTTATTCGGAGACGCAGCTGCTGAAGCTTCGGACTTGGCTGGTGTGGAAATTGTGTTACGTGCGTGCACAGAAATATTGCTACTTTATTGGATCACCGTTAACAGCCGATTTTACGCAATTCGGCCGGAAAGTTCTTTACGTTTGTCCAGCCGCTAGGCTACCAACCACCGTTTGTTTATCCTAGCGGAATATGCTCTAATGGATTGCACCCCGGACCCAGCTAAAGATGAGTTCTACTATCAACTCTGCATAGATATCGCGATGCTCGCGGTTATTTAAACGCACAGGTTGGTAAACCCGAAGCTGATTGACACGATTTCGGCGGTCCGCATGGCCATAGCACTCTCAGGACGCCGATTGCCTTCTGCAGATCTGTATTGAACACGGCTTATTCCTCCCTAGCACAAACTTTCGGCGCACTTGGTTCCAGCGCGTGACTCGCCTGGGCAGCCTTGGGCGCTGATTGACCACATTGCCAACAGTTACTATCGGCGGAGGTGTATAATAAATAGTAAATTAAGTTGGATTAATTACCTCAATTCTGAGCACGCTCTAATGTGTACTGGAGTTGTCCTTCGCTCTGGTGGCACCTAACAACTTCAGCGAAAATGATTTGACCTAAACGAAGTTGTCGCTACAAATATTCTCCATGCCTTTCAGAATTCGTTAGCTTCTGATCTGAAGATACATCTGTTGTTAGAACTTTAGGCACATTGGACACACATCCGAAGCGCAGGGCACGAGCCTACCAGCGTCATCTGAGGTTTCACTAAGCACACGATCAACCGATGGATTTCCGCCCGATATGATCAACTGACGCAATTCCTGTTAGTGTTGAGTACAACACATTGCGCAGTTACCAACACCGAGCTCAAACAGCTCCTCAGGGAACCTCGCGAAGCATGGTGGACACAGCATGTCGTCGAATTAGAACAAGCCAGAACCTCAGGGAACTTATGCAGGCTCTTCTCTCTTATCCGATCTACCGATGACTAGAGGCCAACTGTAAGCGAAGTGATTTGTAAAACCACTGGTGAACCAATTCAGTCTCCAGTGCCGGTCCGTATTTTTGTGCACTGTACTCCGAACAGCATTTCAATTGACCATCATTGCCCTCGGGTTGCCATTCTCGTATCCACGGTGTCCACTGATGTGTAAGCATCTCTCCATCTTCTGAGGCCGAGATTACCTATAAACTTCGTCTTTTAAAGTGTCACAAATCTCCCGGTCCCGGTGAATTGCCTACGTCTCTTTTCAAGAACGGAGACCGTCTCTCCATTCTGAAGTAACTCCTTTCTTCGAGAGGTTTGGACGACAGATGTCAGCACCTCTGATTGGGGCTTAGCGGACATCCTACCCATCTTCAAAATAGGTGACCGAACGGGTTGCAAAAAATACCGAAGGATCAGTCTCCTATGTGTTGCGTCCAAAGTGCACGCCTCCATGCTTTTACGGAGGCCCAGACAATTCCGTAAAAATACATGTGTGAGGAGTAGGCTGTATTGACCGCATCTTTACGGTCAGCCAGATGCTTGAGCACCGTCGAGAGTTTAGCCGGCCTGCCATCGTTTTCTTCCTGGACATACGTGTAGCATTTCACTCAGTTGACAGTGCTGCTATCTGGAGTTGTCCGTGGAGAGGGGGAGTTCCCGAGAAGCATGTTAATGTTCTCCAAGCCATTTACTCTGGAACCTCGGGCCGAGTGTGATTTACAGCAGACTATCAACCCACTTTATTATCACTAGTGGTGTGAGACAGAGTCACTCTACCTCACTGTTCTTGTTCAACTATGATATGGACGATATCTTAGATATAAGTCTAGAAAAATGTGGTCCTAGTGCCCTCGAGTCAATCTAAGTTGATCGGCTCCATAACTTGCATGTGCTGAGGACATCGCCGCAATCTGTGACTCCTTGCGGGCTGTCCAAGACATACTGTGCAGGTTGGAGACATCCGTATTACGGTTCGAAATGACCTTTGTCCATTCCAAGTGCAAGATTTGCCTCCAGGACCGGTTAGAAGCTGCTCTCGCCATCCCGATTTCCGGCTCTCTTTTGGAAGTAGTCGACTCGTCCGTTCATCTTGGGTGTTGCATTGGTGTGAGCGGATTAATAAGGGAGATCAGTTTGTGCATCCCTGAAGCCAAAGTTGCTTTTGCCAACCTCTAACACTGCTGGAAACGGCGCTGTCCCAGCCTTTCCCTAAACTTGCGGAGTCTACAACGCTGCGGTACAAACAGTACCCCTGTATGGTTGCGAGACCTGGCCCGTTCGCGCCAACGATGTCCGGGGCCTGTCAGTTTTCGATTAACGCTGCCTCCGGAGCACCGCTGGTGTACGTTGGCAGCGTCGCATTAGTACTGACGACGTTCGACTTCGAATCTTCAAGTCAGACAGACTCAGCCGACCATTGAGCTGCATAATTTCCTTGCGTGCGCTCCGGTGGTTAGGACAAGTTCTCCGTATTCCTGCTCAAAGGTCTCCACGCCGCGTTTTGCTTGCATTTGCTCGCGTTGATTGGAAATGAGGGGAAGACGGTCAACACGGTCACTGTCATGACGCTGACATTGCAGTCGGCCACAGTAGGGTGTTCCAGACTCCCGGCTTGAGTGCTTAAGCACAGTGAGCAAAGCTGATCGAAACCCTAGGACATGGCCCAGAATCGTACTCACTGGAGAACGTGTTGTGAGAACTTCTTCCTCTGACTGCCTTTGCTCCTCACTATTGTTAGTACGCATATGTTGTGGCACCAGTTCGATTGCTTATTGACCAAAATTGTTATGTATATATATATATATATATATATATATATATGATGAGGCTGCTGTTGCATTCTTGATGCCTCTCACCGCAGTTGGGCTATACCAACTTACACTTAAACTGGGTCATTTTAAGCTGGATAAATTTAATTGCACTTTATTTGTTTTTTTCTGCCTACCTGACTAATCTTCTATTAACTAGCCACTTTGCTTACGCTGATTGTGGTTATCTTCGTTAACGTTTTTGCGTTTGTAGCATTTTTGAGTAACTTGTGGACTTTTTACACTTATCGCGGATTCGTTGCTAACCAAATCAATTCATATGCTAATGTAGCGAAGAGTTTCATCTGCATAGCCATATTCTTTAACAGATATATTTTACTTGATAATGTCATTTCAAGTGATTGTCTGTTGTTTGATATCTTCGGTGTGTCTGCGCTTGATGTGCATGTTGACAAGGTGCCTACCTATCTATTACCCACTACCTCGTCCATCTGGCTCCAGGAGATAGTTGGTCGTTGCTGGAGGGGACGGGGTGCCCGGTCACTGTGGCCGTGCTAGGCTCAATCAGTGGTTCCATGCGCTAAGTGTGGAGCGAACCACGGTCCAGTCACCGCCTTGTGTGTGACTGATTCCCCAAATACAGCGTGTTTGTGTTTGTCTGTGAACCAGTGTGGGCCGGCTCCGTTGATGAAACGTGGCTCCCATCCACACGCCTCCCGGTCTTATTCCTTCGGATTTACACTGGATATGTGGTGTGTGGATGGAGCTGTGGGTGGTGCAGCGCAAGCCATCTATGGTCCCTCTGTAGGCGCAGGCGTCCTGTGGCTGGCCACAGTGACAGGCAAATCCGAAACCGGATGCCGCCAACCATATATATATATATATATATATATATATATATATATATATATATATATATATATATATATATATATATATATATATATATATACTTTTACTAATTCCTCGATGAGCAGTTCGCATTTCAGTCAAGTGGGGTACACTCTCTCATCCAGCATGAGATATGAACAGCAACTTCCAATATCAAGTCAGTGAATGCGCTTGATTGCCTTAGTGAACGATTATGCAACCATTTATCAAGGTGTGTTTCATGTGGTGTTTTGTCTTTTTCTCTCCCTTCGGACCTATGCTGCATGGGTGATGTGGGGCGGGAATGGAAAGAGGCCTCTAGTTGAAATTTTGCTTTTCTCCTTGAGCTGAGCTATTTGGTCTCAAAAATTGCACGAGAAACCCAAGTGAGCAGTTGAAAACAACTCCTATTACAAAGACTGGTTTTCAAATAAACGGACAAACGGCGTGTCTTTGTCATAGCTTGAGAGATTATCAGAATCCGGTGAATTTATCCAATAGGTCGCTGGCAAAGAAGTTATCAAAACATCTAACAATCCGTGCAACGTCGATGAATTAGCTTTATTATGTGGTCGACACTACGAAACGACATCGTTAAGTTTAGTCACAATCACTTGACAGAACGGATAGAGAAACTGGTTTAACGGACAGGTTGTAAATCAGATTGTCAAACCTTACCCTTTGCTTTTTCGAATAACTTTACTTGCCACGGGCAATCTCTACGCTGACTATTAGGTTTAAGAAAGATCCCTCAATACTGCGGTCTAGACTTCAACGTAACTCGTTTGCACACAATAGGGCGAATCTGTATGCGTCACTTCCAACTTGGGAGGCAATGCAGCCACCGTTGGACAGGAATTCGCTCTGCAATGACTCATTACCCGCACTGCTGATGGCGGGATGTACACCATGACTATCAGTTGTAGCTTGAAAGGCATAAATATTCCAAGTGAAATGCACCTTGTCTGTTTGGCAATCAAATTAGACCTGTTGAACTGCTGTGTATCGGCTCGTAGCTCGTAAACAAAATGTCCATGCATATGGTGCCTAGAGGGGAATAGCACAGCTTGTTTCACCTCTGCGTCATTTGTGCGGTTGGACAACACTGAACCGCAATGGAATGACTTTTGACTGTGACCAAACAATTTTCTCGCAGGGGATGTCACAACACGGTGCCGGCCAGCTTGACTCCCAGAGTAGATCAACTACTACTGATGAATGCAAATTCCTTGCGAAGATCGAAAGCTGAAAGTGTAGTTCTGTTATGCGTGCGGACAACATTTCGGTCACCACTTTTAAGCCTCTGGTCTGCCATTTTTACCTAATGGGTAGCTGTCAGTTACAGATATAGCTAGGCAACCGCTGTTTCCGAATTACACACTTGTCAGTCAGGTACATCCAACCCTCTACTAAGTGTGGTGGTGATAAATGGGTTCCTCAGTCGTTGGGTGGTGATTGCGGGTGGGTTAGTATTGAATTCATAGTCGTTGCTACCCATGTGCTTCCCACTACTGTCAATTCTGGTCTGCACTGAAATGACGATGTCGAAGGTATTTCGTGTATACTCTCCGTCAGAAAATGGTGTACTCTGTTACAAAGCACAGGAAAGCCAAAAATCCGTGCAGGCGGCAATTGACCAGACACATGATTAAGTACTGTCCACGCTGGTTGTATCAAGTTGGTACTGGGACCACTATTAGCTCCGTTTTCGCCAATGCCATCGACACTGCGCGTCAAGTTGCGCTGAGGCGTGCCTTTAAGAAAGTTCTGGACCTCCCTAGATTTGTGGCAGCTGAAACAATTGGCAACCTCTGGTTACAACCGTCCTTGTGTTTGCAGAGGAAATTAATCCGAACTGCAGCTTTTTTGGTCTGCGACAGCAGAGGACGTTGAGGTCAGCTACCTTAGTTCAAGCTCCGTGATACGCAATTAACCTGTTAGGGCTCAGGTCACGTGTTGGTCTTCGACACTGACCAACGCATGAGCTATGTAACTAGGGCTAATTTGACCAAGATTACTTCTGTAGCCCGTACATGTGAAAGTAACGGTTTGATGAATCACTGAAAACAACTGTTTACCCATGGTCTCGTGTTCCCCAACCTATTTGGTCAATCATTCCTCTTCCTGCGTTTAGACAGTTACATTTGGGTCGAGTTATGTGTCAAGTTATGTGAAAGAGGTTACTCTTTGCATTTCGAAACCATGGTGAAAGCTCCAAAAATAAACTAACAATCCTTGGTATTTGTGTTAGGGTTACAAAATTGACCTGATCCTCTAAATGCTCGGAGGTTCAAACTCTGTGATCCGGTCAAGGCGGTTCCAAACTGTTCAGCTTCCGGCATCTTTGATGAACCTTGCACCGGAAAACACTTCTTTGGCTCTGTGTCTGTATCCCCGAACTTGATAACATGAATTTTTGCACCCCCTATCACAACGTAACCTGTCACAACTCTACGAGATCGGTGACGGTCAAACTAAGTTCTTGACTTGGGTCAATAATCATCCTCTGTTGAACTGCCGGTTCCCAAACTCAGCATTGAATGTAGGAGGAGGTTTTAAAAGAAAAGGAATGCTGTTTGGTGGTGGAACAGTGGACGTTATAATGATAACCTAGCAGAATATTCCTTAGTAACGTCCGGGGGGATAGAATACGTATATAACCATACTATTTATACTGATTAGTGCCATGCATTTGCTTTAAAACCCCGAAGCCTGACGATCAGGATAATAGATAGATGCTTAAGAGGTAGCTTTCTCTAATTACATGGAGATACAAGTTACCAAGGGTGTCTAATTCAGGGGAAACCGATTATTTCATTTAGTGCGAGGTGCAACTGACCCCAATATTCGCCCCACAGGTCGAGGTAATAGTGGCTCGCTTTGGTTTACTCTCTGTGGCATTAAACATTGTATGCCATATGAAATCAATCCGAGGGTAAGCCAAGTTAACACCCATCAGGCATAAAAGCTGACTTAGTTGAAGCGCGCATCGATGACACGAAACCACAGGTATTGTTGAACCGAGAATTTGATGTCGGTCGGCCCGTGTCCGTATTGAGCTCACTACCGCGGGAAAGTGGGACCAGTATAGGGAATGAAAGGAGATCGTACTATTGGTGAAAGCAACTCAAACGTGCTCTGCTTGTAATCAAGTTACCATGTCGTGGTGTTATGACCACACAAGTAGCATGAAAGTTAGCATCCAATCTGATACGAGTGACGGCGAGGTCACCGGCTGCTCCAATTGGCCCACATCTGCACTCATCAACCCACCATACCACTCCGTCAGGTTGTATGTCAACCGCTTGTGCATACTCACACGGTGTGTATTTGCAGGTGAGTTCTTCGCAATTCACTTTCTGCTCTGCCGTGACGGAGTATGTTGCGCGGTATGTCAGTTCTATTCGGAAGCTAATGAATGATCGAGACATTGATTCATAAAAATTGATTGCAACGGTTTCGATCTGCTTTGAGACATGTATCGATGTCGTGCAATGGATCTACACCTGGGGGTGAGTGTTGCAGTAATATGTGCTATCAAAATGTGTCGAGTAAAAGAATCAGTTTTTCAGGACCGACAGCTCCTCATTGATTTTTTGACAGTTTGTGTTCTAACAACAACTAATTGCAGAGTCGAGTTTGCGCATCAGGTCGACATCATCTAAATGGAAATTCAGCGTTTGTTCGCATTTTCTTAAGAACTTTCGGTCAGTGTATGTTATCTAAACTGAAACTGAGACAGGTTGATGTGTACTCGTTTTATGGTGGCCAGATAGTAAAATCCATAAACGACCTGAGTTAGAGGTACCATTGCAGTCATGCCACTGATAGATGGCACGTATGCAGACCACGTTTCCTTTTAGATGTATCACAGGTTTACATATGAGGCAGGGCCAGAAAACTCCTGATCGGTAACGCAGCAATTGTAAAAACAGCATTGACATGCTTCACGGGTTATGGTACCTCTGAATGCACTTACCTACACATTTGGTATGACCCTGCACACCCGATCTCTTAGGGTTTTCCATCTGGTTCTACACGCTACATTGTCAAGTTATCGTCTGTTAGAGGTCAATTTAACCGGCTTTGTGCAGCTGAAAAGTAAATTCAACAGATCGGCGCAGCTTGTTCTGCCTGGAAATTTCATCAGTCTCGCTTTGTCATGGCTCCACCGGGCGCATGTAAAGATCCATAGAAACGACCATGATGAAGAGAGTCACCTGAAGCATTCAAGGTTCAGTATCGCACAGGTGCTGCGCCCTCCACGTAGGCCTGCCAAGCTGTCACCTCCTTGTGGATTAAATGACTATTCGCTGAGCGCCAGCGGTGAAGGACGGCTCTGTGGAGAGTCACTGCCGTCGGTCTTAGACGACTAATGGCGTGAACCCATTTTTAGGATCGACCTTTGCTAATGGGTTTGGTCGTGTGACAGACCAATCGAGTTTTAGAGAATTGCACACTTTTAACAAGAAGCGTGGTCCTTGGGTATAACCAGATCTCATTCTGAGTTGACTCCCGCTAGTTTTTGACGGATGTTACCAGTCTGCAACCAGAAACTATGGGCGCAGCGGGTACATAATACGAGCTCTAGTTTCACTCGACGAAACAATCAAAACAAGTTCTACAGGTCGTTATAACCTAAGAAATATTGACACTACTGGCATGTAGTCTGATTCGGCGATATGGATTAGTATACAGTAATGAAGATGAGGAAGTAGACCGTAATGCATTCTCATGTGTTTAGGCAGTTTGTGTACAGAAGGGCAGTTCGAATTAGTAGTGTTTTAAATTTGGACTAACGGAATAAATGAGCTACCGGGATACCTAACAGAATGTCAATGTGGATGCAAGAAGACGAACCATTGGCCGGAATCAACATTGTAATTAAATATGCAAACCTTGCCACTTAACGTTTGAACACCTGCGCAAAGTTGCAGGTTGTAAGAAGAAAATAAATGTCATCAGTATTTCCGAACATCAATTGGGGCTGTCAATAATTGTGAAAGAGGAATATAAAAACTCCGTTTGTCCGTTACGGTGGCTCACCACCGGTAGGATACCATGCGATAAGACCAGATGTTAAATGTACGCAATGCACAGCACAATGTGGACCAGGCCGGACAATGTAAAGGCATATGCAAGTGTCGCGTAGACCTCCAAGAGTCAAACTGAAGACTGCACAGTGGTCAAATACTCGTACTCATTGAGCATAGAATCATTTCCATCACATGCGATTTTGAAGCACTGTCTCAATGCAGTAATGTTCCACAGTTGTGTTCCATACCGCTTGATCAGAGCATTCTGCCTCCACACGTATTGTGTTCGCTGCCCTTCACGCAATCTACACCTACCCCATCTGGAAGCATTTTGAGCTGGGTTCATGTTAAACAAGTCCGTCTCCCCGCATAATTCTATTCCGATTGCAGGGGAGGCCGCTGATTCCATTGCTGTCAATCGGTCCCGCATCGAATCCTTTCTCCCCTGTGGCAACCCACCATCAAACCCCGTGTCGTCAACTTAGGTTCAATATCGCACGTATTCTTCTTCTTAGCCTTAGGCACGCCAATCTAGTCCCTATTTGTTTTCAGCCACGCTGTCCTTCGTTCATGCCTAACCTTCCGACCCGTGCAATTGTACTAAGCTCGCTTCTTGTCCACTGTCTCGTGTCGGTGACCATCTAAATTACTAGCTACCATCGCTCTTTGGCCACCAAATAGCTTCATCAATTAAACTAATAAGATGAAAGTAATAAGACGAGCTGATAAGCAGGCTACTTGTAAGGTCTTTCCTTAGGAGATATCCACCGAATACATAAACTTCAGTACATGTGTTACGTTACGTTGCAACATAAGGTTGCACCAGGTAACAGATATTCAACATCGTTTTAAGGGTATTTGAGCCATTCTCTATTCGCTAAGTTTTGTCCTAATTTAACTGCTACGGTCCCTTACAGTTTCCAATGTTTGCTTGCCTGTTCGGGCATTTTATCCAGGGGATTACTGTGCCCAATTCTCTCGCCATTGATCAGCGAGTAATTGGTAAGGTTAAAGGTCCACTCTTAAAAGCACTTCGTGTCTTCGTGCTGAGAATAAATTGCGCTCCTTGACAATAACGCTTCATTTCTCAGGAAGAATATTAGATGACGCAGGTTTTTCGACACATGTATCCTCCAAAAAAGACACAAAATACCTGTGGCCAATTCCTTTCGGAATGTCAGTTAACCTTACATAACTCCCTTCCTATACAAATAGTAAAAAGCAGTTCACCCCGAATACATGATATGATTTAGAAATAAAAGTCTCAGTGAACGCACTCAGCTACGCATCTGTCATCCCTGACTTTGGCTTGGAACTGTGTTCTTTGTTGCTTTTGGCAACAAGCAGTTTACTCTGGTACAATAAAGTGCGACCAAGGTAAACAAATGGGCTCTAGATTGGCGCACAGATGCGCGCCACGAGTATTCGTCGACTATTTCGCAGACTATGATCCACCTTGGTTCACCAGGTAACAAATATGAAGTCGCATTCTGGTCACGCACTTGGTATATCAGTATGCTGCTTATGATATCCGCACAAACACCACAATCACTCCTCATTATCGCGTTTTGTGCCAAAGCTGAGGTCATAGTCAGCGTTTCTCGAAGTAATCAAACAGCGCAGACGTAGCGGTTGGAAATTGGGCTTTGTCCATCCGAAAACACTGCAGACAATTACGCGTTTCGAGCATGTTTGCTCTCATCAGATGGAGATGGCACGCATCTAACCCGGGACCATTGGGATGTTAGTCTTGCCCGCTACCCCTAAGCGGCTGGGTCAGAACGGGCAGACGTATGTTCATGCTGGTAAGCCGATGACGAAACGCATGATCGAAGCTCTTAAAATTCAAGAAGATGTAGAATGCACCGCAACACTGAGCTGCCCTAGAATCCTCTGTCTTCTCACCGGAAATTCATGGATGAACCCCTCTATGCCGTTTGATGAGTGCCATCATCAGTATGACTTCGGAGCAACTGGAATCAACGTGGTGATCAGCTTGGTGCCATCAGTTAGTTAGCAAGTGCAGACTCCTGAAGTTACTACTCCGGCACGTTTATATTCGTTGAACATAACAATGCCGCGCAGGGAGAAGATGAACAAGTATGGCTAGCTTTTTACATCAACAAGGCCTGTGGCAACGCGAAAAGTGGAACAAAACGAAATGCCAGCGTCGAGAGTCCTTTGAGTGCTGAATTTCAGTCAACTATGTTGATAAATTGGGTTACCGCACAGTTTTTTTGGCGAATTCGACCAAACTGTCGCACCATCGGTGCAGCTAATTCCGATTGGAGTGAAGTGATGGACAGCGCTGACGGCAGTGTTCCATCGTCTGATTTGAAAACCTGCTATTCTTCGTGGTTATACACCGGATGAAAATACATAACACCCATGCTGTGGTCAACTACTGTGCTCAAGTACAAAAGACCGGATCTTGTCCATAATTACACACCAACAACTCGCGGATAACTGGCACTACCGTTCATGTCTCATAACAAATCCGGCAGTGGCACGTTAGACGCAATTTTCTGATCGAAAATCGCACTACTGAACAAGTGTTTCAAGTGCGTTTATTGGTCAAAGCAGATCTTATCAACAACTTGTACCACTGCCACGTGGTGCCTAAAATACAGTGGGTTTTTATTTTCCCTAAAACACTATCAACTTGATTTAAGACAATTTGTTCAGACTGCTTAATGATGCACGAAGTATCGCAGGATTTGTGGGAGAGCTATCTGCTACCTTGTGGACAGTTTGTGTGTTCGTCCACAAACACAACCGTTTTATCTAAACAGAATAGTTCCGCTAAGACACGTGGTTGAAGTATAGTAACGTCCTGGCTAACCTAACCCAACTTTTGGATTGGAAAATTGCGCCAGCCTATTCCAACCACTGTCCCACACAGCAGGCATTAAAACCAAGAATGCAACCGAAGATTAACCTAAAGTGTGCAACCCGGTCACATCATATCCAGTGGCGCATTCGTCACCTCTTTGTAGAGAAAGTACTATGTTTCCCACAAAGTATGCCACACAAAGCATTGTGAGCGGGGTAGCACTGCGTTAAGGCCGGAGACTGCTTACGCGTGGCACAGGCGCTGCGGTTAGGTCACTCGGCTAAGGCTTTCTAATGGCCTCTATCGTCTGTTTCAGAACGGGCGCCCAAATTGTGTCGCCATTTGGGTAAATGCCTGGACCTCTTTCTACCGGATTAGATGGCTTCATGCATAAGCTATTAGGGAAACGAGGGTACGTAACCCTGACACCAATGTAGCTTCATTAGAAGCTTTACAATTAAAGAGCTGCTTTCATAAAACTACTTCCATCTGCACGCACCAACCGTAAGTCTCTTCAGCAGGTCCCCGATAGTTTTTTCCTGTTTGGACAGTTGTAGAGAGCATTAGTGGTTTGTTCTGTGACATTTGGTCATTATCTTGATCTCTGACGGACAGCATTCTACAGATAGTCATTGCCCATTTGTGTTGTCTGGTCTCATTGCCCAACACAAGATAATATTATGCTGTCAAAATTGGTTCTACCCGAGAGCGTGACTGCGGTTCTAAACTGAAATGGTCTGAATGTTGACACGTCATACAAACGACAGCAAGTGAGTCAAAACTGGTCGAGTTTCACAGACTCTGTGCAGTAACGACAAGGTAAAATACCCAGTACAGGTCAAACCAACTAACTACAAACGAGTGAGCTGTAACCGGTCTCATACACTCGCATGGAGTGTAGCAAGAGCCGTCCCATTCGCTACAACGGTGCCACAAACTGGTGCCTTTTAGATGCTTCCTCTTCAGGTGAAGTTAACTTTTAGGATGCACAAACTCTGCTGGCGAAGCTGGCTACTGCAAAAGGCCCACCAGATTACAATTACTGTCAACTTATACTATCAAAAATTCGCGAAGTGGCTCAATGCTACCGGGACAAACTGATAGTAATGCGACTAAACTTCCCCCGCAAATCCATTGGTGACAAGAAGCCGAAGTAACACGATATCAGCTGAGACAAGCGCTGACATAGTGCACACTGGAACGGTGTATTGGCTCCAAATGCAACTCAGGTACGTGCGTCCAAGGTTCAAACAAAAACTCTAGACGTGCTAGCTAGCGCTTTCTCAGACACACAGTGGAACAAGAATGTTGATTAGATTATTGCAAAACGAACTGACATAAATAGGTAAACTCGTCAAACTGCTGAACGTCCACTTCCCATATGCTCCACAGTTCTGAGATCCCAATTTAGGACAAATAAATGTCCTGCCTCTGTCTACGTGCAGTTCAGCGCCTTAAATCGCCCACGCCTAGCGATCAGTATCATCACAAGTGTCATGCATGATCACATGTAATTGATTTTCTAAGGGTCAAACGGCTTACAGCCTATTGAGATTTGGCTACTAACCTCATTTACTGACGATCTGGGTCACTATTGGTAGTGACGTGTTTCATGCTTGTTGCATGCCATTGACATATAAACACTATACCTAATAGTGCAATACCGTTTCAACATTCCAGAGAAGACGTTAACATATTTGTAACGGACTTGACATGAGAAACAATAATCTGTGTCTTGGTAGATGTGATTTCAAATCACGGCTCTTGCCCACCAACTGGCTTCTTTCATCCGATCTTTAGATGAAACGGTGGTACTTATAGTTTACTTGGAATAGAAACCGTTTGGATTAGCTGAATCAGATGCGATCTCTAGTGCAAATGAGATTGTTCAGTGGTTTACAGGTAGTTTGATTGTTTTCTGGCAAAGAATGGTGGATAAGCTGCGCTTGAAACCTGTCCGGCACATCTAACTTCTATCCTCCGCCTAACTGCTGTCACACAATCTGGCATTGTTTGTATGAACCTAGAAGTTGCAGTCTGATCTCACACAACAATAATTGTTTCACCCAGAGCATTGTCTCAGATCTATCACTCATGTATTCTTATCCACCTGCTTCAAGGAAATCGGTCAATAAAATATTCGTTAATTACTAGGGTTCACAAAAATTGTGAGCTCTAAGTGGCTCTAAGTAATGGGCCGCGATAAAAAGTATGTTAACCTGGATTGCGAACAATCATCATCCTCAATATCATGCAATAGTTGAAAGTGAGTAACACACGTAAGATAACTGTGCTGCAAAACAAAGAATACGATATACGAAGAGCAAGGTATCTAACCTTACAGAATACCAAAAATAAGACAAGTAATGCAACGCTATGTGTTATATTATCCATGGAGTGTGAGATGGTTATTAGAGGGCGAAGAGAGGCGGGAAGAGGAGGAAGAAAGAAACTCACAACACAAGCGCTACTGTGGTCCGCTCCTCACCATGCCAATTAGTGTATCTAACCAGACTTGTCTATCGTTCTTCGGACCCCAGCCCGGCAGTCGGGAGACACCAACCGACGCCAACTTCGAAGTGAAAACATTCCTCTTGACCAAGACATCGCTAGGCCTCTCCTGCTCTTCTTCCATCCACAAGCCCGGTACGCAAGCGATGCTCGCCGCAAGAGTCGGTGTGCTGACATACGCAACACTTGGCCCAATCATCACAGCCTGGTGTGTGAGATAACGGCACTGAACGGTTCACCGGCTATTCCTGAACCAAATACGCGACGCCGAGTATGAGCATTGCTCACGCAGTGTTCCCATTAGACATGAGCTATGGTGCGGGGGCAGCGATGGCTGAGCGGAACTAGCCTCTGTACGTCTGGCGAACTGATAGGCCAGGTTTCGCGACCGTACAGGATGTTTGAACGGACGGCTACTCTTCAAGGGGAAGGTTATGTCGCACCGGATACGTAGGTGTCGGGAATGGGCAAAACTACACTGAACTTTTACTATCCAGTTCGTGACCTTATGTTCCATTACGATGGCGCTGATTTAGCTACTTCAAACTGGTCACCACCATGGTTCAGCGCAGGAGTGGGTCACTGCCAAACGTGGAGAGGAGCTTTGCATTTAGAGGGTGCAAAGCGTATCCCGAAGACTGACAGCCAATGTTAGTTTGTCAACTGCTGCATGGCAAGTTTGGGATCTGTCCCGGATTAGGGTAATGTCGTCGGCATACTTCAAGTCAAAAAGTGGAAGCAACTCCACATCCGCTAAGTCGTGTCCAGTGCATGTCATTCCCATAACTTCGTCAATGGCGAAGATAAAAATGAAAGGTGACAGCGGGCTAACATGTGACACACCACTGGAGATCCTGTATGGTGGCAACAGCTTGACATTAACCCTCACTGTGCCCGAACTATGCGTGAAAAGCGCTCTGATAAAGTTTATGTATTTTTGGGGCTTACCTTTTCTGTGCATATCGATCAGCGGAATCAAGGGCACATTTTTGATATCGAGGAACACAACTACGGTGGGTGACCAATAGACATAGCGGTGTTCTAACACTTGTCTTAAGGGGAAGACGTGGTCAATAGAGACTCGACTTCAGCGAAATCCAGTTTGCTACTAGAATGTGTCTTCCATGAACGCTAGTCAATCTATGGTGGACGACAGCGGTAATCAACTTAGATGTGACTGACTATTACAATCTGAAAGTGCGAATCACTTGAAATTGAGACTAAAATGGAGCGGCAATTCCTCTACAAGAGCATGTCTCGCACATTTGAAGACAGCTGTATGAAGTCAATCTGATCCTATGGCCTTGTTCAGTCTCAACACAATGACCTCACGTTCGACTTCCGCACGTTAAGGCGGATGGAAGGGGACGCCTAGGGAGTAGAATGATCAATGGTCCATAAGAAAGCTGTTAACTGCATGATTAACCTGATTTGCAATGGGTTCGGTCTAAAATTCCAAGGGTTTTGACAAATTGTGGTTAGGCTGATCACTGTCACATATAGTCTTGCTAACACCAGGTAACCTTCTGCCATTTTCCGTATCAAACTTCCGATGGTTACCAAGTGCGGCGACCATTTCCATCTCTGATGCACGTGGAGGCAACTTTGATTCGCGGTCTCTCCTCAGGTTGGCACGAAGTTTCGCTTTGAGCTCTTTGTGATTTTCCTTGTGTTTACTCCCAGCCAGAATGCGTCAGCGAGCATCCAGAACTTCCAGAGATTGCGTAGAAACCCAACGCTACATAAAAGCATGCGTGCTGATAATGACCTCTGACGGATATGCGACCAGTGATCCACAACCCTGTTCAGTAAGCGATGACTCAATCCGTATGCCAGCGTAATTTGATACACATTGAGAACATCTGACTTCACCGGTTGGTGTTGTTACGGATGTCCGCCAAAACGTACCAGTAGGTCGGCAAATACAATTGCGTATTTGGGGTACACATTCTTGCTCCAAATTGAGCGGCAGTCTTAGACACACCATCTCCACTAGTAACTAATCGCGATGTGATCGATTTACGTCCATGGATGGGTTGAGGCTGGTGGACGCTATGTCACCATTTGGTGGGTGTTGTGTCGGAACTTATTGCTCGCGGGAAATAGACGAACATATTCACACATTGGTAGTAACCGCTCACAGTTATCATTACGGGAGCCTATGCCGTGTGGGCCGCCCAAACTGAGCTCACCAGTTAACAGTTTTCCAACTTGAGCGTTCAGATAACCAGCCAGCACCAGAGTATCCAGACTTTTCCTGACACAAATGACCTAGTTCAGTTGGTGCAACAATTTAGGAGGGGTGTAGGTCGCGATAACAAACAGAGAGCGCTTGTCTTCCCTGGACTTCGAAGCCAGGTATGAGCCAGTCAATCTGACGGCGCGCATAAAGCGGCGGATTAAGATCCAGTCAACTGGGGCAGCTTCAACCGAGGACTTGGAGCAATGCCCACACCAGTTGGACCAATATTTGAAGCTGCGTTATCTCCAGACAAAAGCAATGCGAAGGTGCTTCCAGTGTTGTATGTGGGGGGATCGCAGGCTAAGAAGAGAGCTCGAATCTTGCAGGTGAGTTTCCGATACACAGAAGCTACCGGCCAATGGGGTCCATCGTGTTCGGGTAAGTGCTGCCTCCTGTCCAATCTGTAATGTGGTGTACACCTTTAGACATGCCATTCTCAGGGAGGATCGAGGGATGCAAATAGAAAGCTGGACTGACGTTCTCCCCAAGGCTTGAGCGGGCTTGTCGGCTGTATCTTGGCTACGCCCAGGAAACGCATGTGAGTTGAAGCTACTGAGACTTATTAATCTAAGATGGGGGAGGGCCAAGGATTGTGGTGTTGGAAACAGTGGGGATAAACCGGAAGTTGCAGTGCGACGATAAGGATGAAAAGACTCAATATGGGTATGAAAATGGGAAGGCCTGAGCAGTCACATCCAAAACCCTGTACATCCTGCTCGATGCAGCAGATAGGGCGCCGTTGATTATCCTCTGCAGCGGCCAGAGCATCAAAATATCGTTAGAAGTAAACTTCCTTGTATTGCGTGGGCGGATATTGTCAGATTGCCCAGGCCCAGACAGGAGAACAATTACGGTTCTCAACCAAGGCCTTTGGTACAAAAACCTGACTGCAAAGCAGTGGGGTTTTAGCACTGGTTTACATTGAGTTCGTTTTATAGAGGAAGGAGCAAACTTCACTACAATCCCCAACCTGAACGGCCAGGAGACTGTTTGTCTGACCTCTAACCAATGACCAATTTGGTATGAGTAAATCTCAAGTCGCAAGAAACACCGCGCAGCATAGTCCAACGGAGGGCTGAGGCACACAAACCATCGCAGCACGTTAAGTTTTAAGCTCATCTCGATATTTTGGGAACAATCTCAAGGAAGAAAGGGATGTGATTCATCACGACAGTTCGAACACAACTTGTGACCTTGTTTTTATGGTAATGTTAGTTAGTGGCTGTCCGTGAACGATCTAGCAAGATTGTGGCACATTTTATCATGTCAACACTGTATTACTGCACGAGCTAGAGATTACGGAAGTTGCTTTCCTACAAAGTTGCTGCTTTATCAGAACGGTGCACAAGACACAGTTTGGGATCAATTGGCAGATTGCACCTCAGTCAGCAGCATAACAATGGTCCAGTAGATCGGTGACTTTAGCGTTGCACAAGAAGGGCCTAACAAGCTTATCCAGGTTAACTACAGCACTGATACTATGGCCACAGTAACAAAGCCACATTTGTCCGCGATGCTCCTTCTCGATTTGTATTACATGCTACGCGCGACCGTATTCAATATACTTGTCTTGTGGACACGTGTGGCGTTTGCATCTCCAAATGACAACGATGCGCATTAAGCCTACACGTTTGATTCTAAACTCCATTCATTAGGAGCTATGGCTGTTGTGCAATATGCGAATGCTCCACCGCTCCCAGTCACTTTGTCGACTGTCAGTTTTCACAACTACTTACTTCTGAACAGGACCGGTCAATTCACCTGAACCATCGCGGTTAGGATAGGGCCTGATAACCCTAAATGCATTCCAAGCTGGTACGCAGGTTCACAACTAGACTAACTACATAGGACATACATCATGCATTTGAGTGAGGATTCGTCAATGACCGATTAAACACGTTCAGTGTGACTTCAAATAGTGTGGTAGCATATATGAAGGTGTAGCGAGAACCACGCAACAATGAAGCACAATGTTTATTGGCGCGATCACAAGCTATATCACCACTCACACAGGCGTAGATTAATGAGTCATGTTTCCTTCATCCGTTGCACCATCTCTCCTGGCTTCCGCTCGCGACACGTCCATACACTCTTTGAGGTACGGGAAGAATTATGCTCTGTCCATTTTGCCCCTGTAGCTCCGCTTCCACGCGTCCCATTCTGACCGCCCGGAGTCGTTCGATAGCTCGTGCTTTGCTTGAACTTGGATGTATTGCACTGCTTGTGTCTGTTCTGGGAGGATGCAATAACGGCGGTTTTGTCCGATTTATTACGTTCTTCCTATTTTGCCTGGCTCAGGCTCACGGCCGGGCGTCACTCTTGCCCCGGTTTCGTCTCGTTCCGTTAGGCCAGTGTTGCTCCGTCTGCTCCCCCTCATTGCGCCCGTTTCCCTTTCCGTCCGCTCCCGTTTTAGTGGTCTTTCTGTCCTCCGGGCAACCACTGTCTTCCGCCTCCCTACAATGGGACAACGCAGATGGTACGTAATCGGGGTGATCGATGCAGCAAGAAAATTGTTGAGGCACCTTAGGCTTCAATCCCGTTTCCATTCCGGTAGCCCCAACAAAAGTTTGGACCAAGATAGTTGGCAGTTAAGAGAACAGAACTCAGCCATAGAGAGGGTTTATTTGTCTCTGGTAGTTGCGAATATGAGAGAAATTGCTTTCAGCTATTTCGGTTGATTTATATAATAACTATATATTTCTTGCTAATAATAGAATTCGTATATTCATCCAGTTGTTTTAAAGTGTTTTCTCTGAATCGTCTATCTCTGATTTGAGGACATTTTTCGAACTCGGAATTCTCAACCATAGTAGCAACATGACCGTGAAGATATTTTAATGCCAAAGTAAGCGGTTTGCCTTTTCTTTTGAGTTTTCTACTGAATTTGCACAAATGAGGATGCATGGTGGCCGGTCGATAAACCGTTTGCTATTAGTTTACAGACATCTGCAGCATTCAGTAGGAAACTAACGATAATAGTCTCTGGTGCTATGCTCAATTTGCACACTACGAGCTTCCGCGCCTCGGCTAGAGCAAACTGAGTTAGTGCTTTTTATGAGCTATCACATTTTAATATTTCTGAGTCGGCGCCTTCGGGGATTTTTATCACCCCGGTAACGTCAATTAAATTAACAGCGCTGGAACTAGTCCCCAACGATACGCCCTGCAAAAAGCCGTGCAACACAGGTGTCGTGAAAGGAATTTTAGCCTTAAAATAGACTGAAGACGGAATGTGAGACAGGTATGCTTGGATAACCGAATTCTTCTCCAAAAACTGTTTGCAGACAGAATGGAAACCCTGTCCTTGTATGGATTGGAAATTTCCTACTTCAGCGGAGACTAGATGTTCGGGTTCGCGGCTCCTTATCTGATCATATCGAAGTGGGGTGAGCTGTTCCACAAGGATCAGGGTTGGGACATATTTATTATTGGTCTTTATCAACGGCTTGTGAGTGTCATCGAGTCGCATCTCCTGCTCTTCTTCAACAGTATCAAAATTTGGTGGGACATCGGTAATCAGGAAGAACACGAACTACTTCAACAAAACGTAAGCCATGCTTTCGAACGGTTAAAATCTAATCGAATTCCAGAAAAAGGGGCCGAAGGTAGACAATTGTTTTCGATGGTTCATCACAGACATGTACAATCATTTGGGTAAAATAGCAATGGGCGTAACATTGGATTTGATCAACGCCGGCAAGTGCAAAACTGTACACGTACGCAACAAGCCAGTAACACATACGAGGTCAAGGACCACAAATTGAAGCCCGTCTCACAGGAGCGCGACCTTGCTGTGGTGATACAAGACGACCTCGGCTGTTCGGCGCAGACTTTGAAGGCGTCCAAAAGCGCGAACTAACATGTTGGTCGCTTACAGAGGGCGTTCTGTCGGTTCGACCCTTCCATCTTCTCTCAAATGCTTAATGTAGATGTGAGGCCCCATGTACAGTAGGCGATTCAGACCTGGCAACCATGGCTAAAACTCCATGTGGTTGCACTGGCGATCCCACAGCGAAGGGCAACCGAAAATGTGAAGGGCTTTTTCCACCTGCCATGCTATCTGCGACTAAAAACCCTGGGAGTGTACAGTGGAACTTATCACCGACTAAGGAGTGATCTCATATTGGCGTACCAAATTTTGAGAAGCCCTCGTCCCGTTTGCCGCCAGCTTCTTAAACCTAGTCGCAACACAAAGCCGAGCAGCTACTACCTGAAATTCGCCACTCTATACAGTCGGCTGTAATGCCAACGGAATTATTTTCCTTAGAATTTGTCGCCTGTGCAACACTCTTCCGACTTACGTCAAATCTACGCTTACCTTACCCATACTTAAGAAAACGATTCGACGATGCCTTACGTGATTTGAATTCGGTTCATTGAGTGATGGCAAGACACACACAAACATTGGGCTCAGCAACCCCTTGAAAACGGGGTAAAGGGATATCCATGTGTTAAGGTGAATATAATGGTGTGCCCACGGATGTGCGTTTCACTCTAGTGTGACCATACTTTGAGCTTACGTAATTCACGCAAACTCTTCCACGGGACCAGTCACACCTTGGCTTTTTATCCGTATTATACCATTCTTTCATTGTTCCAAACCACACATTCATTGACCCATTACATGCATCCTGCCTGTTATCCACTTAACAAAACTTCTTCTTCGTCATAAGTTCGACTAGGTGCGGACAGCTTTTTTATTTCTTATCAACCTGGCTTCTAACAGTAACGACGCACTTTGTACGTACATAGCTAGGCGTCATATCGTAGGATGGAGTACAGCAAATTCTGTTCGTCAATCGACGATAGGATGTTATGCTTATTTACTGGGTGAACATCCCTCTTTCTTTATCTATTTGAGTGCAAGTAGCTATTTTACCAACACCTGCATGTCCTCACATCGCCCGACTTGTAGGCTGTCATCACGGAGATAGACAGTTGTAATAAGTTTCAAAATAGGGGAAAGTTACACGCGTCGGCGGCCGAATTGCAGGAGTTCCCTGACTTTATCACTGTGTGGATACCGACCCTAGCGCTGGTGAATTATATTTTGCACTTTGTTGCTATCGACAGGCAACACTTAAATGTTTGATGTGTGCTACTCTGCACTTGAAGTCCATTCCTGATTGATAAGTTAGACCGCGCGGCATAGAATTCAGGTGTTGACAAACCACCTGCCTATCTGATGCTTTCGCGAAGATCACTCATTCTGGACAACTGCTAATGGTTGTTGTGAAGAACGAGTGAGCAGTCTTTGTGACAGTGCGTAGCAAAAGCATTTACTCGAGCATGGAGATTGATACAATTCAGCGACTGTTCTGAATAAGTCTGGCATGTATGTTCCCACACATTTTTCAACAGCGGGTGAACAACAAACGTTGATTTTACCAGTTGATGTACGTCATATCCATAGTCTAAACTTTGTCTTGTTAATGGTATTCTCTAAGGTTTTGCAATCATAGATGACACCATATGCATGCTCTCTAGCTCAAGGTTGGTGTGGGCCATGGGAGTGCAGCTATGTGGATTACAGTGCGAATCACAACTGGTCCCTTTGCGGGTACGAGTGCCTTGCGGTTGGTTGTTCACCATTGCACTGACTGTAATACGTTTCCGATAGAAAATTTCAAGGACTTCCTTGTCCGATGCGTACGTAGTTCATAATATTACTGTAGGGTGCAGTAAGGAAAACAAATTCCTTGTAAGCGGTTGAGTGCAATTAACACAACCACCTAAAAAGAGGCCAAAATAGAAGTAACATGCGCCTAGCTAATACCTAAAGGCGAGCTGGTTCCCGTTGTCACAGCTGTCGAGGGAATCGAGCCGGAGTCGAATGACTGGTGATAATGACGATGATCGATATCTGGTCTAACAGTATTGTATAAAGGATGTAAAGGCAAAGAAAACAGGAACAACACTGGCCATCTACGCGAGGTTCAGCGACCGCCTTGCTTTATGGATGGCTGCAACTTGACACTCGGGTCTGTAACAGTGACAGGCTCACCTGTCATCGGTTCTATGTCACTCCAACTTACCAAAGTAGCTTGAGTAGGGTGTGGATGCTGGACCCTAATGCGTATACTGCATAAGGCTGTAGAATCATGTGCTAAAATGGCCGGCTTAATCTTGATAGGATGTAGGACAGTCACTGGCTCACAGTCGTTTCGGGCTTTGCTTTGTATCCTCGAAATGCAAGCCTATCCTCCAAGATTGGCAGCGACCCAACCCTGCGCTGACCTTTGACGGTGATCAGCTAGAATTCGTCCAAATGTAAGTACCTAGGCCGCTATATCAGCGCCATTGGGATGAAACCTGAGGTCACCAACTGTACAGTAAAAGTTCGGGGCGCTTTTGCCAATCTCCGCCACCTGTGGCGTCGGCGTGACATCACTCTCGCTCTGAAGAGCAGGGTATATAACTCAAACGTGCGTTAAACCCTCCGGCACTGTTACGAAACTTGTCCTTGCAGATTGAAAGACATAAAAAGGCTAGCAATGCTCGCGCATCCTTGCCTCCGCTCTTTAGATCATGTCTGGTGGGAAGACCGCGTGGGCAATGGGCATGTTCGACGCCATGTTTATTGCACAGGAAGAAGTGAGCCGCTTAGCACAGTTATCTCACGATCAGGCTCCAATGACTATGCCACGGGTCGTGCATGCCGGCACACCGACTCCCGCGTCGTACATTGTTTGCGTGTCGCGGGTGTGGATGGAAGAAGAGGAGGGGTGGTCAGGCGATGAAATGGTCAAGAAGAATGAAGGCCCTATTTCGTACTTGGCTTCAGTTGAAGCCTCTCAGCATCCAGCTTGGAGTCCGAAGGACGATGAACATGTTTGGCCGGATGCACTTGATGACATGGCGAAAAGTCGACTTCAGTGACGCTTGTGTTGTGAGTTGTTTCTTTCCTTCCCCTCCCGCTTAGCCTCCTTCTCTAACCACGATCTCATATCCAAGGCATAACACAATTTTGGCGCTCAATAGCCGTTTGGTAGCTCTCCGGAACGATATCCGTCCGTTATATGTGGCTCAGGTGGAGTCCTTTGCTGCACCTTTGATTATATATATATATATATATATATATATATATATATATATATATATATATATATATGTTGCGGCACAATAGCTGAGGTGGTTTCCACCTCTACTTGACGTGTATAATGATGAGGAGGAGGACGTAGGACAGATGGGCGCATTTTCGGTCGAGTTTGACTTGATCATTTGTTTTGGTTCATATTTTCCACATGTTAGGTTGTTCGGAAAATAATTTCACTTTTTCGAATAATCTTTTAATCATACTTTTTTACAACCAACTTCACACTTAATCGGCATAGTCATTATACGTTTTGACAGGTGATATAGCAAAACTTGTTTGTGCAATAGGTCAACGTATGCTGCGCAATAGTTTTTGTCTGGTGCCCTTTCAAATATGGGAATTGAAATGCAGCATTTGCGGCATGTTTTACTTTATATAATCGGAAAGATAAAAATTCGGTTCAAGCAAGAAAAGCTATCTGAAGTGTATGGAGAAGGTAGATTGTGCAACTATGACGCTAGATTTTCAATATTATGTCTTCGCTCGTCACGATCGACAAATGGCGCAGCCACTGCGGAAGTCTTTCTCGTAAACCGGGACCATCATAGATTCGACACTAGAGTTGGGACGCTTCTCAAAAACCCATACCTTTGGGAAAAAGCGAGAGCGATTCGCTAACAACTGTAATCCTTTCTTTTTTTTCCTATATGCGGACATGGCTAAAATTTGGGGAAAGAAGTAAACATATCAGACCCAAAACTCTGGTCGATCTACTCGGTTAATGCGATATAAGGGGTTCCGCCTTCGGGTGTGAGGTAGAGCGCACCAAATTGGTCTATCTCAAAATATCTCACCCTGTCACATAGGTGTGAGCAACCGTATTCATGCAGGTGGATACATGTGTACTTGCGAATGTCGTCCATCGTGAAAACGCCGGATGATGCGCAGATGGTTGAGTTGGAGTCAACCTAGGGAACGCCACAAAGCAAGTTCACCGATCGATACATACGCTGTGTCGGACTGATGGGAACGGAGACAGGTGTGCAAAATCGTAACAGCAGTTCCTCATTACCCGGCTACTGCGGTAGAATCGTGGTTGCACTTACGCAGGCGTAACTGGCCTGAGCAAGGTGGGTGCAATAGGTGCTTAGTGTTATCCAACCTAATGACAAAAGGGGATAACATTTAAGTTTTTATATTCGCGTACCTCGTCGTAGCGAAACTCTATACTGCCTTTTCTATCAAGCTTACTAATCGAAAAATAGGAGTGCAACCGCTTTCGCGACCGCATGCTCGAATGAAGATGTCACTTTTCGTTTACCGCTTTTAATTATTATTTCTCAGTGATGCTGTTGTCTAATAATCCGCAGGGTTGGTGTAAACTTGCTGAAATGCACCCATACAAGTGAATAAATCTTACATTGGCGGCTTGATAATGCTGAAGTATTTTGTTCCTTAATAGTAGCGTGGAAAATGGCAGATATTGTGTATAAAGTAAGGCCACCGATCAGCGCAGGGAGATTCAAAGAAATATTATGATTCTGTAGGACATTTCTTTCGAGACAAAGATAGGATTTCTACGCTGAAAACACCTTCTGGATTATCTCCACTGCTGGCATAAGTGAAAGCCATCTAGTTTTCCCGTATCCTAGAATGTGTTGGTATTCCACCATTGTAGAGTCATAGAATTCCTTTAGTTCTTCAACACGAACAGTGTAAATGTAAAAGCAGGAATATATTTTCACCACAACCGTTTAAACACCAATAGGACGAAAGTCGTGTGCCGTTTACAATGTGTTGTGGACAATGAGAGCCAAGCAACTAGTTTCCACAAGTGTTTCTGTTATCGAAGATTTCAATTTCGCAAATAAATTGTTTGGTCCGCTTCTGTGAATGCCACCAAAATTTGTGTTGGTGTTGTCAGGACAAAATGCCCAAATTTTCGGGTCATATTATTTTGTTCAGACATATTCTTTATAAGTTTATAATTGAGCCTGATGTGTCATCGATAAGTGACTGCAGGTCTAATAACGACAATACCCAATGACGGCACAATATATCACAAGGAGTGGGAACACCTTTATTTCCTTGTGACTTGAGGCGTCTGTGAATATTCACACTAATTTTATTTTCTTCAGTTTTTCTTGAAGCTTATCTGGCAAATGGGAACAAGATATTAGTTATTATTATTATTATTATTATTATTATTATTATTATTTTTATTTTTATTTTTATTACCCTACATTCTGTGCAGGCACAAGCAAAGTTCGGCTCAAACAATTTCTCTACCAATTTTCTGATGCAATTCATGTAGTGGGAAGCGTCCTCATGAAATGCAGTGTGATAAGAGAAGGTATCTCTTGCGGCTGCTAACTTAGCTTTTGTGTTTCCAAACGTTGCGGATCGGAAATAATTATTTTAGGGATAGAAGATGCTGCTGAAAACACTGTTGCCTTATAACGATCCGATTTAAAGTGCTTTATGATATCTGAAGTGCCACCGTGAGCCATAGAGAATTCGGATTTGCATTTGTCACACGGAACATGCGAATCGTTGTCGCTTGTTGCCTTCTTAATGAATGGGAACCGCTCTCTAATTGGGTAGTCATTCTACAGATTCGTTTAAACATGGTTTTCCTACCAAACTGGACAAAATGTAGGCGTTCTCCACCCAATTCCACTAAAGTTCTGGTCTTTTTCACATGCCTTCTACATGTTCAAAGCGGGACATTCTGAGGTCAACGACCTCATTGCAGCTATCGAAGGTGTGGCGGGTTGATCGAACCGGCCGGCAGATCAGGCATACAAGCCTTGTACCTCGCAGACCCAGACCGAACGTACGCGCGGGGTCAGCAACGATGAACCTCACTGTCACGGTGGCTACAGACGCCTGATCCATCGCTCGACTGAAGCAGGGGCTAAGTAGCGAACAGAGCTGGTGGCCACGGGCACAACTGAATGGACACTTGTAACAAAACCTGAGAGCCTTTCCTTAAGTGGCATAGCGTTCGCGTACCATGGCCAGGTAAACACGTGCGAACGAGGTAACTAGGGCATGACGTGTTGCTAAATTTGGCAGCACAGTGTAAGTCACGTGTGAACGGATGCACGCCATCGGCTCACATACTATGCCAAAGTTCGGTTTGCGACATTGCATGTGTGCCCGGTCTCAGAAAACTCTCATGTCAGCATTGATTTGTCCCTATGCCATCACAGCTTTTCGCCCTGCCGAGAAATAAATTATTTGTTTTTTGAGCAGTTAGTTCCCTTCAATAGTTTGAATAACGCAAGGAGAAGACGATCACTGGTACACGCGCACATTTCGTATTGTCTTCTCAGTGTCAATACAACAACTAGAAATTATCTCATACCTTTCCAAAGGTGTTACCAAGCAATCAAATGCAGTGAAGTGAACGGCGGCAATCGTCCTAAGACCGTGGGTAGGTCAGCACTTGACTGTTTCCGCACACACAAGGCAACTCTTAGCTGGCTTGTAGTCACGGTCTCGACGAACTGCAAGAAACGTGGATTGGGATGATGTAGTCTCCGAAATGTGGAGCCGGGGTCAATCGGATAACGGGTCGATAAAACATGCCTACTTATCGATGATGCTGGCGGTTTGCGTGCACACGGAATATTGGGCGAGGGGTGGTTGACCTCACGATGAACCCATGTGACTAGATGTTCCTTCACTCTGGAATTCAAAACACTCCCATTCTTGCCTATCCACCTGACGCCGCATGTATAACCTAATTGGTAAGTACCGTGTGATTTGGCGCTGATGGGTTCCACTTCCTTTACTGAAAGTAGCGACAATTTCCGGGTTTTGTTGATCACCACAGCAACTGCAGCGCAGTAAGTTCTATGAGTGGTAGAGCTTAAGTGTTTGCTTGCCCTCGTTAAAGCGATGTGCTACCCTTAAATGGAAGCTCGAGGTATACATTTTCCGTAGGCGCTATCAACACCGATTCTTTCCGCGGTCTGACTTGACTGTGCTTCGTGATGACGCGGTTATGGAGAGCGATTTAAGAAGGCAATAGGCGACAACGATTCGCATGTTCCGTGTGACAAATGCAAATCCGAATTCTCCATGGCTCACGGTGGCACTTCAGATATCATAAAGCACTTTAAATCGGATCGTTATAAGGCAGCAGTGTTTGCGGCAGCATCTTCTACTCCTGAACTAATTATTTCCGATACGCAACGTTTGGAAACACAGAAGCCAAGTTAGCAGCAGCAGAAGGAACCTTCTCTTATTACCTTGTATTCCATGAGCACGCTTTCCACTCCCACGATTTGTCATTCATTTTTTAGAGCCAATGAGCGTCGTTCTTTGTGTAATATGTGATTCCCAGTATGCGCGAAGATTAGATCTTGCCTGTAAATGCAGCTTCTCAGTTCCGTGCTAATGGAATATTGCCTCATCAGTGAATATGTTGGAATGAACGCTCATGGTCCCGCCCGAAAAAAATTGGGCAGCGTAAGCAAATTTGTTTCATGCAACGGAAATCAATACTGCGATGGGAGAATAGGCTATGCGGCAGCGAGTCGTCTTTAGGCGGTATAGCTCTTCAAGACTTCCTCAAAACGCCACATTTCATAGTTACAAGGCCTAATTGTAAGGAATGCCTATTTTGCTAAGGTAGGTTGCTGGAAGCAAACGTTCAGTCAACACGAGCGTTGCCAATAACCCTTTTGTCACTAGCTGGGATAAAACTAAGCGCTTGTTGCACACACCTTGCTCAGGCCAGTTACGCCTGCGCAAGCGCCATCACGATTCCACCGCCGTAGCCGGGTTAGGAGTCACACTTGTCTCCATTCCAATCCGTCCGACACAGCATCTGTATCGATCGGTGAACTTGCTTTGCGACGTTCCGTAGCTTGACTCCAACTCAATCATCTGCACATCATCCAGCGTTTTCACGATGGACGACACTCGCAAGTACACATGTACCCACCTGCATGAATACGGTTGCTCATACCCATGTGACAGGGTGAGATATTTTGTGATAGACCAACATCTACCATTGGACGATTGGCAATTTAGTGCGCTCTACCTCACACCAGATGGCGGGACCTTTGTCCCGCATTAAAAGAGTAGAGCGACCAAAATGACTTACCATATATACCCAGGAGTGAGAGCACTTGTTCTTCGACTAGTTGGATGACTCACCCATCACCCGGCCGCTATCGGCGTGTAGAGTAACAACTGTGGAAGTATATTAACCTCTGGACCGAAGGAGTACTTAAGCATGCGCCCTGCGTTTGCATAGCTCTGGTTTTACTAGCCTGATTGCAATGTCTTCGGCCGTCCGCAACATCCATTTTCTAGGCTCTTTGGGGTAGCGCTTTGGCACAATATAAAATACATTGAAAGCATCGGCGGTCCTAATTTGGTGTCCACTTTCAACCAGATAGAGCTCGTGATGCAGTTGACATTGTCTTTCTGCAATGCCGTGGGACAGCATTACTCAGCCAAATTGGTGGTATGGCCAACGTCGGCGAGAAGCGTGGATAAGGAGGAGTTGGTTGATTTTCGACAATCAATCATGGGCCACGCCGGATAGTGTTTCCTTAGGCTCTCAGATAGGCGCTTTGTCGTTCGACCAATGTCACCTACTCCACAGACACAGGAGAACAACTAAATTGCTTTTGCGTGGACATCCCTCTTTTCGTTGGGGCTAGTTCTAATTATTGGGTTGCTGGCGAACTGGATTTACAATTTAGCTGCTGGGAAAGTGTATCTGGGGACATGCGAAAGCGGTTTCTCCCTTATTTGTTAGTTGGAGAAATATAGGTATTCCCTGGACTGTAAGGGTTACAGTAGCCTTCTGTTTTTGTTCCATGTTTGTTTTTAGGAAACTGTCTGGGTATGCGCTTCAGTTATTCGGAAAACATGGCATTCGAGCAGATACTTTCTGTTCGACTCACTAGATAAGGTTCCGTTCTAATTTTAATGGAACGAAAATGTTTAAATGCATTCATTGTTCATTTTAAGTATGTTTCCTATACCCTTGACGTTGTAACACGCCACTCACGAGTCGCTTCATTGCCACGTCGAGAAATTGAAAAATGCCACTTGCCTCTAATTTTTGGAGGTGGACTTCAGCGCTTCGTGTGGCTGTTTGAATTCATTGGTGAGATCCTCGATGTTTCGAGAGGAAGGGAACAGTATAAAGATACTGTCTACCTAATGTTGATAAACACTAAGGTTCGTGATAACCGATTTTAACATGCCCGTTCAAGCATCCCCATGAATATGTCAACGAGAAACCGTCCAAGTGGCGAGACCACAGCAACTTCAACGTGTTGTCGATATAATGCACCATTAAACAGAAACTGGATGTTAAAATTGCATCGAGGCAGTAAAGCTTTTAGGGCCACAGCAGGTATGCCAATAGCTGCCTGGTTTTCTTCAACATAATCACAGATGTAATTTCTAGTTTCAAATAACGGCACATTTTTAAGAATCGAAGTAACGTCGAGAGAGCGCACGGTTAGATCCGTAAGATTTAGAGCGCGCACGGTTTCCACGAAATCAAAACTGTTCTTAATGCTCTGCACCGTAACTTTTTTTCGGATAGGTTCCAGAAGCTCGACCAACTACCGTGCAATCGAGTGGTGCGATGAGTTCTTCCTATCTAAGACTTGTCCTTGGGGAAAGTCAGGCTCATGCGTTTTAAGAAGACCATACAGTCAAGGAATTGCGGTGCTTGGGAGGCGTAAATTTTCGCAGCTATTCTCACTGGTATAGCCACAGTCCCTAAGCTTTTCAAGACAATTTCAGATTTGACTTTCGATCTGCTTTGTCGTATCATTCTTATTATGCAACTTCGAACACTTCTCATCGTCTGCCAATAGTTCGTTTATTTTTCCGCATGTAAGCCGCCTTGTTTAAAGCACTATACCCACGCCTTTATCGGGCCGAGTGAACAAAACACCTTCATTGTTAACTAGGTGGTTTAAGGCCTGGATGTGCTCGTGCTTCACTGGGGTATTATGCTTTATCCAAGCTTGTCGGCATTGGTAGCATGCGTGCACTAGAAGCGATGTAAACTCTTCAGCCTGTGAGTTACATGATAGAACTAATTGTGAGGTTTGCGGGTACAGATTTTCGAACTGAGCCTTAATTGCCAGTTTATTGTCTCTCCCATTTGGGAGACAGAACTTAGAGTCCAGTAACAGGACTTCTATGGTGGTCCGATCAACAGTCAGGAAAAATAAACTGCAAACGTACTTTTCAAGTTCAGCGGAGAAATAATGTATCCGTTTCTCTTCTTTAAATGTCTTCAAGAGCAAACATATAATTGGACAACCTTGGAGATGAATTACTGAAAACAGATGTTTGCTTGCATCGCCTATTAATCATCCAATGGACATTTTACTACTGTGTAATATCGCTTAGACCCCCCTGTGTTGAAATCGCTCAACAAATACGTGAGCCTCTGGACCCGCGTAGCGAAAGCGTATGTATGTCCTAGTCTCAAAGAAATTTGTATAGAGAACTCCAGCTACTCAGTAAGTTATTGGAACTCCCTTCGTCGCTCACGCATCAGGCCGGACAACGACTGCCTGAAACTTTTAACACTCAGTCAGATAAAAACACCTCGTGTTAAAAGGGACGAACTCAAGCGTGTACTGTCAGTTAACTCCTGTGCTAACCAGCTTTTCGCTGAGGGATCCTATAGAGTTAGAGAGGACGGTCAAGGAAATCGTCCCAATGCAAGGAGCAAAACTGTTTAGCAGTTTCTCTACATTATAACTCGCGCGAATTTCAGCAAATTTTTAACATTCACTGTTCCGTCAGCGAGCTTTTGGTTAGTCATCTCAAAACGGCTCAGCGACAGTCAAGTTTCCTGGAAGATGGCCTGGGGATGTGTTCTGCGCGTCACACCTGAGAATGTAAAAGAGCTTTTCGGCCAACGCTTGCCATCAACCCCTCCTCATGAGATGCAACCACAATCATGCCAAGTTTGTCCTCCATGAAACGTCTGAGGATGCTGTGTTTATTGGGGTACAGCTTGGAAAATAGCAGTCGCGCCACACATCAGTGCATCAGTGGGCACAAAATCAATTGCACTAAATTTGGTGTGCCAAATGTCAGCCGTGTGTGACTAGAGTTGCCAAACATCCTCAGCAATAGGAAAGTGAGCAGCAACAGTCATAATAACCGAGTAGAGGGGTCTTGGAAACACGCCAGGTTCCATAAGTTGTTTTGCTTAGAAGAAGTGTCCCTAATTCCCCGAGGCCAATGACGACAAGCCCCTGACAGACCACTGACCGGCTGTTGTGTTTGGGTGTCCACCGTATCATCGTGGCGACTGCCGGCTGATGATCGGGTTAAGCCATTATTCTGGTTAGGAGCCAGGGTACAAATTATTGGTCGATTGATTTTCATGCCATATTCTTCTGCCCTCAGAGAGTACGTTATAATAAGGACTGGTTGAGGGTCCAATTTGCTCTCTTGATCAGGTTCGACACATTGGAACTCAACATAATTACCACCAACACATGATAGCTGAGGGTTGGAAACACAATTGGTGTGTCGCAATAAAAAAAGATAAAAGATCAAATATTATAGAATATAAAACCTAAAAAAGTAGTGTAGCGCTAAATCAGATTACGCACCAGGTGTGAAATCATAGTTATATGGAAGCTAATGGGGAGAAGGATGGAAAAATATTCACAACACAACCGTCATTGAAGTCGGCTCTTTTCCATGTTAACTGGTGTATCCAACCAAACGTGTTCATGGTCGTTGTGACCCCAGCCGATGCCAACTTCAAAGTGTGGGACTTTGTCACTCTTGACCAAGTCATAGCTTGGCCTCCAGTCCTCTTCTTAACTCCACACCAATTGCTTATAAATGCTTTCTGTAGTAAATTTATATCAGAATTCCACTATGCGTTATTCGGTACATAAGATTAATTATTCTCTTTTCAAGTGATTGGACGTTGTTTGATATCCCCGGTGTGGTTGCTCTTGTTGTGCATGTTGTCAAGGTGCCTAACTGTCTACTACCCATCACCTCGTCCATACTGGCTCCAGGAGACAGTTTGTCGCTGGTGGAGGGTAGGGTTTGCACGGTCTGCTTGGTCATACTAGACTCGTAGAGTGGTTCCATGCACTCAATGTGGAGTGGATTGAGGTCCAGCCACCGCCTTGTGTTCGCTTGATCCCCAAATCCAGCGTGCTTGTGTTTGTCTGTGAAGGAGTGTGGGCTGGCTCCGTTGATGAAACCTGGCTCCCATCCTCATGCCTCTGGGTCTTATTCCTTCTGGTTTACACTGGATATTGGGTGTGTGGTTGTATCTGTGGATAGTGCAGCGCAAGCCACACATGGTTTCTTTGTATTAGCAGGCGTTCTGTGACTGGCCACAGTGGAGGCGACAGTTATAGGCCAATCCGGAATCGAATGCCGTCAACCACATTTATATTTGAACGTTGACTTGTCGACTGGACTGAACTGACGCTATACCATTTCGTGTGAGTTGAAAGTATAAAACAAACGACTATTGAACCTAGGTGAAGGAGGGCCTAGAATTGCGGGGTTGTAAACAGGGGGATGAAAGTGAAGGTCGATGGGGACGATAAGGGAGAAAAAGCGATAGCGCAGGTATACGATGATGAGAAGGTTTGCGCAGTAGCGTCCTCATCCCTAGCCACCCTTCTCGATGCAGCAGTGTGGGCGTCATTTATTAGCCTCCACTGCCACAGCATCAAGAAAGTGTTTAAGCAAAAATTCCCATTGGAGCTAAAACAGTTCATTGGCCAAAAATGAGTATTATACTAACAAATAACCTCATACTATATCGGCTGCTTTCATGGTATGGAAAGGGTTAATTTATTTGCAGAAACATACTACTACTGACCTTTTTTCTTTCATTCCCCCCTTCTACTTTGTATGCGCCTACCCAGTTTCTACTTTGTCTGATGTATTCTCTTAACCACATTCCCAAATTCCCCATCCGTTCACTCATCGCCTACTCGTCGTAATCTTCTAATATCACCGGAAGAGTTCTAGCGTGGATGCTGAAACGGGTGCACAATCCTGTACCTAAATAGAAGGTAACGTTCAAGGGAACAATGAACAATGATGTCGCACAGGTAAAATATCAGGTGCTTGACAATTCCTATAGGATGGTGGGGTGAAAACTACACTATCGGCAGATTTATGAGTCATATGTTTAAGTGTCTACCGATTTAACCACCTTTCCGAATAACGGTAGTGTAAAATGGGAGCTGATTGCAAGCATCCACGACAGCTTGGGGGGGGGGGGGGGGGGGGCACTTATAGCTGACGTATTAGTGAGAAAAGTAAAAGCAACTCCGCTCAATCATGTACCGACTCCTTAGGTCCATGTGACAAATCCAGTATGGGGGAGTGATTAATATATTCCAAAGTAGCACAGCTTGGGTAGCGAGGCAATGAAAGGCATGGGAAACATAATGCTTTTTTGAAAATATCCAAGGTGGAGGAGAAAACAAAAGTTTGGGGAAGAATTCCAAAGTTAGCAATTTGAAGAGTAAAATAACTTCGTCGGTAGTCTAGACCGTTGTATTGTTCACTCAGTCAGAAACAGTTACCTCTGAGCTTGTTGTCGTGTCTAATTTTAGCAACTGACGGCATTCGGGGCACTCAATATTTGGTATTCTAATATTAGAACGCTGCACTCGCCGTTAAGTGGCTCTGCCTCTATTGGGATCACTATTCAGTGCCCAGTACACAGCGGATGGTTGCATAACATAATATTCCTTCTAAGGTTGCTATGATGTGAGAGTCCTATCAGAGTGAACAGATGGATGGATGGATGGAGCGAGAAGCCAAGAAATGGGAGACGGACATGACCGATTACATCATTGGTGGCTGCTTGGCCCATGTTCGTGTACGCTACGGCGATTACCTCACATTGGAATCATAGAAAATGGTTTAGAACTTGTCCCATAGGTTGGTATTCGAAGAAAGTGAAATTAAATATTACCTAAGTAGACCAAATAAAATACGCATTGATGAAGCGGTATAGTACTGACTTATAGATAGTAGGAGTGGGTGTGGGATAGTGCCGGTCAAAAGGAACTAAGTAAAGTGTACCGCTTAAAACATTGTAAATAACAGTCAGATCGTTCACTCCGCTGTACAAATTTACGTGCGTCACTGTGGACCACAATTCCAAGGAAGCTAGTAAAACTGAATATATTCAGAATATTCGTTCTTGTAACAAAGTGTAGAACGCTCAATTCGATATGCAATATTTTCTTTTTGCAAATTACTGTGGTGTAGGCACCTACAACTGCGTTTAGAAGAGCGTTTTAGGATTAGCAGACCCGGAATGAGCAAGACGTTCGTCGACAATCTAGAGGGCCGTATTGTTGACTCATTTTCAGGCTGAGGTTGATGATCGGGCTGTTTCAAAAGGTAACAGCCTACATGACTGGGGTCGCTCAGTATTTGGTAAACAATTAGGAAGTCGCCACTTAGCCGCCTGTAGCGTCCATTGAACACTCCCAGTGTCACCAGTCGTTGTTGGTGCAAAAGGTTGCACAATCTCTTAAGAAATTTTGTCGTTCGACTTTGGGAGTTTCGAGCGCTGCAAGAGCGTGCTCTAAACAAGTTTGTCAAGCTCGGCTTGCATATTCGACGTGGGAACGCAAGTAGACATTGAGCATCTGGGATTTGGATGAATCCAAACTCCAGAATGCCTTCCGCAAGAGACCAAGATACTCGTTATCTCTTCTTGAAGCGGACTCTGTCTGCCTGGAACAACCGAGGTCGTCCTGTGCCAGCACACCGATGTTACGTTCCTGAGAGCATGTCCGCAGATTGTGTGCCTCAAATTTATAGACGTAGGCCTGTCGATGGCGAGAGTGGACAACGCGGTAATTGTTCCTATTGAATGGCAGTACATTCCTCACCGACCAATCCCAAGCCTCATCGAGGTTGCACCGAACGGTCTTGTTGTCGTCTGTTCCCTTGAGCGCCGCCAACCCTTAACGTCGTCCGTGAAGTAAAAATTTCGGGGTGATAACTCGCTAGATTATTAAGGAAGACTAAGAGCAGGCGAGGCTCATGTACAGAAACCTGTAGTACTCCGCACGTCACTCGAATCAGGTCGGACAGAGACGTTAGGACTTTAACGTTCAACTAGAATTCACGGATAACGTTACCTATTCATCCTAATATCGGATCTCTGATGCCGTAGTGTTGATGTTTGTGCAGCAGGATTCGATGATCCATGTGATCGAAGGCTTTCGGGAAGTCCGTATAGATAACATAGGTTGCTGTTCCCACTTCGACTGTTTCGGCCCAGTTGTCACATGCTATCAGCAGATTCGTAGTAAATGTTCGATGTTAACGAAACCCATGCTACTCCGGCGGAATGGTGCTTAGCTTTCCAGGTAGCCTATCAATACGTCTGCGACGATCGCTTCCATGACTTTGGCGAGCACAGAGAGTGGTGGTACCGAGCGGTAATTAGCGGGATCAGACCGACTTCTTCCCTTGTGAAAGCAAATTAAAAATACTCTGTTTCCATGTTCCCGGAACTCCGTTTTCATCTAGCCAATGCTGAAAGAATCTGGCAAGTGGTTGGGCTGGGTGCATGGCTGCTATCTGCAATACTTTAGGTTGAATGTTATCCACGCCAGGAGATGTGTGTGCACGCAAGGATAGCAGCTTCATCAGCACTCCTTTTGCTTTGAATGTGATATTGGAGGAAACTGTTGGTGTGATGACAGAAGCAAGAATAGCGTTCGAGGTCGGTACCCCTTGAAAAGTAGGGGAGTACTCGGCCTGTAAGGCGTTGGCCGTCTCTTTCACTGTGTGTGTGTGTGTGTACACCCACCAACCGTAGCGAGTTGTGGGATTCCGCGCTGCACCTTAAGAAGTCTATTCACGTGTCTGTAAACAAGCATTTGGTTTGAGCAAACGCATTGTTTTCAACTGGGTAAAAGGATAACCCTTAACGGCTTCTTAAAGATCATAGTTTATGGAAGTATAAATCGAGGCGTTCTGTGTGTAAAATGCACTTTATACTGCGCCCAGTTGACTTTGCCGAATAATTGCTCGTCCATAAAGGATCGACTACAGTGATGGTTGCGGGCAACGCATTATAACGGTTCAAGAACGTCACTGCGATCCTGTCTGAAAATGGTCTCGGCTTTGCAATATCCAGTAGCTTGAGTGGCCACTTCGCGGGTTAACAACCGACGTCATGCAAAGTTTATAACTTCAACTGCATATCGGACGGGGAAAATCGTAACTTAAGTTGCATGTATGGTCCCATTAAGTGTTGTTCCGATGACACTTAAGAACGGTTTTGTTCCCTGTTGTTCCACTTGATTTGGTCTGTGACGAACAGCTACCGGCTACTTCGATTGGGTGAGTTAAGCACTCACGTCTGGCGTGACACTACGATGTGGATAGACGTATTCGGGCCTTTTGACAGTGGCTTCGCCAGTGGGACGAACAACTTCTTGCTCTCACTGTGTACCATTCATAGCAGGGCGAGCAAAAGCACATGGTTGCCACTTTGCTCTTGGACGCACTCACGCAGTTATCACAATCAACTGTTTGACTACGTCATCGTACATCGTGAGATGCGCAAATCCCTCAAGATGCCTATGCCACGGCAGCCTGAGTTGGGACGGACAATAGCTGTTGAACAACAACTTGCATATACTAAGAAAATCCATGTACTAATTTTTGATCACGAACTAGAGATAATTTAACTTTGGAGCTCCAGTTAACGGGGAGGCGGGGTTTGAGCTGGAGGACGCGATGTTGACAAGACGGCTACGGCCAGCTGCATATGAGCCACCTGATGAAGTAAGTGTCCAATGGAGCTGAGAAGACACTGGGGTCCGCAAATAGTGAACAGCATGATTGTTCCGACAGCACCAATACGAACATCGGCACACTGGTGTCAAAGAAGAAGGAGGCATTTGCTGCACATTAGGATCATTAATACTCCACGGGGCAGGGGGAAATCTCGTAAGAAGCGCTGGCTCGGGATATTTATCGCGCCATGAATATTGGAGGGGTTGCGAATGTAAAGTGACAGGAGTGATACACTGAACGCCGCCACCATCCAGGGTTTTATGGCTCTTAGAAGACAGTGTACGAACCCGTCTTGCCACCTATTCGAGCATTAGTTTACACTGAATCTGGTGACATTAAACGCATTTAGGTCATCTGTATGATCACCGAAATATCGATTGGGACGCGTTGTACTGTCTGTACGCTCTGAAAGACTAACTTGGTGACAAGTAAGCACCAAGAAAACACAGAGTTCACTCGCTTTATGTGAACCGGTAAGCCTGCTACTGCTGAGGAAACATTAAAGGATGGGTTTATTGGTGATCCATGCTCTGCAGTACTTAATGGCATGCGCCCGAATTCAAGAGCACTTGCCCACTGACCGGAAAAGTGCTCGTGCTATGGAAGAACAAGGGTAAATGGAGCAAGCACTGTGCCGACAATCATTCTGGGAGCAATTCGCCTGAAAAGGTTGTAAGACTCCCTATAAACTGAGTGGGCACTCACATTTTGAAACCAAACACGGCCCAATAGCAATATATACTTCCCTCATGCCGTGGAACAGCCGACTTTTGCTTTCACTTCCCGTCAACTGACGGAGTGGTACCATGAACGAGACTAGCAAGTTCCATCGTTGTTTATCAACTTCAACAAAGCGTTCGACACTGTGAATCACGTGGCTCTGTATTTGATTTTGGGAAGTATGGATGCCTAAACAACATAGCTATTTGTCTGAGTGTGCGCATCATATTATGTGGGATATGGTGAACCTGTGTTAGTAAACCTCGGATGAGTTCGGTACTCTTTCTGGTGTGGAGTAAAGCATTCCGTACAATTGCTACTCTTCTAATTCTTATGAACGGTCAGGTGGATATAGTTTGTGTGAATTCCGTGTCTACTTTGAGTATAACCTGGAACATGGATTGCTGAACATCCATCGTCCCGGAATGAGAACGAGTGCGCCAGACGACCGCTTAGATGCCGTTGTTTACCGACAAAAGGAAAATGAGTCGCAACGTATAGGGACTATAACAACTTTGATAGTGGCCAAATTAGGACCAGCTATCAGTACATGTGAGGCAGTGTGTCTTTAGCACTTGATATAACGAGCGAAGTCAACGCACTACCAACAACCAGTTCACTGACGATGTACTACAGAACCAACCAGTATTCCGCTATCTCGGGGCACGCTAACAATAGACTTGCGCCTAGGCTGCCATCTCCGCACCAGCGTAGCATTGGCGAATGCTGTCTTTGGCAAACTGGAACATAAGCTGGGGAAGAAGGAATGTTCAATAGTTGCGATCAGACCGTAGATGTACATGACAGTGGCGTTGTCGGTTTTCTTTACAGCAATTAAGTGCGGACACCATGCTGCTAACTCCGGTATATGGGGCGCTTCTATCAACACTTTGCGTCTGAGTCTGCGCACCCGTTGATATGACGGTATCTGCTACCGAAGGGATTCACCTCATAAACATGTGCGGAATGAACTGCATACCGCTACTATGGCACTTAATGTGGCTAGAACATGCCAAACATTTATCTGAATCGAAAATATTGAAATCTGATCATTAAAGTTTTTCATCGACAGGCATTTCGTATGGCGGTACGGGGAAGTGCATCGGTGGATCCGAATGGTCAGAGAACTTTGAATGATTGGAAACGCTAACTGCTTAAACGATGATCCGCGCAGCGAGCAACCATGCGCTTAGGTAAGGCTTAGATATCTCATAGATAGGACAGCCAACTAAATTTAGACTTACCTGCGGGAACGGCATGATCGTATTCGTGATTGTATGCATGACTGTATTCATGCAGAGTTAAAAACAATCTGCGATAGCGAACATAAAGTAGACAAGGTAGTAAAACGATTTTGAAAATTCCGTGATCATCTGAAGGCATCGCGGTCAAGACCGCAAATTGCGGCTGTGCTGGACGTCGTCAAGATCAACGTCTATGTGGATGGAGCAGATGGGATGGAGCTGTCGAATACCCCGCATCCAAACTTACCCTGGCCAGCATGATGAATGTTTGTGGGTGGATCGTGAATTCCAGTGGACTATCAGTGCCAATCCAATCACCAGTATCATAGGTATCAAAGCGACGGTCTACTAGTTATCAGGACAATGTATGCTTACTGTACAGCTTGAGAATGCAGTTCGACTTTCACTTGTACTCGTTGCCTGATTGACAAGCCTACGTTTCAAAGTTTGACCATGTTTGTTTTAAACTTTCCTATAATCTTACACCACATGGATAGGCCTTTGTATTAACAAGGAAATGTTTTCCAGCAAATATACTGCCTGATTTTCTCCAAGCATTTTTAAATTGGTGATTGTCAGGTCAACGTAAAACATACTCCAATCTATCGAAACTGGCAATCCATTCACGCAATCAAATAATCACATCAGATGATGATTTTTTACGTCTAATGGAAGGCACATCTAAGTGAATGATGTTCGGCGTAGCGTTCAGAATATTCGTACTCAAAATGTATTCCATGTTACCCACCTCGGCTTCCAACTGAAATATTCGACGCTGCAGTTCCCGTATGTCCTGGCGTAGCTCTCGATCTCCAATCGCAGAAGCCTCCAGTTCCTCCATCCTTGATACGTTTATTGCTTCTAACCGTTCCATATGTCGTTGTAGAGTTTGGCACCTTGATTGAACTCTCAAAAGCTGTTGTGACAGTGAGGTGAAAGAGGGTGAGCATCAATTGACCGCGTGTGCTGAAAAGTGGTCTCACCGAAATTCGTAAGCGTTATAGTCAAAACTACTAGTTAACCAGTAAGAGAGTAGTACCGATAGCCCTAGTTAACTACGTTTGATTCCGGGTGGGTTATACCAAATAACTATCTGCATGTTGGATTATTCTTATGGAAATGACAAAATAAGAGTAAGAAACTTATGTTTATGAATTTTACTGAAAGGCAGGCATATCTCAATCCGACGCCTATCCGAGTAAAGTTCCCACAGGATGAGGACGAAGTTCCTTTCAAACCTATCTCGAAGTGAGAAACACAAGTCATGTGCGCTCGATAGGTTACGCACAATTAAAAGCCCGTTGTCACCATAAGCTAGGCAGTTCCTTCGTTAGCAACTAGACTGGTTGAATTTCTAGTTTATGTACAAAGGAAGGATTTACTGTCTGTTATGATGTGCTATTTGTCAACTGATGAGTTAAATTCGTGGCTTTCACGAACTAGACTCGAACTTCAGTAAGCACGGATGGTATCTACGGACGCGAAATCCTCTCGAATTAAGAAGTCGCAAAGGAATGTAAGGTTGCAAAACAGATGTCTGTCTATATTAATCTTGTTCGGCCACGGATATCCTCGTTCATTAGTTAGCCACATTATAATACAATATTTCACCCAGCAAACAACGACAATATTTCTTTTGAGATACATAATGCCTTGGCGTGCAATACGCATTTCATACAGAAGAGGACTTTCTCACTTGCTGGTGAGTTGTCTATGTCAGCTCACGTCGAAAATAATTCCCTTTTTTGCCGTGGCATGCTGATAAGTGTTTTGAGAACTTTTATTGTTTTTCTAGAAAGCATCATTTGTTTCTTGTTGTAGAAAGGATAGACCGCGTTAAACTACAGGGTAGATTACATATTCAGAAGGGTAAGTTCGCGGCCACAGTGAAACAACCGTATGGGAAATCGTGTTGTAGGCCACTGATGAAACATCGTCTGAGCCAAGTCTAGGTTGGTCCTCGGAAGCGGTTAGGAGACCAGCCAACCGAAATTTGTGCGGAATACCTGAGAGCATCTGTGTCTCAGCTACCAGAAGAACCTACGGAATAGTCAAGTCTGCCGTATCGAGGATGCTCTTATCGATACAACTCCAGCTCATCGCTGGAGAGTGGTGGAACACATTCCATCCTAACTGATTTAGGCTAAGTTACATGCACCTCAAAAAATCAGGTGATCGCCATGCAACTCAAAGTAGTCACCGTAAAACACTTTAGGTACAAAGGTTAACCTAGATATAATGTGAAATCCTGCTACCTAATGATAAACTGACGTGTTTCGGAAACCACTACATTGGTGGTGCTCACCGTGCTAAAGGACATCCGTTATACAAACTGATAATCACGTTCATAACACATTAAAAAGGAGAAATCTAGTTATGTAAGTCCACATTGCCGATCACGGTACTACTACATATCGATGGCTTGCAGTAACAGCCCAGTAGATTCAATAGGCTATCCCACACTGCCATCGGTTTCTTATAAAAGTTAGCTACTCATCCTTAAAACCAGGTAGTCGTGCAACAACTGTGTTATATTGTTGTAAAGTCCCCAAAGAGGATGGCATTCAACACTGCCTAGTTAGAGCATTTAGTGCTTCTCCATTTAGGCAGTTACATATGACTCACTTCCATTCGTGTTTCTCTCAAAGACAGCAGAGCGCGGGCTTCTCCTTGTCTGGCAGCAAATGCTTCGATACGGAAGTCTGGCTTTGCTGGTCCGAGACCGAACGATCTTCTGAAAGAAGCGCGCAGTTTACTAAATCTGTCTCCAGTAGTCCATTTAATATCAGACTGTATTGTCCCCATGCTGTCTACATGATCTAATGTATGTCTATCCTCCGTTGGAGTTGGTGCGTCATCAAAATTTCGGTCACAGAGTGCGATGTTATCTTTTGATAGGGCCGATACAGGGGAATTCAATTCGCCGTAAAATCCCGAGGTGTGTGCCTGTTCGGTGGCACTACTCCTGCTTCGTCGAAGCAGAGTCACAACTTTGCGTGGATATGGGTTTTGAAATGCTCGATCCTCGGCAAATCCATGTTCTAAGTAGGGCTCGTTCTCTAATGAATCATTGATCGCGTATACCTGGTTCCTCGTCTTCATTGACTCCGGTTCATCAAAACTGTTTATCGGATCCGTGGCATCTGAAGGAGTGTGACTGTTTAGACTACAGCCACTGTCACTCTGGGGTGACTCGAGGCCTGATCGATGAGAGAGTTCTGGTGTATCCGTGTCTGCACTAACCTGAGAAGAGCATCGGCCAACCTGAGCACAAGGATATTTGCCCATCTTTGCGGACGATCGCCGATCAGAGCAAGTGGTTCCAGTTGGATGCCCTGATTTATATACTTGTGTTGCGCTCCGGTGGGCAGATTTGACGTGACCTTGCTCCCGAGTCATACATGGTTCTGACTGGTTCTGAGAGGTGCGCTGGATTGGCTGCGTTTTGGAAAGTGCAGTGGTCGATATGGTAACCGCATTAAAGAAAGACTCCATCTCAGGATCCTGTGGACAAAAAGAGTTGCAGGTTGTAAATCAGAAAACGTGATACCGTTCAAACTCCGTATTAATTCTCCGCTTTTGTGTCGTATTCAAATGTTCGAATTTCGTTTGATCAAGACCGTGTTGGCTTCCGTTATACTGAACGTAGTTAAGGTTTATTTATGTATTCAGTTGCCTGAAAGTTTGAAGAATACACAGCATAATACTTCAGTACTGGCTAAATTTTCATAAGCACTGTAAAAGGAACGGCACCAGTATCCGATGAACGCACAGTAAATGTCAACTAAGCGCCAGATGGGTGAGGGATGAGCGCCTGATGGGCGCCTTGGCGGTCAAAGCCTGTGTCGTTCATCGGGTGTTAGCTGAGAAGAATTGGGCGGCGCTCCTCTTTAACCGCTCAGTCTTTCCCAAATTTTACCCTCTATTAGAATAACCTAGCCGTATTAGCTTACCACTCTTTAGCACGGACTACACGTTATTGCAATTTCCCACATCTGGCGATATACAAAATATGTACGTAGTGACAACATTACGGACAACTTACAGACCATAAGCTTGCTGCGCAAACTGTTCTGTCTCCCCTATCGCGACGATGTGCATAAAACTGGGTCTATATTTTATTGCATCTTTACAGCAAATATCATATTTTACGACCACCCGGTGTATGTTCGGCATCGGGAGCTGTAGTGCAACGATGTTGATAATAGGGTTGAAGCTTGATACACTTCAGCAGGTCCTGTGGCTTAACTGTACACCATCAGAAACGTCTCTAGGTAATGGATTGGACACTGCATTCTTCGTTGAGTCTATCGCGACTAAGTCTCGTTTGCTTTGAAGGCAAGATGAATAAGCAGTCGCGGACAGTCAGTGGCAGCGTCTGAGAGTGTGGGAGTTTTGGGCTGATCACCAGTTTCTCCATCAAATAACACAAGAGCTCGTACGTCGCTATGGCAAAGTCTATGTGACCGACTATAGTGTCACTGACCACTCACTTCTGTAAGCAAAGGTGAGTAAATAACGAAGGCGGATGAAAAGCTTTGTTGACCACAAATTCTTTACGGACGCTTACCGAACACAAAGAAGGCAAATAAGCTACCTGGTTATCAACGGTCTTCGTATTCAGTGGGACCTTCGATCAGGAAGTTTGACCCTTCGATCGGGAAGTCTGACCTTTCGATCTTTTTAAAAATGCTTAGTACTTACGTGAGGCCGCACGCGGAATACGCTATCCAAGCGTGGCAACCCTGGCTCAAGCACCATCTCACCGCGCTCGATACTGCACAACGTAGGGCAACGAAAAGCGTCAGAGGTTTGACCAGCCTCCCCTACCCACTCAGGCTGAAGACCCTCAAAATATACAGTGGACGTTATAGGTGTCTAAGGGGCGATCTCATAATGTTGTGCCATATCCTGAGAAACCCCAACCACCCATGCCATTCCCTCTAATACTCAATCAAAACACCTCGCTAAGAGGTCACCAGTTTAAGTTAGTCACGCAGTACAGCCGCCTGAAATGTCGGCGAAACTATTTCTCCCTTCGAGTGGCACAGCCTTGGAACGCCCTCCCGGAACATGTAATTAATGCACCCACCCTATCCCTTTTCAAAAAACGCTTTGACGATACCCTGTCACATTTACACTACGTGCTATAGCTCATGACCATCAGATGCTGACACTAATGCACAACAGACAGGGGATAGTGCCACAACCCTACTCGAGAATGAGTCACTCCAAACGCCTTGCACGAAATTTGATAAACGCTACTACTATAGAAACTGGATTTCTGTTTACCGCCGACCCAAGATACATGCACACGAGTAAGCGTTGTCTTTGCTCTCCTTTTATTTTTCTCGCCTATGATGTGAACAATAACCACTCCCCTGTTGCTTTGTGTGCGTACATTCTCATCTCAAACTCCCTTTATACGACAGTGCAGTTACATCTGTAAGCGCCGGAACTGACGACTCCATTATCCCTTCGCTACCGTTGTTTGTCACGCTATACAGCCTACGGGACATGGCAAGCACCTGCTTTTTTACCCGTTATAAATCATTGTTCATTGTTTGTTGTTCCAATAATATACTTTTATCGTTCCGTGCATTGCGGGTCAGGATTTTAGGAATAAAGGCTCCGGGTAGTCTCTCAATTCAATAATTTTCACCTGCTCACGGATTCTCTCAGCTCTCCTGGTTTTTCTTTCAATATAAGTTGCACGACATGAAAAAGTAAATGTGTACGCACAGAAAGAAGTACTTGACCGAGGAAGTCTTTCCTTAAGTTGTAGCCTTACGATTGATGTTTAAGTAAATAGCCGTAAGATTGCCGCGTAGCAGGTACGTTTGATAGCGTTGGATAGCCTACTAGACGTTGCCTGCGCTATTCCAACCATTGTGAACGGGGATTTACTTTAACACCAGTTGTAAGGTTTCAACTTAAGGACAAAGTTTCTCGGTCAAGCACTTCATTCTGTGTATACTCCTGTAATTGTATATGTCGAGCAAGTTATATCGGGAAAATAACCAGGAGACAGTCTGAGAGAATCAGTGAGCATTGTCCGAATTGGATGAGTGCAGCTGGAACAAAAAGAGTGACGAGCACCGTGTTAGCAAACCTAGTTGATTTTAACCACCAGATCGATGCGCCTGGGTGACCAGTAAGCTATCTGCACTTAATACATACAAACCAGCCTATTCCTTTCCTTGGCTGTCCTTTCTCCTTTCTCCATTGCAACAAATCTGTGGAGGCAATCTACGAATATATATATATATATATACAGTTGGCGGCATCAGGTTTCGGATTTGCCTGTCACTGTGGCCAGACACAGGACGCCTGCGCCTACAGAGGGACCATGGGTGGCTTGCGCTGCACCACCCACAGCTCCAATCACACACCCCATATCCAGTGTAAACCCGAAGGAATAAGACCGGGAGGCATGTGGATGTTAGCCACGTTTCATAAACGGAGCCGGCCCACACTCCTTCACAGGCAAATAGAAGCACGCTGTATTTGGGAAATCAAGCGCACACAAGACGGTGGCTGGACCGTAGTCAGCTCCACACTGAGTGCATGGAACCGCTCTGTGAGCCTAGCACGGCCACAAGGACCATGCACCCTGTCCCCTCCAGCAACGACCAACTGTCTCCTGGAGCCAGTATGGACGAGGTAGTGGGTAATAGACAGGTAGGCTCCTTGCCAACATACACATCAAGCGCAGCCACATCGGGGATATCAAACAACAGCCAATCATTTAAGAGAGAGAGAGACAAAGAAAATAACTCGATTAATGCATACAGATACGGTGACATAAACCTTAAGTTAATGAGCATATGTAACAAGTTGTTTACAAACGAATCCTAGATATGTTCGCGAGATCAGAAAGTATACTTTACGGAATACCTCGAGCACAAAAATGCCGTGGAAATCGACTATAATTGACTTAAGCGAAGCGTGCAAGTTAATGGAATAGAGTACAGGTAGACATTTGCATGAGAAAGGGAAGCATTTAGGCAAAATTGAAAAAAACCCACCACCTGAAATAAAGAGACTTAGCATGCAAGCACGCGGTTAGTAAATCGAATGCAGCGTGCCTACAAACGCTGCGCCGGTGGTGTCTACCTTCTCTGCAGAACCCGTCGTCGCTTCTGTAGTAGTCCCGAGTGGCCTTGCTCATGGCTCACTAGGAAAGGGTGACATATATCTTAAAATAATGAGCATCTGAAGTAAGTTGTTTACAGAAGAATGCGAGGTAAGTTCACGAGGTCAGAAGGCAAACTTTACGGAAATGCCACGAACACGAAAATGTTTTCGGAAAGGACTAGAATTGGCTTAAGTGACGTGTGCAAGTTTATAGAAGAAAGTACGGGTAGACATTTATACGAGAAAGCACAGCATTGGGACAAAATTGAAAACCCACCACCTGAAATAAACAGACTTAGCACGCAAGCAAATGGTGACATAAATCTTAAATTAGTGAGCATATGCAATAAATTGTTTACAAAGAATACGCTTACAAAAGTATACGAGGTAAGTTCACGAGGTTAGGGGGTTTAATTTAAGGAAATGCTACAAACACGAAAATGTTATCGAAATAACTACAAGTGGCTTAAGCGACGTGTGCAAGTGTTTAGAAGAGAGTATAACTAGGCTTTGTACGGGAAGGAAAAGCATTAGGGCAAAATTGAAAAAACCCACCACCTGAAATAAAGAGACTTAGCATGCAAGCACGCAGTTAGTAAATCGAATGCAGCGTGCCTACAAACGCTGCGCCGGTTCTGCCTACGTTCTCTGCAGAACCCGTCGTCGCTTCGGTAGTAGTCCCGAGTGGCCTTGCTCATGGCTCACTAAGCCAGCCTGACTAAGGCACCCGCGACCGCAGGTTCTACAGCACCATACGCTTGACGTCGATGAACTACAATCCATCGGTGCTTGCCGCTTCCGAACTTGCCGCTTCTTCTCTGCATGTGACGATTGGCACATTTGTGTCGGAGAAGAATGCAGCATTTGCTGCACAGGTGGCCAACCCCAGCGACTTGTAGAAGAAAAGAAAGTTCAGCAGAATTCGACGACGACTGAATCGAGAGCGTCGTCCCATTGAAAATGCATGGTGGACACAGAAAGCATAGCAGATAGAATGCTACGCAGAATGCCGACAAAACAATGGGTTCTTTGACTCCTTGAAGGCGGTGTAGGGACTGAGGTTGGAGCAGCGAAAGGAAGCTGCTCGATGCATATTCAGTCACTGCCTGCACACAGGCTGCAGACAAAATGCAGATCTGGTGAACGTAATTCGACCGTCTCTTCTACAACCGTGCAGAGATTGATCGGTCTATATTGAACGACCTGAAGCAGCACGAAGTGAAGGTTAGGCTGGCGGACGCGCCCACAATGGTTGAGATGCAGACAGCATTCGCTCAGCTGCAAAACGGCAAGCGTGCTCGTGTCGACGGGATCCAGTCCGAAGTACTGAAACACAACAGACATGCGTCAGTGACTGCACTGCACCACTTGGTGCAACGCGTGTTGATTGAGGAAGAGGAGGTACCTCCTGAGTTGACGGATGCCCTTGTACTACCACTGTACAAGGACAAAGGAAGCAGGCAATGTGTCACAAATTATCGTGACATCAACTTGCTGAGTTGTGTGGACAAGGTTGCCGGAATCCTGCTCAACCGCCTCGTCAGTCAAATTGTGGAACCGAATGTGGCGAAAGAGAAATGTGGGTTCCTTTCGGGTCGCAGCACCATCGATATGGTATTTGCGGCTCGTCAGTTGCAGGAGAAGTGCAGAGAACAACATCAGCTGTTGTGCCCGCTTTTTGTTGATGTCACTAAAGCATTTGATACGGTGAACCGCGAGACATTGTGGCTGGTGTTGGGTAAGTTGGTAACTTTAATTGTATGTCTGCACGGTTGTATGTGAAAGAGGGTGCAGCTGAATGAACAGCCTTCGAACGACTGCAATTGTCTCCGGTGTGAAGCAAGGCTGTGTCTTAGCTCCTACCCTGTTTAACAGGTATCTTCGTGCTATGATGTGCTTTTGATGCAGATTTTGCTTACCGTGTTCGTGTGGAGCACCGTAGTGATGGTGCGTTGCTGAACATCCGCCGTTTCAGGGCGAGAACCCTAGTCTTTGAGATAAGTATGCGTAGGTTGCTGTTCGCTGACGACTTTGCGTTGTTTGCGCAAAGCACGGCTGAGTTGCGGCACATGAGTGGTGCTCTGGTTTTGATAGCGTCCAAATTAGTGCTCATTGCCAATATGAGTAAAACTATCTGTCTCTTTCAGCCTTCACCGAAAGTGCGGTCTACAATGTTGCACAAATCAACGTAGGTAATCATCTCCCGCTTCTGCTACCTTGTGGCGTGATGTAGACTTATCAGCAGCTACGCAAAGAGCTTCGTATTCGCATCTCGAAGGCAGCGGCGACATTCGGGAAGCTAGAGTACCGAGTGAGGAACAACCATCAGCTTACTGTTGGCACTAAGATGATAGTGTACAAATCCATGGTGCTGTCCGTTCTTCTATACGGCAGCAAAACCTGGACGATGTACCGGCGGGATGTGCGGTATCTCAAACGGTTTCTTCAACAGTGTATGCGACTGCTTCTGCGCATCGGTTGGTGCGACAGAGTAGCAGACAAGGAAGTGTTGCGCAGAAGTGGAATGTCTGCAGTGGACTGCATAGTTTTGCGGAGACACTTGAGGTGGCTCGGTCATGTGTAACGTATGGATTCGACGCGGATACCGAAGCAGCTGTTATTTGGTCAGCTGAGTGTTGGGAAGCGGCATGCGTGGAAACCGAAGCTTCGTTACCAGGACCCGATCAAGGTGGGCCTATCGGGTTACGACGTTGATTGCAAGCCATAATAATCAAAGGCGGTTGATCGGCGTGCATGGCACGATCTTATCACGAAGGCGGTTGCCGAGGTGCAAGAGAAAACCCTACTGCATGCGGAGAAGATGCGGCAAATGCGAAAGCGACAGTCGAAAGTGACATCGACGTAGAGACCATGGCACTGTAGCACATGCGGTCGCAAGTGCCTGATTAAGGCAGCTCTAGTGAGACTTGAGCGACGTCATTCAGGACCAGCATGGAAACGACGACGGGTGCTGCTGAGAACGTACGTGGAGCCGGCGCAGCTTTGGTAGGTACGCTTCATTCGATTTATCAACGGCGTGCTTGCTTGCTTGCTTGCTTGCTGTGTCTGTATTTTGGTTGTTGGGTTTGCTATCTTATCTGAGTGCATATGGTTACCTTACCATAAGAATTTCCTGAACGTCCGCACTTTTATTAAGCAAATTGTGTTATAGTGCGCTAACATTCTCACGTTTGTGGCATTTTCTTAAGATATATTTTCTGACCTATTGTACCTAACGCGGATTCCGTGATAACCAATTTATTACATATGTTTAATAAGCGTAGATTTATGTCAGAATTCCTGTGCGCTTTATCCGATACATATTATTAATTATTCTCTTTTCAAGTGATTGGATGTTGGTTGTTATCTCCGGTGTGATTGCGCTTGTTGTGCATGTTGTCAAGGTGCGCACCAGTCTATTACCCACCACCTCGTCCATACTCGCTCCAGGAGACAGTTTGTCGCTGGTGGAGGGTAGGGTTTGCACGGTGTGCTTGGTCATACTAGACTCGTAGAGTGGTTCCATGCACTCATTGTGAAGTGAACTGTGGTCCGGCCACCGCCTTGTGTTCGCTTGATCCCCAAATCCAGCATGCTTGTGTTTTCCTGTGAAGGAGTTTGAACCGGCTCCTTTGACGAAGCTCCGCTCGTATCCGCATGCCTTCCGGTCTTATTCCTTCGGGTTTGCATTGCATATGGGTTGGTGATGCTGCGCAAGCCTCCCATGGTCATTCTGTGTGTGCAAGCGTGTTTTCTCTGTCCTCGTGGAGGCCACTGTGACAGGCAAATCGGGAACCGGATGCTGCCTGCCATATATATATATATATATATATATATATATATATATATATATATATATATTATCTGCTGAGGCTTCCGTTTGCAAGAATGACTACTACTTGATTGATTACTGACGCGTAGTAGGGGTCGTTATATGTAATGGGTTGAAATACATTGAATGTTGACTTAAGTAGTTGGTGTATACTGAACTGGAAAAGCACTGTACGACCGTTGTTTGCTTTCGGGTGTTTTCTGCATTGCGCATTGCATCTGACTTCTGTAGGACTCGAACCCTACTGTTACCAGTCTGTGTTTATGACGACTGAGCTTCGGGGGACTGAAACGGCTGTCATGAATTATACCTGTATCAGTCAACACCCTACTACTCTTCTGTAATTATTACGCACAATAAATTGCTTATATTGCCCAACATTTTATTGTCTTCGTAGGTTTGTTAAGCTCCTCGCCTTTTGACAGGGCTACCCTGTCCTCCGCACGGCAGTAACGTGCGAGTAAGGGATTATTGCGCGGCGTTATATCTCATTTAATAACTTAGTCACACCGGTCGTTGCGGCCCTCCGTAGCTCAATGGTCTCAACCACAGACTGGCAATAGTAGGTTTGGGGGTTCGAGCCCTACAATGGTCAGATGAAATGCGCAATGCTGACGATTCCGAAAGGATGGAACCGCCGTGCCTATTTATGCCTATTCAAGCACTTAATTCCCTCCGTGATTTTAGCTAGACTTGGTGCGAAGTACAACTTCTCAGTAAAGGCTGATGAAATCAACACACCCAGCTGTGGTTAAACACTTTCATTGTGACTCGCTCTCAACAGTGACCTACGCGATCAGTGAGACTGTTGCCACAGACTACACGATTGATAATCGAAAACTCTGCGCCAAATGTACCGTCAGTTAGCCATGTGTTTCATTTGGATCTAATTTTAGGCGGAATATCTGCATGTGAGGCAATCGTCCGGGTAGCAAACTCGAAGATACTACCACTATTTTTGACATAACAATAAGAAGCTACTTGTTGCAAATTGGTACCATTTTGTGCTCTCCGGTCAATTGCGAGACTGTCACTTACAGAACGAAAATACAGCTGGCTAAGGAACAAAGCAGCTCTCACAATAAGCATGGAACAAACTTCTCATTCGATCTCATCAGGTAGAGATGGCACACCAGGGACTGTTGGGATGTTACTTGAGATCTCTACACCTAAGCCCCCAGGTAATGACGTAAAAAGCTTGGCACAAAAGTTAAGATTGTGCCTTGCAATCCAATCACACAACGTGTAGTTCGAAATGATCCCGGAATCAGTTATTTACCGTTGTGCCGAGCGTTGTCTATCATGAGCCGGTGGTTAAATGGAGCAAGGTCCCAAATAGCATCCTAATGGTCCCGGGTTCGAGGCATGTTATCTCTACCTGATGAGATCAAATAAGGTCAAAACGCATTGTGAAGTCCAATGTTTTCGGGCGAGCAACACGATAAAATGTTTGACTTACAGTATTAATGGGCTCACAAACTTAGAAGTTCTTGCCAGTGGGAAACCGTTCTGCATCAAAATAACTTTCCATCTGCAAATTCCATCCCAAGGTGATGTTATTGCTAAGCAGGTAGAACGACACATAGCAGTTGTAATGCGACCTGCATACTGCCCTCTCTTGGCAACCAAGAAACTACCTTTGCGCTTAGTCAAGCTTTGTAAACCGGCCTCCTCCGCAAACCATTGTACTTATCTATCTTTTTCTAATTGTGGGAGCAGTTACATCGGCAAAACAGACCGTTGCTTGTGTGAGCTGATTGAAGAGCACATTCTAAAGCTCGTCGCCACCCTAACAAAGTAAACACAAAGGGGGCCTGTGCCGACGAAGAAGATATCTGCCTCCTCGATGGTCAAAAGTATTATTGAAATGGCTCATCAGTTAGACCCCAAATCGGAGTCAACTGCCCCATATCGTAACACAAACGCCAGAGTCCTCAAGTTTGTCGATGCAGTGGCCGTAAATCAGCATCGTCCAACAACGTGCATCCAAAAGCAACTGGTTGTTACGCTCGAACTCTCTTGAAGTTCGTGATGGTCCCCAAAATTGTAGCCCCCTTTTACTTTTCCTTGCACGTGACCCTCCAATTTCAACTAAGTTATTTGTTGTCACGTTATCCGTTAATGTATCACTTTTTGCAAGTGGTCAGAGAGCACGAAATGGTACCATCCCGTGAAACGCGCCTTCTTATTCACTTCAAAGTACAACCGCTATATTAGCTTATAACTGGCAAGCTTAATACATTCTAACCTGCTATGATCACCACCTGTCTATGGCGACCAGCTAACACCACCTGCGGAAGGCAACTACTTTTTGTCGGTCCCTTGAGTGGTTGCCTTAGACAACTTCGACTGTACTTCCAACCATAAAATGGTGTGCGGGCATCGGAACCTTGTCGTTCGGTACTTGGTTGGTACGTTGAACCCTTCGAAGCCAGAGCCATCTCTCACATCATAGAAGACAGGGCAGAAATACCGGCCTAAGAGTGACGCAACGATTCATTCTGTAGCTCATTATGTGAATACTATTTGTCTACGCATGGTGTGTTCACGCTCATAGGGTTTTGTCCCTGTCTCATATTCAGATAATCGAATTGGAGACACCAGTTTTGCTGCCATACGATGGCCGTGTGGGAGTAATCTCTTAGTAATGGACTAAGACGTGGCAGAGGAAAGTGGTCCGTGGTTTAAACGTTGGTGAAATGCTACAATTTCCGTTAGTATGATAGTAACCAGTCGCAATCAGTATATTTCAGCTCTGCCCACTCAAAACCTACTGCTTTTGGACAAATTCAGTTGAGTTCCGACTCAGCACACATGAGTGCACTGACAGGCCTGCAGACATTCGCTCTGACGTCTGCCGGCCACCAGGTCGCTTCAATTATATGCAAAAAGTGGGTGACGGTTAAATAAACTAAAACGATATCGAAAAGCATCGTGGTTGTGCAGTGTTTTCCGACGAGCAACAGCTAATTTGCATCTGCTTCTGCTTCGGTCCCAGTGGTTGCAGTGACCACATTGAGATTGCTCGTCGTAATGCAATCACTCAACGTGTAATCAAAAATGGCCTTGCAATTATAGGTGACTTGGGTGTCCGGGGCGTTTAAGTGGCATCCAGGGAGTTGATTTTATTTTGCCCTGACAACTACACAAAGAAACGAGACCGACCATGAAATCTGTAGACTCACTGATTCCTTGTTGTTAGTGATAATCGATATTCACGTACTTAGTGTTAGGGCTACTTCTGACGCGCATCTTTCCGTAACACACTAAGGCGTACAAACCTGGCGCCATGTCATGCGTGCAGTCAGCACAATCAAAACCTTGGGTTGGTGCCTACGAGTTATTCGACTGGAACTGCGATTGGAGTGTTCCCATCCATAAAAATCGCAAATGAACGGAGTCGGTCGGAGAACAAGTCACACGAGGAGTCCAGACATGAAGCCTCATTTCATCTAAACCTTAGGCGTCCTTAGCCACTAATGGTGCGCAACGCGACTGGACTATACAAATGGAGTTAGCTGGACGGAGACTTAAACCGGGAACGCAGATATCGTCTGCATACCGCTTCACTTCTGTATCCCCACACACCTCGACAACGCTTGGTCAGAAGATATATTTCAGTCAAAAATATAACTTGCATATACGGGGTGAACCAAATTCCGACAAAGCATAATTCTCCTTTTGAATCGGTATGACAAAGCATTAACTTGAGATGAAAACGGACGGGTTGCTCGGAGAAAGTTGAGTGAGTTTGGAATGCTTACCATCTCAATCATGCGGTCGATGGCTGCAATTCGATCCTGCAATTCTCCCAGAGCAATTGTCAATTCGGCCTCACGAAGACGTGATTCGCCAAGTGCTGTCTGTAGAGCCATCATTTCGGACGAGGGATCTATATTAGACTCCTTCTGTTCCTGGGAATTATGAAAAAAGGATTATTGACGAACCGAAGAACATCGGAATGGTAGTATTTTACAAAAAATTTTCTATTAGTATCACACAATTATTACTAGTTGATAAGCCAGTCAGTTCAAGCTAATGCTGTGAATAGGTCCACTAAACTAACGTGAAGAAGTCAAGAAACATAAAGCGATAGCAATAGGAGGTTTTTTAACACCCGAAAGACTCCGGGTCTAGTACATAGTCAGTTCACTGACATGCGATTAATGTCCTGGATCTTAGCAGGGAGAATGGCGTAACCCAACTCCCATCCAGAGGTCGCCACGAAGAGGCGTCCAGGACATGAGCTCATAGCATGACAGTAGCAGCAGTGCATAGACGATCTGTCAGGATCTAGCCACCACCAGCCTCAGCGCACCGTAGCCTCTCCCGCCATATATATATATATATATATATATATATATATATATATATGTAAAACGCTAATCCTTCTTTACTTTTACTGTGTTCGTTCAAATATCTCATAGACAAAACAATGGTTTTGAAAATAGTTGTCGCTTTGTTGGATCCTTACAAGTCACGACTAATCTATTTAGCACCATCAGTTAGATAGGTGAAGCAGTGGCAACGTTGTTATCACATAGATTTCAACGTTACTTCTCTGTAAAGGCTCCTTACATGGTGTGAAGCTGTCTGTCTTCGGCTTTGTGGAAGGTGGGATCTGTGCCCTGGTTATAGTGCTTTCAAACCCTATGCCGGCAAAGACCGCAAGCTACGCATGTTTCACCGTTAATGCCCACGCCAGCATGCATACAAATATAAGGGAACAATCCAAGTGCTAAAGATTAAGAAGCGATCCAGCCGCCGGTTCGCTCAGTGATTACATGCTTCGGGAATCGCATGGACTTTCTTCACTTCTTTGTGACTAGGAATGGTTGGGCGACATCCTCCAACTAACTTCTAATACGGTGACACATCTATCACCTTCTTTCTGTAATTGGTGGAGAGAACTTTGTTTGTCATTTCTAAACCCTTTAGCAAAATTTGGTCCCTAAATAATTTGTTGAACGTGGATTATCGCGACATAACTGTTTCTATCATGGCAAACAATGCACCGATGTGATGTGTGAAACAGAACAGGAAATCGCAAATTACTGCACGGCCTGAGGTCGTCTTCCCTAACATGTATGCATCAAAATGGTTACCCGTGTTGTGATGGTGGGTTAGTTTACGTGAGTAGAAATTATCTTCAACTACGCTACCAATGGTTTAGGTTTAACTGGTATTAGGACATCCTACGCTGTGCATGCATCCGGACGACAGAGCCTGACATTGACTGAACCCACCATCTAATCTATGCAAACTAGATTATTACGAGAAGCGTGTAGATTGATAGTTGCGAGATAGAGATGATTTGAACCGCAAGAGATTACCATCTCTTTGGCCTGTACCCAAAAGATGCGCTATCGAATAGACGTGCCGTCGCTGAAGGGAGCGAGATGGTTGACATTTAAGGTACCTAGAAACTAGTATGGTATACGAAATCAGCAATTCCGTGTTCACGTTCACCTGTTGTTATACACTTGTTGTTATACTTTATTGCCATCTGAAGCCAGGACTATTCACCTGGATGGCCACTTCGGTATGTTCACGTGGCTACAGTTTTTAAGACCTTGCGTTTCTTGCTTCCGACTGCATCGTCGTTTGGCTTCCCAACGTGTGATGTGCAACCTTTTTTTCCTTAGTATGCATCATGTTAATATAAGTCTATTGCGTTTAGCAGATCGTACGCGCTGCTCAGGCTTATTACATGAATTCAGTTTCCCATACAAGTTACGTCCAACTGGAGCCCATGTAGGTTTAGGTAAAGTTAAGGCAATTTTCTGCATTATGAGTTAGTTCCTCTAAAACTAGTACTGATTTTATGACGTGATTTAGAGTGAGACTGAATATCAAACAAGCGCCCGAACGCGCATAATCCATGCTCTAAACTAATCAAATACAGGAAGCTCAAAAACCAGAATATTTGTCTACAGTTATGACAATCCTAACTGCGTGGGATTGACATTTTAGGCGAGCAAATTGCTCGCATTTGTCCAGTACTCATACGATAGTTTTCGTGACATTGAGACTTGAATAAAAACTTACTCGACGCAGATTTGTCAATTGTTCACGATAATCATCCATTGTAGTCAAGATTTTCTCGTTTTCTTCTAACAAGCGGGCAATTTGCGATCTGAGAAGATCCGTCAGTTCTTGATTAATGTCACTCTGCAACTGTGCTGGGTACGATTCCTCTTCGAATGCGTCTGATTCCACCGGGTTGTGTGATGTTAGACTACGCCGCATCGGTTTCCAATCAGACGCCATTTCGTACTTTCGGCCGCCGGTAGAAAGCGTCTGTGGCCGATGGGCAACTCGATCAGAAGATAGTCCTGCTGCATGGGCAGAATTCCTCTTAGGATTTGTGGTGACCATTCGCCGACCTTCCGTATCACGATGGCGCGATGACATTAATAAGTTTGGAGAGAACTATGAAGAAAGAGAAGGATGCCAGTGCAAATAACTGCCGACCAAATATTGAAGCACAGTATCAGACATCCTTAGCGGCGTAATTTTTCAAAGGCTGGATTTACCTCTAAACGATCAACAATAATGACTAGATTACGGATCGGAGGGCAAGAAACTGCATTACTACTTTAACCCGGCTCTGGTACCACCTTTGGGTACCACGGAGTCCAACTGACTCCACCGTGGAAAACGTGCTATAAAACCAGAACAACGTTTCTGACTCATGGCTATGTAAACTGACTTATCAGCCGTCATTCGCCCAACTAAATGCCTTACATTTTTGACTAAAAGAAGACAGAGTTAATGCAGACTCCATGGCACCTGAGCAGGATTTAATACGGAGGTCTCCTTTACAAGAGAGGAATTTGAATTTGAAGTAATCATTTCCGTGTTTGTAACAACATGCTGTCGCAATCCAACCACATGGAAGGTACTCTAATTCAAACTTGGAATACCCCGCTTCTGTACCAAATGTTACCCGCGGGTCTCAGCTGTATAGTAATCAAGACGTCAGCCGTTAACCACTAGGCCCCGAGTTCCACCCCAGTTCAAGCTATCCCCACCTGATAAGTCCAACCGAGGACGAAACCGGACTTCCTTGGGCTTTGCTGTTGGAAACGGCAACATCGAAACCCCATCAGAAGAAACGAGGTCTACTCCAAAGTCAACCGACGTTTCAATTAAGATTGCCTGTCGCAATACAACCACACGGCAGGTACTCTAAATCCAAATTTGAACAACCTGTTCAAACTGGCCGTCGCAATCTTCATCCTGCCTTGACATGTGCCCAATTGTTCCTGCTACATCCAACTCCCTTTTTCAAGTTTATTTTAAGACAGCTATTGCTAGAAAAAAGAGATCCAATCAAGTTTCCTTGTTGACGACACCAAACCGAGAGATGTAACATGTTCGACATATCTGCTGAGCTAAATTAATCAAGCGAAACACTAAATCATGATTCAGAGTGCATGAACTTGGCAACTACTGATGGGTGTTTGTGTTACTATGACCAGGTTCGACCGGAACGATGAGTCAGGCACTCGTTTTTGTTTAATTATATGTGATCTTTGGACCACAAAGCCCACTAGCAACATTGTGTTCAAGAACCTACGAACTCGATCACAACTGTGTGGCCGTGGTGCTGTCACAGCGCTTGAGTTAGGAAGTGACGTTTGCGTTAGCATGGCCCGTAATGTCGAATGTAAATCGGAAACTGTAACCATCGAAGACTGAACTCCGAGGCGGCAAACGCATTTTACCTATTCATGTTCGTCCATCATGAGAACAGCACAACCGGAGAACATTGTGCGGATGAGCAATGTCGGAACTAACTGATGGACGTTTCCGGGTACTCTTCTCCGCAGTGTAGCATTGAGCGTCCTGGTCTTGTTTGTTCCCGACGGAAGGACATGAGGCCGGTTGCTATGGTACCATGGGTATATCGATCTGCTGTTATAGCAACGGAAGACGCCCTCAACCAGCTCCCACCCAACTATTAGATGTAATCAGTGGGTGCGTATAGGTTAGCGGTGAGATTTACCAGTTCACTGGGCTAGGGAAAAAATAAGCCATGGAATTTACGATAACCACGTAATGCACTGAGAACGGGCTATCTTGTGCAGACGGTTCCAGCTGTCTGTAATGATGATGTGCGTAGGTGAATACTAGACGGTGATAAACAAGCTAGTGCCTTTGAATAACTGATATCACTGAATAAGTTGCGCTGATTTGGGCACGTAAAACGTATGCCTGGTCACAGCTTACCTAGAACGGCCTTGTTCAGTCTGCCAGATGTAGGGTGGCACAAGGCTTGATGTGGACAAAAGTTGAGTTGGCAGCGTGCAATGAAGCCACTGACGACCAAACTGGTTGCTGTCGGCCCGTCTCGCCTTCCGGGCTGGTGTCCACTTCACCCGCCTTGTGTTTGGCTTAAGACTTTACAGGACATGGCTCGAAGTCGACACCAGTGACCAGTCTGCTGCCGTCTCTTAGCCGGACTGCCTATTTAAATTGTATTTGGTACTGAGTTTGCTGTGGGGTAATGGTTGCTTATAACGAGGGGCAGTGAAACCTGCAAGTAATCTGTCTCACTGATGCCGCCTTAGTTTTGTAAGATAGGCAGCTGTTTTTGACGATATATTGTTAGCACAAGGTGTAGGCGCTTTGATCCTGAATGATTGCTTAGGACATGAAGCTCTTTCGATAACTTCCCCTTCTCTCTCTAAGTATCAGTCTGACTGAGGCTAGCGACCTCCGGTCGGTTATTTTTTGCTGTTGACAAGATTACTTTGTGTCGGATTTCTTCATTCATTGGAAGTATTTCGTGGAAATTTAACTACCATTCAGTTTCATATCTGATTCTGAATTTTTCGACTAGAAAGACTTTATTTTCACCGCTGGTTTCGGCGATCTAGTTATAGTCATTTTCTCCAGCAATTGGTCGCCATCTTGCTTTCGGATTTTTCACGATGTCGAAGCAATCACCCCGTGGTACTTGTTCCAAGGTAGGCGGATACCGTACAAATGCCTTCACTTATGTTTTGTTCCAAGTTAAATTCCACATTTCTTGTGTTAGATTATCAGATGAGCATTTTCCTCATCTTCGTGAAATCCAACACGATTTCGTTCAAAATTTATGTGAAAATTGCCGAAACAAAAACAGTCAGCAAGAATAAAGCCGACGTGTAGGCTTCATCATTCCGTTGTGAACAGCTCCGTGTGTTTGGCCCAACAACCTAGCCAGAAGAGCCTTCAGGTTTCAGCTCAGTCTTCCTCCTCTACCCATGCAAACTCACCGACACGAAGTCAAACCGTTGTGAGAAGTCCAGTTTCACCTGGCGTAAACTGTTTGCCTTTGGTGTGTCCAACTGTAGAGGGGCCGCTTCCAAGAATGGCTCTGGGGAGCTCTTCGGAGCTAGCTGAGAGCGGATCGCGAAAGACGGCTAGCGACGAGCCTGGGCCCGGAACTACGGAGCGGGAACATGTGGACAGCGCAATAAATCAGACAAATACGCCGCTAGCGCAGCCCACAGCACCGAGGCCGAGCCGATTGACACAGCCCCGAACAAGCAAGTCCAGAGCTCTCGAACGACTCCTGGCCGATCCAAATCGGGTGCAGAGAAGCGGAGATCGAGGCGAAAACAGGAAGACGGATCTTCCAAGTCAGAGCTCCCGAGGCGAAAGGATCCAATCACAAGCTACGAAGTGCGGTCGTGGTAAGGCCCGCGTGTACGCGATGCCACACTACTCCCCCTCGTCAGCGGTTGGTTCACTGCGGTGGCCCTCGTTTCAGGACATTGCTTCGGTTAACGTGCTGAATATAGCTGTCTGGCGTTGACTCGTCGGCCGTCTGCTAACTCATACGTTCCTGGCCCTAGCGCACGAGTAATTCTGATGGGTCTCGTCAGTGCCGGTTCTCCTTTACGTGTTTGCCTTTCCTTTAGCCTGACCGACGTTCCAGGACGCAGCGATGTGGCCCGTTTTTCGTAGGATGACTGATATCCCCGGCGACGTTCCAGTTGGTGGGGGTCGTTGTTTTCTGCAGCCGAAATAGCTGCGTTTAATTTCGTACGCAACTTCCTGCCAAACATCAGCTCACCTGGCGTGCGATCAGTCGCTCTGTGGTGCGATGTTCGCTGAGTAAACAGAGCCTCCAAAACGGAATCTTCCCACTGCCTGCCGGACAAACGTGCGGTCTGTATAGTTTCCTTTAGCGTGCCATAATGCGCTCAACCATGCCGTTGGCAGCTGGGATGTACGGGACAGTATGTACGCGCTTCACATCACGAAGCTGTAAGAAACGTTTAAACTCTTAGTTCCTAAATTGTGGTCCGTTGTCTGTCACAATTTCCTCAGGAAACCCAAATCTAGCAAACAGATGTTTCAGCCACCTTATAACGGTTGAAGTGGTCACATCGCCACACAAATGGATTTCCGGCCACTTACTGTAATAGCACGTGGCAACTAAGTTCCTCTGGTGCTGTGGCGCAGAATGAAACGGTCCCATGATGTCAATCGCCACCTTCGATCAAGATTTCATTGGATAAGTTACAGGTTGGATGGGGGCATCGATTGGTTTGGAGCTCTTGTCGGCCGTTTGACATGCATCGCAAGACCGGACACACGCCTCTGCCATTTTATTCATTTTTGGCCACCAAAGGTATTCTTGAAGTCGGCGCTTCGTCCGTACGTATCCGGATATCCCTCGTGTGCACATTAAATAATTTTTGATGTCAGTTTCTGTGGATCTACGAATCGCGATCCTCGCATAAGGCAAATCGTCAACGACCGCTAGCTCATGTCGTAAAACATAAAACGCCCGTAGTTCACCACTCAACTTCGCGTAGCGAGGCCAGCCTTGTGAGATAGTGAATGATATCTTGCACATTTGAATCACTCCGGTTAGCTTCTTGAAGCTCTTGTTTAGTAACCGTGGAGAGCTCACTTGAATGTAAAGCAGAAATCATGCCTTTTTCTTCTTCGTCTTCATTCTTGTCGGAATCATCCAATGGGAGACGCGATAAGCTATCTGCCATACGCTACTCGGAGCTAGGGCGGAAGATGAGTTGAAAATCAAGGTTCAGTAACCGCGCATACCAGCGGTTAATCCGTATTGGCCTGTGACCATTAGTTCCTCGGCTGAGGAGGGTAGTTAGAGCAGCATGATCCGTGCGCAATGTAAATCTCTGACCAAACAGAAACAGGTGCCATTTTTCACAAGCCCGTACACAAGCCAGGGCCTCCCTTTCACCTGCGGAATATGAAACTTCAGTAGGGGATAACTTTCTAGAAGCATATGCAATCACGTTCTCCTCACCGTTCTGAATTTGAGACAAGACCGCTACTAAACCAATGTTTTACGCATCCGTTGAGACGAATGCTGGGTAGTTTTCGTCGAAAATGGCCATCATTGGGGTGGAGACGAGGCGTCTTTTAATTTCTTCAAAGGCCGACTGCTGCGAAGAGCCCCAATTGAACGTAGCATTTTCTTTTGTCAGCATTCTCAATGGCTCCGCTATAGTTGCAAAATCGGGCAAATAGCGCAAGTTGTACGAGCATAAACCAAGAAAGTGCTTAACCTCGGATGTATTCTTCGGTACGGGGGCTTCCGTGATAGCTCGAGTGTTAGCTGCGCAAGGTCTAATTCCACCAGCTGATAAGACGTACCCAAGAAACCCGACATCCGTAGCACAAAATATACACTTTCCAGGTTTAGCCGAAGATCTAGGCTCTCCAAGCGCTGCAACACCGCGCGCAGCCTTGAGTCGGGCTCATCCCTTTGTTTTCCCGAAAACGCATATATCATCCATGTAAGCGATTTGTCTAGGTAGATCTGCTAGTGAGTGATTCATAAACTTCTACCAAGCAGCTGGAGCGGAGCTAAGTCCCATCGGCAAGACTTTATACTGGAATAGACCACTCGATGTCAGAAAAGCCGTAAGTGGGCTGGATTCTGGTGTCAATGGCATGTGGAAAAAGGCCTTTCTCAGGTCTAGTTTTGAGAAAAATCGCGCGCCAGTTATCTCGACCAACAACTCGTCAACTTTGAAAAGAACGACTTTTTCGACGCCGATTTGGCTGTTCAACGCTTTCAAGTCGTTGCATATGCGCACAGTACCGTCCTTTTTTAACACCGTGAACATGGGATGCACCCATTCGGAACAGTTAACTGACTCTATCAAATCGTTGGAAAGCATCTCTTGTATGGTCTTTTCTACCATCGTACGTTTGGTCAATGGAATAGGACGTGGCTGCGAAATCGAAAACGGTTTAGCGTCCTTTTTAAGGCATATTCGATGAGCAGCAGATGGAATCCGGCCAATCGACTCAGCAAATAATTTGGGATATAAGCTTTTAAGTACTGATGTTTTGATTGTCATGATGCGCATTCGCTCGATAGATGGCGTTATGTTGAGGGCAACCATAGCATTTCGCCCCAGCAAGGCTGGACTGTCTTCGGAGGCAACATACACAGCTACATCAGATGCGACTGAGAGTAAACTGAGTTTCGTCATTATATATCCCCGAATTTGCACACGTGAATTTGTGTACGATCCGAATTTATACGACGTAGGATGTAATGGAATGTCTTGCAGGTAATGGTCGTAAATGCTGGACGGGATAATTGTTATCGGCGATGCCGAGTCTAGCTCCATAGTCACTGGTACAGAAGTGTTAAGCCCATGGAATGTAACGGTACGTATGTCAGGAGCAGGGAGCTTGGGTTCCAGCGAATCAATTCGTCGTGTTTCTGGTTGTTATCGTCTTCTGATAGAAAAAACATTCGGTGTAGTCGGTGAGGTGGAAACATCATTTTGTTGGTCAATTAACGCGACTCGACGTGAGTGGCAGCATCTGGCGAAGTGGCTAAGTTTACCACAGCTTTTACACTCATCTGTACGAGCCGGACATGTTTGACAGTCAGCTTTGTGGCGAGAACTACCACATCTATAACACGAAACAGTCGAATTCTGAGGTTGACTAGAACACTTGAGCTGAATCTTACTGACTTCTAGTATATCACTCGACTTGAATAGGCTCGAATGTTCAACGGCGGCTTTTATTAGTCTTGCGATCTCTATGGCTCTCTCCCAGGTAAGTTTTGACGGATCTTCGGAAAGTAGCTTTTCGCGTATACGATTATCCTTTATACCGGTTATCAACTGCTGCGTCAGCAAAACACTCTAAAGTTTATTCTTCGGGATGCTAGTGTAGTCACAGGATTTTACAGACCGAATTAAACGAGCGACAAATTGTTCCAGTGGCTCCGCATCTTCTTGCCTCAAACAGCAGAACTTGTAGCGTTCAGCGAAAAGGTTTGGCCGTGCACCCCATGAATGATCCAGTACATCTAATGCCTTTGTAAGTGTGTCGCATTTCTGCAGATCTAACGCATCGAAATAACGTTGACCTTCATTGCCCAACAGGTGAGGAAGTAATTTCAGTTTTGGCTTCTCATCGTAAGTAGTAGTTGCTGGGAGTAGGTCCAAGTAATTCGTGAAAGAGGTTCTCCATTGGATCCAATCATTCCCCCTAGGTCTAGTAGCAGGATCGCACCAAAAGGCTTCTGGAGTTAGTAGGTGAAATGCCATTGTACTGGTCCACAGCCCAGACGCCACTGTTGTATCTACACGTACACTAGTCCCCTGCGCGCAGGGTCTTGAACAAACACGACCAAAGCCCCGAACGAGGAAGCAGAACTCTACTGGTACGCAACACAAACTTCTATTCACGCCAACGGTACATGCACTCAGTATATTCAAAACAACCCTGGTATTGATCGTGAACGGACAGGCATCCAATCACAAGCTACGAAGTGCGGTCGTGGTAAGGCCCGCGCGTACGCGCTGCCACAATAGATCAATACAAGGTAAACGAATTACCCATCTTAGAAACAAGGCGATCAACCAAGCCGACCTATGAGGGTCATTTTGTGGACGAAGCCAGTTCAAAAATGATCTTTTCCCGCCTAGGTAAATTGAAAGTTTTGTATATCCTGGTTCCTCCAGACCTATACGCAGTAGACCGGGAAGAGCTCAAGTCTGCCATCATTGACCTGGAAAGGGGTATGGGTAATGCGAAACATATCTGTCTATCACAAATGTTCGAATGGTTTCCAAGCATCTACGAATTAGGATAAACAGACTAGTGACACTTCAAGCATGCCAGGCGGTTCCTGCGGCGGCCTGCGAGTA
>OX104063.1:195128890-195216194 GCA_944474145.2 Dicrocoelium dendriticum | reverse complement strand
AAGCCCTTGACAACGTTTGGGTAGAGTTCGTTAATAAACTCAGCGACATCGTCGACAGAGCATCAGAGACCAAACCCCTTCCTCCCGCGAAAATGCCTTCAATTATAAGGAGTAGGACTCGCAAATGCCTGGCGATAAGGGAGGCAGCATGGCGTGCCTACAAGATTAACACAGACTCAGAGACTTGGGGAAATTTCCTGACCCATCGCAACCATTGCACTGCACTTGTCCGTGAGGACAAAGTAACTTATCAACAGTGCCTAGCCAAAAAGTTCATGGCAAACAACAAACTGCTGTACAAGCATGTCAATAAGCTTCGTAAAGTGAAGCATGGAATACCCCTACTATTCACGACAGGCGGTAGAGTACAGAACGCCGAAGAAGCAGCTAATGCCCTGCGGCTGCAATACGCCCCAATTTTTGAACTCACAACATCTACCTGTCCCATAATATCATGCTCATTACCGACACCTTTGTTTACAAATGTTATTTTCAACCCATCAATTGTGCTAAGGAAGTTACTCTCATTGCGTGAGCATAGTTCTCCAGAAGCAGACGACATCCGCCCGAAGGCACTGAAGGCTACGGCCACCAAGCTAGCTGAACCACTGTCACAGTTCTTTTAAAGGTGCTTTGATGAACAACAAGTCCCCACTATGTGGAAGTGTGGCATTATAACCCCTATTTTTAAAGGCGGTAGCCGTTCCGATTCTGCAAACTATCGTCCAGTGACTCTCCTCCATGTGCTCGCGAAGGTGATGGAAGCAGTCGTCGCTGAGCGTTTAATGGACTACCTGGAAAAAATGCAACATTTTGATACCGGAACAGCATGGCTTCCGTCAACACCGGTCATGCACCACCAACCTATTGATTGCACGAGGTAGTTGGACGGAAGTGGCCGATGATGGGGTCGGAGTTGACGTCATCTATCCGGACTTCTCCAAAGCTTTCGACCGCCTTGATCACCGTATCCTACTTCAAAGACTACAAAGTTACGTAATCGGAGATCCTGTACTTGGTTGGATTGGTAACTTCCTTTACCAACGAAAGCTTCAAGTACGTGTTAGGAGATCACTTTCTAACCCAATTAAGGGGGAATGTGGTGTCTCACAAGGCTCAGTGCTGGGACCGCCTTTATTCCTGGTGTTTATCAACGACCTGGCAAGGGTCATCTCCTCAAATTTCCTGCTTTTCGTCGATGATGTCAAGATATGGCGGGCGATCGGTAACAAGTCCGATCAGGATCTGCTCCAACATGACCTAGATTGCATTTACGAATGGTCAAAGAGGAGCAAGCTTCATTTAAACATGGCTAAGTGCAAAGTGATGCATCTGCGTCACCAGCCGGTGAGCGCTTACAAGATTGGAGACCACATCTTGGCGAAGGTTTCTCAGGAACGTCACCTGGGAGTATTGGTGCAGGAAGATCTCGGGTGTTCAATACAAGCAGAGAAGGCGACGAGAACCGGCAATCAACACTTCGGCCTTCTTCGCAGAGCCTTCGGTCGGTTTGAACCCTCAATCTTTCCACAAATGCTTAACGCCTACGTGCGACCTCACGTGGAATATGCTATTCAGGTGTGGCAGCCGTGGCAGAAACAGGATCTCGTTGCTCTCGAGACTCCTCAACGAAAGGCAACCAAGAACGTCAGGTACCTCTTTCATCTGTTCTCTCAGCTTTGGCTGAATTCTCTAAGTATCTACATCAGTCGATATCAGCTTTCGCATGTTGATCTGATAATGTTTTACCAGATTCTGAAGAACCCAAACCACATTTGCCGTCGGCTGCTGGAATTGAACCACAACACTAAACTAAGAGGTCACCCTGGGAAACTGACAATTCATTATTGCCGGCTTGAATGCCGTAGAAATTTCTTTTCTCTCCACGTGTGCCAGCCTTGGAACGCTCTCCCTAATTATGTCGTTTCTGCTCCCAATCTGGCGATATTTAAAAAACGTGTTGACGATGCATTGTCTCACTTACATTTCATTTTATGACTCGTTAGCCAGAGGCTACAAAACACAATCAAACGGTGTCTTGCCAAACGCCTAACCAATGGATTTATGGATTTATACGTATGATATGCGAACATCTCCGCTATTCCACATAAGTCTATGGTGAGTCCACCACAACGCTTTTCACTTTATTATGCAATTGATTTTCGCAATAATTTCCATCCCACGGGACTTGTTAAGCGATGTTTTTTACTCGTAATAAACCATTGTTCCCTTGTTCCATTGTTCATCATCGACAAGGATGGCCGTCCTCCGGATCCTTCCAACATATGTGTCATTAAACAGATGCCACCCCCTGACAATGTCGCGATGCTCTGATCATTCTTGGAGTTGATCAGTCATTACAGCTCTTTTTTGCCCGAAAGACATCGGCTACGAGGAGCGCTCGGTGAACTTCTGGTAAAGGATCGCAAATTTGTGTGGTCTTCTGAATGTTAAGCCGCATTTGATAATGTCAAGTCTAGATTGTGTTCTGACATATTGCTAACGCATTTCACTCCGGAGCTGAAGATCATAGTTGTTGCTGAGGTGTCAGACTACGGAATTGGAGCAGTCATATCCCACATTTTCCCCAATGGTTCGGAGAAAGCTGTGGCACATGCAGCCAGATCACTCACCCCAGCGGAACGCAACTATGGACAGATCGAGAAAGAAGCTTTGGCTATAGTGTTTGCGGTCAAGTGATTTCACAAAATGCTCTATGGACGAAAATTCCCGCTGTTCACTGACCACAAACCCTTGGTCGCAATCTTTGGATCAAAGAAAGGCATTCCAGTCTGCACGGCCAGTCATCTCCAACGCTGGGCATCGGTTCTTCTTGGACATGATTTCGTCGTCAAATATCAATCTACACACAATATTGGTCAAGCAGATGCGTTATCTCGTTTACTTGGTACACAGCATGAAGAATCAGAGGATTTGGTAGTTGCTCAAATCGCCGTAGGAACTCAAGTATATGAAGTTGTGTCTGACATTTTTGGCGCCTTACCAGTAACGTTCGAAATGGTGCAGGAAGCGACCCAGACATGATTCTACCCTACAACAAGTGATCCATTTACACCTCAACGGCTGGCCTAATAGAAGTACAACGTCGGAGCTTCAACAATTCCACCAACGAAAGGAAGCACTATCGGTCGTCAGCAATTGTCTGCTGTTCTCAGACCGCGTCATTCCTCTCATCCTTCAAGAGAGAGTACTCCGACAATTTCATACTGGCCACCCAGCAATGCATCGCATGAAATCGCTGGTACGAACCTATGTGTATTGGCCCTATTTGAATTCTCAGATCGAGAATTTAACGAAGAATTGTCCCCGATGTGTCAATGCGTCTAAACAGCCAACGGATCCGGAATTGCAACCCTGGCCAATACCAACGGAACCATGGTCAAGAGTACACGTCGACTTTGCGGGTCCAATTGACGGTCGACATTTTCTACTCGTTGTCGATGCCCACATTAAATGGCCGGAGATGATTCCAGCGGTGAGAACCACTGCAGTAACCACTGTCTCCGCTCTCAGACAGGTGTTTTCTCGTTTCGGTGTTCCCCACACGTTGGCTTCAGATAATGGTACACAATTCACCTCTTATGAATTTGTTGTCTTCTGTAGCAGAAACGCTATCATCCATGTAAGGTCTCCATCTTTCCACCCACAATGGAACGGGCACGCGGAACGCTTTGTGGATACACTCAAAACAGTCTTGCTAAAAATGAAAGCGGAAGGTACCTTGGAGGAGATTCTTGGTACATTTCTTCTGACATATCGCACAACTCCGAGTCCGCAAATGGCGAACGCAGTATCTCGGGCGGAAACTTTGTTTCAAAGGAAAATCCGTGTGCCGCATGATGCCCTCAGACCCAGGAAGGATCAGTTACTCTCCCGCAACTATCAGATGGAGCGACAATGCAACATCCGACACGGTGCTCGGAAGCGAACCTTTAATGTTGGTCAACAAGTTCTGGTGATACATTACGCATCCAATATCCTAAATGGGCTATGGGCGGTGTACTAAACAAACGTGGTAACGTGATCTACAATGTCCACGTTGGGACGGCAATTTGGGTAAACCATGCCAATCAGCTGCTAGAGGCAGGGGCTGGGGAGCAATTGCAACAACAAGTACCAGCAGCGCAGTTACCTCTAGACATTCTGGCCGACGCGGGTGAAGCGAAGACTCCCCAACATGCCCCAACACAGCAACCACAACATTCGCCCCGAAAGCTAGCAGCACAGAGGCCGAAACGGCGACGCAAATTCGTATCACCCACGCAAGTCAACCCCAAGCTGAAATCGTACAACACAACTCAAATGAGGGAAGTGTTAGGAATGAATACGAGATGCGAACAAGCCAGGACCCCATCGCCGCGGCAGACGATCCAAACTCATCCGCCCTGATTGGGGCGAACAGAGAGCTGAGCAGGAGAAGCGGCCAATTAACGCGAGGAAGGCGTTCCTTTATTGGCTGTAAGTTGACCCTTCCAGAGCTTTCCACGTTTGCTTTAAATACCGTTCACGAACTTTTCATTTCACCTTTATAATGAACGGTGTGATTTGCTAATACACCCCTGTTGCCCTGCTCATCCGATCCGGTCTTCTCTCTGTCCTGTGGGGGGCCAGCGACTTCGGGTTTGATTGGAAATCAAGCGTCCATTCAGGCGAGGGACCAACACTTCCAAAATCAATTGTGATAATCTATCCGACCCCATTGGTGCAACAAGTTGATCTATCCTAGGTGGCGGTCCGATGAACTGGCCTGCAGGGAATTTGTCAGTCGATTCGACAGGTACACCTGAAACCAAAACCAACCACTCGAAAAGGATGTAGCCATTCCTAAGGACCTGAACTTTGAAATGCGTGGCATTGAGGGACTCAGCTTGGCGTGTTCACATAGTCACTCCGAGCGAACACACCGGCGCCATCTATGCAGTGCCAATGAACCAATGCTTCAAACTCGTTCAAGAGGCCATGGTAAATTACCAACTGTGCCTTGTGTTTTAGTTCGTTTTTACCTCCAGCTGATTTCTTAGATTTGGGAACAGCATGTGGGTCAGCACAAACCCCACAAGAGACGGCTAACGTACTTGGACAACAATTTTGCCCTACCTTCCATAAGGTGAGGTCATCCTACGCAGCAAACACCGTCAACAGGGTTCATCCGTGTGTCCTTTACCACTAAGGATATATGAAGCGGCTGATGTGCCTAGACGAGTACAATTCCCCTGATGCAGAAGGCATTCGCGCAAAAGCCTTAAAAGTGATTGAACTGATGTTTACCTGAAATTTTAGCAAGTCGCAGCTATGTCCTAACAAAATGCACTTTCCAAGGTGTGGAAGCACAGGATCTTCATTCCAATCTATAAGAGCGGCAAGCCTGCGGAACCGGTGAATTATCGTCCGATAACACTGCTTCCGGAGATCTCCAAGATCATGGAGTCCGTAGTAGCACAAGCTCTTATGGGGAATTTAGAGAGTGACAAATTTCACACACCGGGGCCGCACTAATTTTCCCAAAACCGAGTTGCTCTACCAACCTACTGATAGCTCGTGCATGCTAGACGGGAGTAGGATTATATGCCATGCATTTGGATTTCTCAATGGCTTTCAACTGCCTAAACCGCCGCATTCTACCTCATAAGATACAGGTATGTGATTGGCGAACCCACTGTGGGTTGGATAGGCAACTTCCTCGTTCGACGTCGCTCGAATGATAGGGTACACAGCACCCTATCCCTACTAATCAAGGTCCAGGGCAGAGTACTTCAAGGCTCGATATCATGGGCGTCGCCCGTTCCTGGCCTTCAGAAACGAACTCGCGAGGGTGCTATTTTCAAATTTCCTACTGTTTGCCGATGGTCTGAAGGTATGGTATGCTATCCCTACAGTGAAGGATCACATATACCTACAAGATGATCTGGATAAGGCATACACATGGTACATTGAGAACATACTCCAGCACAAAGCTACCAAGTGCAAAGTTTTCAGCATACGCCATCAGAGCACCCACAACCAAGGGCTAGGGATTCTCCTTAGTACGACGTTGGTATATTCGTGTAAACTTACCCTGGTTGTTTGAGGCAGACCGAAATGGTTTTCAAAGAAATCAAATCAGCACTTCAACCGCCAGCGTAGGGCGTTCCGAAATTTCGGCAGCATCTTTCCAGAAATGCTTGGTATGTACGTGAAGCCGCATGTCGAATACGCTATCCAAACGTGACACTCGTGACAGAAGAGCCGCTTCCTCGTGTTCAGGACTGCATAATACTGGGCGACAAGGAAAGTTTCATTTACCGGTCGAATGTTGAATGACGTATAGCCAGTGATCTCAACACATAACAAAATTGGATCACAATAACTACGCGTCATTCAAGGTTTATATAGTGATGTGTACCTCTGCCTGTCCGTGGGAAGCCGGGGTTCACTTCCCGGTTGGGGAGCCAGAAGTCAAAAATTTCAGAAGTGCTCTCTTAGGCAATACTCAATTTTGCAGATGCTCGTTTTGGCAGTGCTGCATTTGGAGGTGTGCGCTTGAGCAGTCCTCAGTTTGGGAGTGTACAATTTGAAGTATTCGATCACCGCAATTCGATCCAATGTTGCTGGATTCGCGTGCGCGAAATCCAAAATTAAGAAATACTTGCTGGTACCGAGCTGCCCGTAAACGTCCTCAATATTCAGAATCGTGTATTTTTCAGTCGGAATACTGCAATTGACAGTAATTTGACAGTCCCCACATATACGATTCGATCCATCAGGCTTGAGTACCGGAACAATTGGTGTAGCCCAATCCGAAAAAGGTACTGGCTCTATGACGCCGCTCCTCTACAGGCGATAAGGTTCCTCTTAAACCTTCGATCCCACCATATACGACAGCGATCGAGCCTTGATGAATTGCGGTTGTGTGCCAGGTGGAATGTAGACATTAACTTGGCCCCCGGTGTATTTTACTTCCTCCGGCGCCTGAAATACTGGTGCATATTGCTGGAACAATGTGTGTTGCTCCGATGGTAAGGAAATATGGTTTATCGGCAGTACTGGTAGTTGACTGATCCAGTTGCGGCCCAGTAGGTTTAGACCACCTCCGAGTGCGATATAACTTGTTCCTCGGGTTGTCGATCCTCCGTATGACACCACAACGTCTTGCACCCTCAGCAGTTTCACTTCACCAACCGTATACGTACGCAATCGCAGAAACGCCCGACACAGTTTGGTGTGAATTGTTGGAGTCAATCTCTGTGACCACGTTCTTTCGTTGCACAGCGCTGCTGCACTGCCCGTGTCAATTTCGGAGTGCACCGGAATCTGCTTAACCTAAAGCTGCACGCGAAATGGCGGTTGTGCATTTGGGATAGTTGTCTTAACTGTATATTCCTGTGGCTCAATAACAACAAGTTGATTGTTTACTGCCGAGGGACATGGGTTTGTACTGGACCGGAACATACGGGCCAAGTGTCCACGATTTTGGCATTTATTACAAAGGGTCTATGTATGTTTGCATTCACTGGAATGACTATGCGGCAAGCCACAGCGATAACAGTTGAACGAGCGCACGGTGTTTTTATCAACTTTGTTGACTTCAGCCGTGACATCTTCAGCACATGTCTTTGAATTGAGCTGTAAATTCTGTAGTAGCTGGGTATTACTTTCAGCAGCCTCCATACCTCTAGCAATGTCAGTGCGTTATCAGCAAACAGGCAGCGCTGAATGCGAACGCTTTTCACGCCGAACACCAGACGATCCCGGATCATGTCGTTTCGGTAGTTACCGAAAGCACAATATTCTGTCCACTTTCGAATCTCGACAACGAAGGAAGCAACTGGATCCCTTTCAATCTGAACTCGGGTATTGAATTTAAACCGCGGCACAATAACTGTTGGTTTTGGATTATAGTGATTGGAAATTAGTGTGATCAGTTCAGTAAATTGTTTGGTGTATGGCAAGTCGAGTCACCGAGCTGCGAATTAACTCTCATGTTTTTGAGCCACAGATACTTAGTGGGATATTCATTTTACCGTTGTCTCTGACCATGTCATTAGCGGCGAAAAACGGTTCATACGCTTGATGTAATGGTTCCAGGAACCGGATCCCTCGGTGTACTCTTCCAATTTTCCGATGGAGGCCATGGGTTCGATAAGCCGTCGCCAGTATTGTAGTAAGAACACAGAAACACAGATGTCGCAGCTGTAATGTGTACACACGACCAAGTCACTGGTTCGCTTGATAATATGGGCAATTAGAAATCCGTGAGAATCCGTGAGGTTTGGAGGCGAACAAATCAGCCAGGTCGGAGAACACCCGCATACCCTAAACATGGACAATATTCACACGACCAGACAGACCGTGGCTCGTGATAACCAATCACAACAACGCAGTCTCCGAAATTGTAGGACTGAGCCAAACTAGTCAAAGCGACAACGCAACCATCGCTGGACTCGTTTAGGAATCTATCTCGAGTGAAAAACGTGCTTCGTTTACCTGGTCTCCACAGAATGCGTCAAACCTTCATATGACCATCTTCAGATTCTCTGAATCCTCAACCCTTCGCAGTGCATTATCTCCAGCACATGGCCTGCATTATCTCCGTCGTCATCACGCAACACTGCGTTGGTCTATATTTCTTTGGAGTTCTCTAGTATTTTGTGTGTTTCCGAGACTGGAGGCAAATTAATTCCATTTGATTTCTGAGCGAGCGTCATATTTGTAAACCGATGTTCAGGAATGACCATCCTGCTTTACTGGTATCCTGTATCGACCACACGAAAAATCATTCAGCGTTCTGCAAAAGAAACTGACGCTTCGAGAGTCCGTGCGCCATTCGGACGTCTCAAGTGGAGCCAGTACAGAGCTACGCGATTGTTCATCAGTTTCAATGAACCACAGGGGGACCCGTAGTTCAGTCTGACAATGCAGCTTCTAGTATTATGGGTTCATATGGCCTCCTCAAGGTCGTGTTCCTCACCAAAACAGCAAGCATAATGCCCTAAGAACACGCACAGAAACATGAAGAAACTTTATTGACAGGCAGCTGCTTACTGCCTGGTGCCATTTTTGAAAGACGATATTAAATGGTGTCGGTTTCTAGGTCCTTTGTTGGCTCGGTAAACAACATTTAACGGTGTTAGAACCGGGCCGCAAAGTCGGAAAGTTATGCCACAAAAGCGTCTGTCGTAGTTTGGATGACATGGATGGTTGATAACATAGATGGAAATGAATGACGAAATGTAATAATTAAAATTTAAACCACATGTGAGGGCAATAAATATTTTGCGATTCTGGTCTGGGGATGAGCCTTTGTTAAAATACTTAACTGGTGTATTCTAAGCAGCGCCGGTGTGGCTAATAGAGTAACAGTAAGGGATATCGTGTATTCAGCGACCACCTCTTAGCCACAGTGAATCTTTGATGTCGAGCCGTTTGTATGCCGTTAATTCTTAAGAACAATTTGAGCATAACGCCACCAGCAATTCTTCCAATCGCAGTGTCAGAACTATACATACCTCCTGCAATTAGTCCGATCTCCCTAGCGATTACAGTAGTATGACCAGTGTCACTGTAATTCGATCCCGTTGGTCTATCTTTCTTTAGAGTTTTCTAGCATTTTGCGTATTTTGGAGACGATACAAATTAATTCCATTTGATTTCTGAGCTAGTGTCATATTTGTAAGCCGAGAAGGCACGGACAGTATTTGCGTCAGTCACAACAATCATCATCATCATTACACGTTACTTAAAGGTGACAAACACCACACTTATTATGTCACAAAACAAAAAGCTGATACAAGCAAAAGCGAGACAAAAATACCTTACAGATTACAACATAAAAAAGTGCAAGTCGTGCAATGCTTTTTATCATATTATACTTTGAAATTGAGTTTGTGGTTAGAGGGGGAAGATGAGGAATGCGGGAGGACAAAAATTATTAACACAAACGCCATTGAGGTCTGCTGTTCGCTATAGAACAAGTGTAACCGTTCAGTCACAACCGAGTGTTCATGACATTGGAGAAGCAAACAAAACAGTTATCCGTGTGGCTCTGTTGGCTGGATCGAGTGTACTATTCTTTCTTGATGTTAGTCCAGTGACACGGTCACTGCAGTGTCGAGGAAATGAGACTTTGGGGTAAAGACTTTATCACCACACCCGTCAAGTTCACCATTCCATCACCGTCCCAATGTACTGCGACCGATCACTATCCATGTTACCGTCTGTGCCAGCTGCTCAGGAGATATACATTGATTCCGAATTCGTCTTGATGGGTTAGTGTTGCACAAATAAAAACCACACGTGTTTTCAAAAGTGGGATAGTCAACCCGTTGGTTGTTAGCAGCTGAATTGCGCTCTACTTCTACCTCGACTATTTTGCTCTAGAGTATTGAAATGTCCCTTACCTAGACACATTTTCACTTAGTGGTGAGCATTCGAGATGTTTTTATTTGGTACATAGTTGGCCATCTTCTTTCAGGTGAAGATGGCCTAGGGTAAATCGATACCTGGGTCATCATGGTCCCCAATGTACCACATCGGCTCCATAACTACGCCTCCACATGCGACGCAAGCCAAAAGGCACATCAACTTTGACAACCTAAACACTAACTGTAGTCCAAAGCGCAGTCCATGCAGCCGAACAGTCTGGCCGTCTATGCTTTAAGCAGGTCTTGATAGTATTCAGGCTGTTTACTGTTAAAAGTAGACAAGAGAGAAACTGAACTTGCATTGCAATGTTGTGATTGAATGCCACTTGAATTCTTAGATGCTACAGTCCTGATAGGATATAGGCATCGTTTAGTGCGACCACTGCCCCACAGGTGGCAGTAACGGCACGCGTTAAGTCAGAATTATATCCTACAACCATCTCCCAGTTAGTATACCACCGACGTGAATACGAACGAAATGCTTTTCCTTAGTTTTTTCTCATCTACGTAAATGGGGGATTCGGATGGAAAGTGCCTCAGGTAAACAACACTGTTATGTCCACAACAGACTGCTTACACAATACGCACGCCTTTGATGTTCATCGCGTCAGGTAAACCAAGAAGTATGTTAGGCTATCAATGATCCGGCTGCATAATGAGTCTAATAGTATACATAGTCCGACAGCCTCGCTCTAAATTCCTGAGGAGTCGAACCAGGCAATTTACCAGCTTGTCACTTATCACACAATTTTGATCACTTGTTTAATATCCCCAATGTAGAGTAATTTTGGGACGCAAAGGATAAGTTTTGCTCCAACTACTAGGGAATGTTCCTTAATGTCTGCCACAACAAAATCGTTTAAACTCACGGCCAAAACACTTTGGGACAAATGGATAGCTTAACATGATTGGCATGATTTGTCCAAACAAGATGCATCAAGAGATGTGTTCATACATTGTAAGAAACACCGGCTAAAATTAGCAAAGCAACATGAGGTAAAGATACCAATGGACAACGAAGAAGCTTGACTATCCCGGTTGTAGTTTTCCTCCGGGAGCCACTGTACCTCCGGCGTTTACATTCGGTTTGGTCGCACCACTGTCGCACAGTTCAATAGAATCCCGTGGAATTCTGACCTCCTATATCGAAAATCACCACCTTGTCCAGGCGGTGATCTACTTGACGTAGTCATGTTCCGGGTTTGTACGCAGATTCATCTATGTTGTCATGCAGAGGACAGGCTTGGACTCCAAAGACAAGGCTAGCTTGTTAAGCAGCTAGGTGAAATGATGTACGACTATCTCGCATATTCTCAATGTTTAGGAGCAAAGACTGTGCGTGCGTTCAGCACTTGGCTTCAACAGATGGAAGTGAAGGATCTTGCTCAATGGCTCTTGACGGAATCAGTTAAAAATGCATTCGTATAGGTGCATAAAATTTACTTTGACCTACTTTGTACTCACATTCATGTGACAGACGTTCATGTCTTATTTGGGTAAACTGTTATTTCTAGTGTAATTACATCCGTTGGTATTCAACTCCTTCGTACTAATGAAAAGCACGGCAAGTAGACGAAGGCCAGTAGATGAATGTATTTCGTATTGTCTCCTCAGTACCCTTAACAATAACCGATATACATAGATATAGCTAACGGTGAAACCAGACAAGCTTAAGTTGCAGAACGAATGACGGTCCACGCCTACGTCCAAGGCAGCTGACAAATAATTTTAGAGTATTAGTAGTTTTGCGAGTAGTGTGATTTATATAGAAAGTAGAGACCACGATCAAACTTTGCACACAGATCTGCCTCGACGGGGAATGGAACCCCGTTTCTGAACACACAAGGCTGGTTTAATCCGGCTTATAGCGACAGCCTCAGCAAACCGAAGGAAGCGGGGATTAGTGTGACGTAACACAACTTTAAACCTGGAGCCCAGCTCTATCCGGTGACCTGAGTCTAATGAGTGTTTGCATGTCGAAGAAGCCGATTGTCTAAGCCAACATGGAATCTGACGATGGTAGGCAATCTGAGCAACTTCACACTGAACCCATCTTGGTACATGTTCCTTTATTCGGGAAGTCAGCGTTCTATTAGTTCTGCCTATGTAACTGTTTCCGTAGCCACCTACAAATTGGTATACACAGTGTGAGTTGGCCCCAATAAGCTGAGCTTCCTTCGTTGGAGGTATGGGCAAATTTCGGGTTCGGTTGATGACAATAACTTGTGCAGCATAGTAACTTCCTAGTGTAGCCGAAATTATACGCTTAGTTGTCTTCAGCATGGCTAAATCACCTTTGAAAGTTAACTCGATATACATTTTCTTCTTGGCTGCAGTGTGCACCAAATTCTTTGGCCCTCGCGGTTGGCTGTGTTTCTCGATAAATCTTCGAGGGTAGCCGTTCGCCATTAGTGTTGCTGTAATTAACACTAGCTCTTCGTCCAGACAGTAGGCTGAACAAATTCGTCTGGCACGACTTACTAGTCTTCACAAGTGTCCGTTTGTACCGCACTGGTGTGAAGCTGGTGAAGTGCAGGTACTGCCCAGACCAAGTTGATTTTTGGTAAATGGATCTCTTAATTCTTCCATCATCCCTGCGACTTATGAGTATGTCCAGATATGGCAGACAATCGTCCTGTTCTACTTCGCATGTACCCCGTAAATTAGCATGAGAACCATTGAGCGGTTCCACCAAATGTGTGACCTGCTGCTCCGACGAACAGAAAGCCAAGATATCATCGACATATCGTTTGTAGTAGGGCACGTGGGCTATTTCCGTAGAAATGCTTCTTTCTACCATCAGCATGAAGAAATCAGCGAACACAGGACCTAACGGGCTACCCATTGCCACGCCATCAATTTGACGGTGCGGTGTATACTGGAAATGAAAATCCACATTCTCTGTGCACAATAGTAGAGATTCTCTTATCAATTCAGTCGGAATTGGTAGCGAACAGCCACCGTTTCCAGTTAATTCGCACATATTATCAACCGTCTGATGTAGCGGGACGTTGGTAAATAAGGATTCTACATTCAAGGGACATATGACTTTATCTGACAGGCTGAGTTCTTCCAGGTCGTCGATGAGTTGAAACGAGTCTTTAAGACTGTACAGATTGAACTGTCGTTTCAGCGGAGCTAGCAACTTCACCAACCAACGAGCGAGTTTATGCTGGGGCGCGTTCATCATTGAAAGGATTGGCCTGAGTGGCACTTCACTCTTATGTGTCTTTGGGACTATGCAACTGTGGGATAGTGCTACCACTCGGCTTCAAACTATTAAATGTATCAAAGTCTATCATGCGGTGGAGGAGAAGCAATTCCAGGTGACGAATTATACGCGTTTCGATATTGGTTATTTCCCCCACTTTCGTGAGCCGTTCGAATTTACTCGCATCGTTGAACATGACGCACATCTTCTCATTGTATGCGGTTTTGTTCATGATCACCACTTTTGAACCTTTATCTGGTTTCATTACGACTACGTCCTTAGCTCGTAGTTCACGTAAGGCCTGAAAAGGTCGAGCTGTGATGGCACATTTTTCATTAACTGGTATGGTTTTCACCTCATGAGCGATATCGATTAACTCGTGTCTGCACCAAAAAAGCTCATCCGGGCTGGTTAGTTGGAGCTCCTTAAACGGGTCAAAATGTTCTCAAATTGGGCTTCTATGAACAAGCCGTTCAACCTTCTGGGGGACTTTATAATCAAACTCAAGTTATTATGCTACTAATTGCAACTCATCAAGTTTTACGTTCGATAAATTCCTCACGCATTTACTGGGTTTACGAGCAATTTGTTCCTTCTCCTGGTTGTTCGTCAGCGAATTTTCTAAACGAGCAGAGCGATTTCGTCTCGTACGATCAATAGTTGATTTATAAAAGTTAGGGAAAACAATCCGGAAACACAGAGACGGATCCTCGTCCACAGGTATTAAGCGTGCATGGTTTCTAGTAATTACGCAAGTCTGGTTTGATTCGTCTGTATGTGAGCGGACCGCACACGTCTGAGGTTAGTCGCAGAGGGCTTGAGTTCGTTTCTACGCAACATTAAGACCACTGGACGAGGAGAGCGACGCACGAAAACACTTTTCAATAGAAACGATATCTTCACACGTAAGCACACCATCTTGCACTCAGGCTGACTATGCGATATCGCAACCTGAATGTTTCCGCGGGAATTCATCGTTTAAGAAATTTAAAGCAGTTCGCTCCCTTCAACAATTTTAAAAGCCTGAGGTCCTGTGTTCGCTGATTTCTTCATGCTGATGGTAGAAAGAAGCATTTCTACGGAAATAGCCCATGTGCCCTACTACAAACGATATGTCGATGATATCTTGGCTTTCTGTTCGTCGGAGCAGCAGCTCACACATTTGGTGGAACCGCTCAATGGTTCTCATGCTAATTTACGGGGTACATGCGAAGTAGAACAGAACGATTGTCTGCCATATCTGGACATACTCATAAGTCTCAGGGATGATGGAAGAATTAAGAGATCCATTTACCAAAAATCAACTTGGTCTGGGCAGTACCTGCACTTCACCAGCTTCACACCAGTGCGGTACAAACGGACACTTGTGAAGACTCTAGTAAGTCGTGCCAGACGAATTTGTTCAGCCTACTGTCTGGACGAAGAGCTAGTGTTAATTACAGCAACACTAATGACGAACGGCTACCCTCGAAGATTTATCGAGAAACACAGCCAACCGCGAGGGCCAAAGAATTTGGTGCACACTGCAGCCAAGAAGAAAATGTATATCGAGTTAACTTTCAAAGGTGATTTAGCCATGCTGAAGACAAATAAGCGTATAATTTCGGCTACACAAGGAAGTTACTATGCTGCACAAGTTATTGTCATCAACCGAACCCGAAATTTGCCCATACCTCCAACGAAGGAAGCTCAGCTTATTGGGGCCAACTCACACTGTGTATACCAATTTGTAGGTGGCTGCGGAAACAGTTACATAGGCAGAACTAATAGAACGCTGACTTCCCGAATAAAGGAACATGTACCAAGATGAGTTCAGTGTGAAGTTGCTCAGATTGCCTACCATCGTCAGATTCCATGTTGGCTTAGACAATCGGCTTCTTCGACATGCAAACACTCATTAGACTCAGGTCACCGGATAGAGCTGGGCTCCAGGTTTAAAGTTGTGTTACGTCACACTAATCCCCGCTTCCTTCGGTTTGCTGAGGCTGTCGCTATAAGCCGGATTAAACCAGCCTTGTGTGTTCAGAAACGGGGTTCCATTCCCCGTCGAGGCAGATTTGTGTGCAGTTTGATCGTGGCCTCTACTTTCTATATAAATCACACTACTCGCAAAATTACTAATACTCTAAAATTATTTGTCAGCTGCCTTGGACGTAGGCGTGGACCGTCATTCGTTCTGCAACTTAAGCTTGTCTGGTTTCACCGTTAGCTATATCTATGTATATCGGTTATTGTTAAGGGTACTGAGGAGACAATACGAAATACATTCATCTACTGGCCTTCGTCTACTTGCCGTGCTTTTCATTAGTACGAAGGAGTTGAATACCAACGGATGTAATTACACTAGAAATAACAGTTTACCCAAATAAGACATGAACGTCTGTCGCATGAATGTGAGTACAAAGTAGGTCAAAGTAAGTTTTATGCACCTATACGAATGCATTTTTAACTGATTCCGTCAAGATCCATTGAGCAAGATCCTTCACTTCCATCTGTTGAAGCCAAGTGCTGAACGCACGCACAGTCTTTGCTCCTAAACATTGAGAATATGCGAGATAGTCGTACATCATTTCAGCTAGCTGCTTAACAAGCTAGCCTTGTCTTTGGAGTCCAAGCCTATCCTCTGCATGACAACATGGATGAATCTGCGTACAAACCCGGAACATGACTACGTCAAGTAGATCACCGCCTGGACAAGGTGGTGATTTTCGATATAGGAGGTCAGAATTCCACGGGATTCTATTGAACTGTGCGACAGTGGTGCGACCAAACCGAATGTAAACGCCGGAGGTACAGTGGCTCCCGAAGGAAAACTATAACCGGGATAGTCAAACTTCTTCGTTGTCCATGGGTATCTTTACCTCATGTTGCCTTGCTAATTCTAGGCGGTGTTTCTTACCATGTATGAACCTATCTCTTGATGCATCTTGTTTGGACAAATCATGCCAATCATGTAAAGCTATCCATTTGTCCCAAAGTGATATGGCCGTGAGTTTAAACGATTTTGTTGTGGCAGACATTAAGGAACATTCCCTAGTAGTTGGAGCAAAACTTATCCTTTGTCTCCCAAAATTACTCTGCATTGGGGATATTAAACAGGTGATCAAAATTGTGTGATAAGTGACAAGCTGGTAAATTGCCTGGTTCGACTCCTCAGGAATTTAGAGCCCGGCTGTCGGACTATGTATACTATTAGACTCATTATGCAGCCAGATCATTGATAGCCTAACATACTTCTTGGTTTACCTGACGCGATGAACATCAAAGGCGTGCGTGTTGTGTCTGCAGTCTCTTGTGGACGTAACAGAGTTGTTTACCTGAGACACTTTCCAGCTGCATCCACCATTTACGTAGATGAGAAAAAAACTAAGCAAAAGCATTTCGTTCGTATTCACATCAGTGATATACTAATTGGGAGATGGTTGTAGGATATAATTCTGACTTAACGCGTACCGTTACTGCCACCAGTGGGTCAGTGGTCGCACTAAACGATGCCTATATCGCATCAGGACAGTAGCATCTAAGAATTCAAGTGGCATTCAATCACAACATTGCAATGCAAGTTCAGTTTCTCTCTTGTCTACTTTTTACACTAAACAGCCTGAATACTATCAAGACCTACTTAAAGCATAGACGGCCAGACTGTTCGGCTGCATGGACTGCGCTTTGGACTACAGTTAGTATTTAGGTTGTCAAAGTTGATGTGCCTTTTGGCTTGCGTTGCATGTGGAGGCATAGTTATGGAGCCGATGTGGTACATCGGGGACCATGATGGCCCAGGTATCGATTTACCCTGGGCCATCTTCACCTGAAAGAAGATGGCGAACTATGTACCAAATAACAACATCTCGATTGCTCACCAATAAGTGAAAATGTGTCTAGATAAGACACATTTCAATACAGTCGAGGTGGAAGTGGAGCGCAATTCAGATGCTAACACCCAACGGGTTGACCATCCCACTTTGGAAAACAAGTGTGGTTTTTATTTGTGCAACACTAACCCACCAAGACGAATTCGGGATCGATGTATATCACCTGAGCAGCTGGCACAGACAGTAACATAGATAGTGATCGGCCGCAGTACATTGGGAAGGCGATGGAATGGTGAACTTGACTGGTAGGGTGATAAAGCCTTTACCCCAAAGTCTCATTTCCTCGACACTGCAGTGACCGTGACACTGGACTAACATCAAGGAAGAATAGTACACTCGATCCAGCCAACAGAGCCACACGGATAATTGTTTTGCTTGCTTCTCCATTGTCATGAACACTCGGTTGTGACTGAACGGTTACACTTGTTCTATGGCGAACAGCAGAACTCGATGGCGTTTGTGTTGTTAATTTTTGTCCCTCCCCATTCCTCATCTTCCTCCTCTAACTAAGGACTCAATTTCAAAGCATAATATGATGAAAAGCATTGTACGACTTGCTCTTGTTTTTTATGTTGTAATCTGTAATGTATTTTTATCTCACTTTTGCTTGTATCTTAGCTTTTTGTTTTGTGACGTAATAAGTATGGTGTTTGTCACCTTTAAGTAACTTGTAATGATGATGATGATTGTTGTGACTGACGCAAATACTGTTCGTGCCTTCTCGGCTTACAAATATGACACTATCTCAGCAAGCAAATGGAATTAATTTGTATCGTCTCCAAAACACGCAAAATTCTAGAAAACTCTAAAGAAAGATAAACCAACGGGATCGAATTACAGTGACACTGGTCATACTCTTGTAATCGCTAGGGAGATCGGACTAATCGCAGGAGGTATGCATAGTTCTGACACTGCGTTTGGAAGCATTGCTGGTGGCGTTATGCTCAAGTTGTTCCTAAGAATTAACGACATACAAACGGCTCGACATCAAAGATTCACTGTGGCTAAGTGGTGGCCGCTGAATACACGATATCCCTTACTTTTACTCTATTAACCACACCGGCGCTGCTTAGAATAGACCAGTTAAGTATTTTAACAAAGGCTCATCCCCAGACCAGAATCGCAAAATATTTATTGCCCTTACAGGTGGTTTAAGTTTTAACTATTACATTTCGTCATTCATTTCCACCTATGTTATCAACCATCCATGTCATCCAAACTACGACAGGCGCTTTTGCGGCACAAATTTCCGACTTTGCGACCCGGTTCTAACACCGTTAAATGTTGTTTACTGAGCCAACAAAGGACCTAGAAACGGACACCATTTAATACCGTCTTTCAAAAATGGCACCAGGCAGTATGCAGCTGCCTGTTAATAAAGTTTCTTCATGTTTCTGTGCGTGCTCTTATGGCATTATGGTTGTTGTTTTGGTGAGGAACACGACCTTGAGGAGGCCATACGAACCCATAATACTAGAAGCTGCATTGTCAGACTGAACTACGGATCCCCCTGTGGTTCATTGAAACTGATGAACAACCGCGTAGCTCTGTACTGGCTCCACTTGAGACGTCCGAATGGCGCACGGACTCTTGAAGCGTCAGTTTCTTTTGCAGAACGCCGAATGATTTTTCGTGTGGTCGATACAGGATACCGGTAAAGCAGGATGGTCATTTCTGAACGTCGGTTTACAAATATGACGCTCGCTCAGAAATCAAATGGAATTAATTTGCCTCCAGTCTCGGAAACACACAAAATGCTAGAGAACTCTAAAGAAATATAGACCAACGCAGTGTTGCTTGATGACGTCGGAGATAATGCAGGCCATGTGCTGGAGATAATGCACTGCGAAGGGTTGAGGATCCAGAGAACCTGAAGACGGTCATATGAAGGTTTGATGCATTCTGTGGAGACCAGGTAGATGAAGTACATTTTTCATTCGAGATAGACTCCTAAACGAGTCCATCTATGGTTACGTTGTCGCTTTGACTAGTTTGGTTTAGTCCTACAATTTCGGAGACTGTGCTTTTGTGATTGGTTATCACGAGCCACGGTCTGTCTGGTTGTGTGAATATTGTCCATGTTTAGGGTATGCGGGTGTTCTCCGACCTGACTGATTTGTTCGCCTCCAAACCTCACGGATTCTCACAGATTTCTAATTGCCCATGTTATCAAGCGAACCAGTGACTTGGTCGTGTGTACACATTACAGCTGTGACTTTTGTGTTTCTGTGTTCTTACTACAATACTGGCGACGGCTTATCGAACCCATGGCCTCCATCGGAAAATTGGAAGAGTACACTGAGGGATCCGGTTCCTGGAACCATTACATCGAGCGTATGAACTGTTTTTCGCCGCTAATGACATCGTCAGAGACAACGGTAAAATGAATATCCCACTAAGTATCTGTGGCTCAAAAACATGAGAGTTAATTCGCAGCTCGGTGACCCGACTTGCCATACACCAAACAATTTACTGAACTGATCACACTAATTTCCAATCACTATAATCCAAAACCAACAGTTATTGTGCCGCGGTTTAAATTCAATACCCGAGTCCAGATTGAAAGGGATCCAGTTGCTTCCTTCGTTGTCGAGATTCGAAAGTTGACAGAATATTGTGCTTTCGGTAACTACCGAAACGACATGATCCGGGATCGTCTGGTGTTCGGCGTGAAAAGCGTTCGCATTCAGCGCTGCCTGTTTGCTGATAACGCACTGACATTGCTAGAGGTATGGAGGCTGCTGAAAGTAATACCCAGCTACTACAGAATTTACAGCTCAATTCAAAGACATGTGCTGAAGATGTCACGGCTGAAGTCAACAAAGTTGATAAAAACACCGTGCGCTCGTTCAACTGTTATCGCTGTGGCTTGCCGCATAGTCATTCCAGTGAATGCAAACATACACAGACCCTTTGTAACAAATGCCAAAATCGGGGACACTTGGCCCGTATGTTCCGGTCCAGTGCAAACCCATGTCCCTCGGCAGTTAACAATCAACTTGTTGTTATTGAGCCACAGGAATATACAGTTAAGACAACTATCCCAAATGCACAACCGCCATTTCGCGTGCAGCTTTAGGTTAAGCAGATTCCGGTGCACTCCGAAATTGACACGGGCAGTGCAGTAGCGCTGTGCAACGAAAGAACGTGGTCACAGAGATTGACTCCAACAATTCACACCAAACTGTGTCGGGCGTTTCTGCGATTGCGTACGTATACGGGTGGTGAAGTGAAACTGCTGAGGGTGCAAGACGTTGTGGTGTCATACGGAGGATCGACAACCCGAGGAACAAGTTATATCGCACTCGGAGGTGGTCCAAACCTACTGGGCCGCAACTGGATCAGCCAACTACCAGTACTGCCGATAAACCATATTTCCTTACCATCGGAGCAACCCACATTGTTCCAGCAATATGCACCAGTATTTCAGGCTCCGGAGGAAGTAAAATACACCGGGGGCCAAGTTAATGTCTACATTCCACCTGGCACACAACCGCAATTCATCAAGGCTCGATCGCTGTCGTATATGGTGGGATCGAAGGTTTAAGAGGAACCTGATCGCCTGTAGAGGAGCGGCGTCATAGAGCCAGTACCTTTTTCGGATTGGGCTACACCAATTGTTCTGGTACTCAAGCCTGATGGATCGAATCGTATATGTGGGGACTGTCAAATTACTGTCAATTGCAGTATTCCGACTGAAAAATACACGATTCTGAATATTGAGGACGTTTACGGGCAGCTCGGTACCAGCAAGTATTTCTTAACTTTGGATTTCGCGCACGCGAATCCAGCAACATTGGATCGAATTGCGGTGACCGAATACTTCAAATTGTACACTCCCAAACTGAGGACTGCTCAAGCGCACACCTCCAAATGGAGCACTGCCAAAACGAGCACCTGCAAAATTGAGTATTGCCTAAGAGAGCACTTCTGAAATTTTTGACTTCTGGCTCCCCGACCGGGAAGTGAACCCCGGCCTCCCACGGACAGGCAGAGGTACACATCACTATATAAACCTTGAATGACGCGGTTATTGTGATCCAATTTTGTTATGTGTTGAGATCACTGGCTACACGTCATTCAACATTCGACCGGTAAATGAAACTTTCCTTGTCGCCCAGTATTGTGCAGTCCTGAACATGAGGAAGCGGCTCTTCTGTCACGAGTGTCACGTTTGGATAGCGTATTCGACATGCGGCTTCACGTACATGCCAAGCATTTCTGGAAAGATGCTGCCGAAATTTCGGAACGCCCTACGCTGGCGGTTGAAGTGCTGATTTGATTTCTTTGAAAACCATTTCGGTCTGCCTCAAACAACCAGGGTAATTTTACACGAATATACCAACGTCGTACTAAGGAGAATCCCTAGCCCTTGGTTGTGGGTGCTCTGATGGCGTATGCTGAAAACTTTGCACTTGGTAGCTTTGTGCTGGAGTATGTTCTCAATGTACCATGTGTATGCCTTATCCAGCTCATCTTGTAGGTATATGTGATCCTTCACTGTAGGCATAGCATGCCATACCTTCAGACCATCGGCAAACAGTAGGAAATTTGAAAATAGCACCCTCGCGAGTTCGTTTCTGAAGGCCAGGAACGGGCGACGCCCATGATATCGAGCCTTGAAGTACTCTGCACTGGACCTTGATTAGTAGGGATAGGGTGCTATGTACCCTAACATTCGAGTGACGTCGAACGAGGAAGTTGCCTATCCAACCCACAGTGGGTTCGCCAATCACATACCTGTATCTTATGAGGTAGAATGCGGCGGTTTAAGCAGTTGAAAGCCACTGAGAAATTCAAACGCATGGCATATAATCCTACTCTCGTCTAGCATGCACGAGCTATCAGTAGGTTGGTACAGCAACTCGATTTTGGGAAAATTAGTGCGGCCCCGGTGTGTGAAATTTGTCACTCTCTAGATTCCCCATAAGAGCTTCTGCTACTATGGTCTCCATGATTTTGGAGATCACCAGAAGCAGTGTTATCGGACGATAATTCACCGGTTCTGCAGGCCTGCCGCTCTTGTATATTGGAATGAAGATCCTGTGCTCCCACACCTTGGAAAGTGCATTTTGTTAGGACATAGCTGAGACTTGCTAAAATTCCAGGTAAACATCAGTTCAATCACTTTTAAGGCTTTTGCGCGAATGCCGTCTGCACCAGGGGAATTGTACTAGTCTAGGCACATCAACCGCTTCATATATCCTTAGTGGTAAAGGATACACGTATGAACCCTGTTGACGGTGTTTGCTGCGTAGGATGACGTCACCTTATGGAAGGTAGGGCAAAATTGTTGTCCAAGTACGTTAGCCGTCTCTTGTGGGGTTTGTGCTGACCCACATGCTGTTCCTAAATCTAAGAAATCAGCTAGAGGTAAAAACGAACTCAAACACAAGGCACAGTTGATAATTACCATGGCCACTTGAACGAGTTTGAAGCATTGGTTCATTGGCACTGCATAGATGGCGCGGGTGTGTTCGCTCGGAGTGACTATGTGAACACGCCAAGCTGAGTCCCTCAATGCCACGCACTTCAAAGTTCAGGTCCTTAGGAATGATTACATCCTTTTCGAGTGGTTGGTTTTGGTTTCAGGTGTACCTGTTGAATCAATTAACAAATTCCCTGCAGGCCAGTTCATGGGACCGCCACCTAGGGCAGATCAACTTGTTGCACCATTGGGGTCGGACAGATTATCATAATTGATTTTGGGAGTGTTGGTCCCTCGCCTGAATGGACGCTTGATTTCCAATCAAACCCGAAGTCGCTGGCTCCCCACAGCACAGAGAGAAGACCGGATCGGACGAGCAGGGCAACAGGGGTGTATTAGCAAATCACACCGTTCATTATAAAGTTGAAATGAAAAGTTCGTGAACGGTATTTAAAGCAAACGTGAAAAGCTCTGGAAGGGTCAACTTACAGCCAATAAAGGAACGCTTCCCTCGCGTTAATTGGCCGCTTCTCCCGCTCAGCTCTCTGTTCGCCCCAATCAGGGCGGATGAGTTTGGATCGTCTGCCGCGGCGATGGGGTCCTGGCTTGTTCGCATCTCCTATTCATTCCTAACACTTCCCTCATTTGAGTTGTGTTGTACGATTTCAGCTTGGGGTTGACTTGCGGGGGTGATACGAATTTGCGTCGCCGTTTCGGCCTCTGTGCTTCTAGCTTTCGGGGCGAATGTTGTGGTTGCTGTGTTGGGGCATGTTGAGGAGTCTTCGCTTCACCCGCGTCGGCCAGAATGTCTAGAGGTAACTGCGCTGCTGGTACTTGTTGTTGCAATTGTTCCCCAGCCCCTGCCTCTAGCAGCTGATTGGCATGGTTTACCCAAATTGCCGTCCCAACGTGGACATTGTAGATCACGTTACCACGTTTGTTTAGTACACCGCCCATAGCCCATTTAGGATATTGGATGCGTAATCTATCACCAGAACTTGTTGACCAACATTAAAGGTTCGCTTCCGAGCACCGTGTCGGATGTTGCATTGTCGCTCCATCTGATAGTTGCGGGAGAGTAACTGATCCTTCCTGGGTCTGAGGGCATCATGCGGCACACGGATTTTCCTTTGAAACAAAGTTTCCGCCCGAGATACTGCGTTCGCCATTTGCGGACTCGGAGTTGTGCGATACGTCAGAAGAAATATGTCAAGAATCTCCTCCAAGGTACCTTCAACCTTCATCTTCAGCATAGCTCTTTTGATTGTGTCCACAAAGCGTTCCGCTTGCCCGTTCGATTGTGGGTGGAAAGGTGGAGACCTTACATGGACGATCGCGTTTCTGCTACAGAAGACAACAAGTTCATAGGAGGTGAATTGTGTACCATTGTCCGAAATTAACGTGTGGGGAACACCGAAACGAGAAAACACCTGTCGGAGAGCGGAGACAGGGGTTACTGCGGTGGTTCTCACCACTGGAATCACCGCTGGCCATTTACTGTGGGCATCGACAACGAGTAGAAAATGTCGACCGTCAATTGGACCCGCAAAGTCGACGTGTACTCTTGACCATGGTTCCGTTGGTATTGGCCAGGATTGCAATTCCGGATCCGTTGGCTGTTTAGACGCATTGACACATCGGGGACAATTCTTCGTTAAATTCTCGATCTGAGAATTCATATAGGGCCAATACACATAGGTTCGTACCAGCGATTTCATGCGATTCATTGCTGGGTGGCCAGTATGAAATTGTCGGAGTACTCTCTCTTGAAGGATGAGAGGAATGACGCGGTCTGAGAACAGCAGACAATTGCTGACGACCGATAGTGCTTCCTTTCGTTGGTGGAATTGTTGAAGCTCCGACGTTGTACTTCTATTAGGCCAGCCGTTGAGGTGTAAATGGATCACTTGTTGTAGGGTAGAATCATGTCTGGGTCGCTTCCTGCACCATTTAGAAAGTTACTGGTAAGGCGCCAAAAATGTCAGACACAACTCCATGTACTTGAGTTTCTACGGAGATTTGAGCAATTACCAAATCCTCTGGTTCTTGATGCTGTGTACCAATTAAACGAGATAACGCATCTGCTTGACCAATATTGTGTGTAGATTGATATTTGACGACGAAATCATGTCCAAGAAGAACCGTTGCCCAGCGTTGGAGATGACTGGCCGTGCAGACTGGAATGCCTTTCTTTGATCCAAAGATTGCGACCAAGGGTTTGTGGTCAGTGAACAGCGTGAATTTTCGTCCATAGAGCATTTTGTGAAATCACTTGACTGCAAACACTATAGCCAAAGCTTCTTTCTCGATCTGTCCATAGTTGCGTTCCGCTGGGGTGAGTGATCTGGCTGCATGTGCCACAGCTTTCTCCGAACCATTGGGGAAAATGTGGGATATGACTGCTCCAATTCCGTAGTCTGACACCTCAGCAACAACTATGATCTCCAGCTCCGGAGTGAAATGCGTTAGCAATAGGTCAGAACACAATCTAGACTTGACATTATCAAATGCGGCTTGACATTCAGAAGACCACACAAATTTGCGATCCTTTACCAGAAGTTCACCGAGCGCTCCTCGTAGCCGATGTCTTTCGGGCAAAAAAGAGCTGTAATGACTGATCAACTCCAAGAATGATCAGAGCATCGCGACATTGTCAGGGGGTGGCATCTGTTTAATGACACTTATGTTGGAAGGATCCGGAGGACGGCCATCCTTGTCGATGATGAACAATGGAACAAGGGAACAATGGTTTATTACGGGTAAAAAAGCATCGCTTAACAAGTCCCGTGGGATGGAAATTATTGCGAAAATCAATTGCATAATAAAGTGAAAAGCGTTGTGGTGGACTCACCATAGACTTATGTGGAATAGCGGAGATGTTCGCATATTAAACGTATAAATCCATCAATCCATTGGTTAGGCGTTTGGCAAGACACCGTTTGATTGCGTTTTGTAGCCCCTGGCTAACAAGTCATAAAATGAAATGTAAGTGAGACAATGCATCGTCAACACGTTTTTTAAATATCGCCAGATTGGGAGCAGAGACGACATAATTAGGGAGGGCGTTCCAAGGCTGGCACACGCGGAGAGAAAAGAAATTTCTACGGCATTCAAGCCGGCTATAATGAATTGTCAGTTTCAGAGGGTGACCTCTTAGTTTAGTGTTGTGGTTCAATTCCAGCAGCGGACGGCAAATGTGGTTTGGGTTCTTCAGAATCTGGTAAAACATTATGAGATCCCCCCGCAAAAGCCGATATCGACTGCTGTAGATTCTTAGAGATTTCAGCCTAAGCTGATAGGGCAGATGAAAGAGGCCCCTGATGTTCTTGGTTGCCCGTCGTTGAGGAGTCTCGAGAGCAACGAGATCCTGTTTCTGCCACGGCTGCCACACCTGAATAGCATATTCCACGTGAGGTCGCACGTAGGCGTTAAGCATTTGGGGAAAGATTGAGGGTTCAAACCGACCGAAGGCTCTGCGAAGAAGGCCGAAGTGTTGATTTCCGGTTCTCGTCGCCTTCTCTGCTTGTTTTGAACACCCGAGATCTTCCTGTACCAATACACCCAGGTCACGCTCCTGAGAAACCTTCGCCAAGGTGTGGTCTCCAATCTTGTAAGCGCTCACCGGCTGGTGACGCAGATGCATCACTTTGCACTTAGCCATGTTCAATTGAAGCTTGTTCCTCTTTGACCATTCGTAAATGCAATCTAGGTCATGTTGGAGCAGATCCTGATCTGCCTTGTTACTAATCGCCCGCCATATCTTGACGTCATCGGCGAAAAGCAGGAAATTTGAGGAGATGACTCTTGCCAGGTCGTTGATAAACACCAGGAATAAACGCGGTCCCAGCACTGAGCCTTGTGGGACACCACATTCCACCTTAATTGGGTTAGAAAGTGATCCCCTAACACGTACTTGAAGCTTTCGTTGGTAAAGGAAGTTGCCAATCCAACCAAGTACAGGATCTCCGATTACGTAACTTTGTAGTCTTTGAAGTAGGATGCGGTGATCAAGGCGGTCGAAAGCTTTGGAGAAGTCCAGATAGATGACGTCGACTCCGACCCCATCATCGGCCACTTCCGTCCAACTACCTCGTGCAATCAATAGGTTGGTGGTGCATGACCGGTGTTGACGGAAGCCATGCTGTTCCGGTACCAAAATGTTGCATTTTTCCAGGTAGTCCATTAAACCCTCAGCGACGACTGCTTCCATCACCTTCGCGAGCACAGGGAGGAGAGTCACTGGACGATAGTTTGCAGAATCGGAACGGCTACCGCCTTTAAAAATAGGGGTTATAATGCCACACTTCCACATAGTGGGGACTTGTTGTTCATCAAAGCACCTTTGAAAGAACTGTGACAGTGGTTCAGCTAGCTTGGTGGCCGTAGCCTTCAGTGCCTTCGGGCGGATGTTGTCTGCTCCTGGAGAACTATGCTCACGCAATGAGAGTAACTTCCTTAGCACAATTGATGGGTTGAAAATAACATTTGTAAACAAAGGTGTCGGTAATGAGCTTGATATTATGGGACAGGTAGATGTTGTGAGTTCAAAAATTGGGGCGTATTGCAGCCGCAGGGCATTAGCTGCTTCTTCGGCGCTTCGTACTCTACCGCCTGTCGTGAATAGTGGGGGTATTCCATGCTTCACTTTACGAAGCTTATTGACATGCTTATACAGCAGTTTGTTGTTTGCCATGAACTTTTTGGCTAGGCACTGTTGATAAGTTACTTTGTCCTCACGGACAAGTGCAGTGCAATGGTTGCGATGGGTCAGGAAATTTCCCCAAGTCTCTGAGTCGGGGTTAATCTTGTAGGCACGCCATGCTGCATCCCTTATCGCCAGGCATTTGCGAGTCCTACTCCTTATAATTGAAGGCATTTTCGCGGGACGAAGGGGTTTGGTCTCTGATGCTCTGTCGACGATGTCGCTGAGTTTATTAACGAACTCTACCCAAACGTTGTCAAGGGCTTTTGTTTGAGAATTCCCAAGCAGATGCGTCGCCGAGTTCTTTCAATACGTGGTAGCGTGTGATTGTATGAGTTAGTTCCGAGTGTGCAGATGGATACTCTGCATAACACACATATTCAAAAGTTATTACTACATGGTCACTGAGACCTAATGGACTATCCATCAATAACTTGTCAATCATGAGCTCTTCATTTGTGAGCACAAGGTCCAATATGGACGGTTTGTTTGCTGTCCTGAATCTAGTGGGCGTGGTGACATGATTGTACAAAGGAATATTAGCGATCAGTTCCTGCAAGTCTGCTTTGAACTGCTCACTGGGCGATGCCGAAGCCTCCAGATTGTGTAGATTGAAGTCGCCGGAGATGAGAATGTGGCTGTACCTAGTGCGTGTTACTCTGTTTAGGCCACGGATCAAGCAGGAATCCATTTCCAGTGTGGACGTTGGGGGGCGGTAAACGATAGCTATGAGACATGTGTCGTTGTGTCTCAGTCGGAGACGGCACCAGAGTGAGTCGGTAACGTGTGTTTCCAGGTCCTCAACTATTGTACATTGTAGATCGCTGCGGTAGCAGAGTAGGACCCCACCTCCTCTGCTGGGGCGGTCGTTCCGGATGAGTGACATTCCGGCTATCTCAACCTCAGCATCAGTCACCTCTTGATGTAACCAAGTTTCGGTAATAGAAATTAGGTCCCAAGCATTCGCAACCTGACGTAGTCGAAGTTCGTTAATTTTACTGAGGAGCCCTTGGGCGTTAGCGTACATACATGAAAGTTTCTCAGATTTAATCAATGTTTCAGAAGTTGTACAACTCATACGTGAAGTTTCGCCGACCAGTGAGTGGCCGGCGACTGGATGGATGGATGAGGCAAATGAGTTTACGCCGACCATTAAAGGGTCGGCGACTAATCGTTTTTTGGATGGGTTGCATACTCTCGAGAAGTATTTGATATATAAGCAGGTATCAGATGCTCCGAATCCCGGTGTTTGCTCGTGCTCTGCTGTGCCCCTCCGGATAGTATGACTACTCTTGAAACCGTCCCCGAGTCGGGTCCTGCAGCTGGCGTTTTCACTAAGAGTTGTGCCTCTACTGAATTGTCATTAAAAGGTGTTGGTGTTCTTGCTGCTTTCAGACGAATTTCCGTTGGCAATCTGCAACGGTGTTTAATCCAGTTCGCTAGTAGGGTTTGTGCCATTTGTTCTGACTGTAACACAAGTTTTAAGAGCCTGGGACCGCATCCTTTATGGTTTGGTGATATGGGGATCCTTGTCAACGAGGTGACCACCACATATTCGAGAGAAAGAACCTCCCGGATGTAGTGCCATTGCTCGCGATCATGCATTTGGGCATCGTCGGAAGAGGAGCCAGTAAGCTCAGCAACACCGTGAGCAATCACTGTTTTCTTATCTTGACTTATTCTGTACCTATCTTTGTTAGCGGGATCCCCTGAACGTTCTTTCCACGGGATTTCGGGTAGTATGTGCACCCCACTTGAGTCGTTGCGGAGACGATTCGCAGATAGCAGAACGGCCTCAGTCTCGTCCGCCGAGTTTAGTGTTACCCGAAGTAACCGGGGTTTGCCGTAGTGCAACGCGTTTGAGTGGCGCGAGATTATTTTTAATGTAGTGGGATTAGCATGGACTCCGATCGACGTACAGACGGAACCCCACTGATTTCGACCGTCCGTCAACTTACCCTTAATTGTATTGGATTTGGATTCGAGGACATTAGTGCATACAATGTTTAGGACACCATGGTTGCGCCTGGTGGCTACTGGTTTTGGATTTTGAGGCTTAGTATCTGGTGTTTTTGTTGAATTTGTGAACGGCATTGGTGTGTGCCATCCGTGCTGCGGCAGTTTTGTTTTCTCTAATTCGGGCACAAAGGTTACCGGTGCTCTTTCCGGTGTTTGCTTGGCGGCAACCGATGCGTACGTTGCCGGGTTGTTCACTATTGCTGGTTGACTGTAGCTTACAGTCTCGAGTGTAGTGAACAGACTACTAGGTGCAGCACACAGTACAGAAGTTGAGGCAGGCGCGCTGCAGGCACTGTTTTTACTTATAGGAGGGGAGAGAGAATGGAGTTGATACTGCTGGAGGCTGAGTCGTTGGGGTTCGGTTGGGACGCCTGGCTCGCTTCTTCGGCCTGACTAGGGAGTTCGGGGTGTTATTTTCACTCACAAGTGCAGGTCCGTTTCCTCCCATGGGTGTAACTCTGGCGCTCACCAGTTGCTCGACCGCTTCGATTAGTCTTTCACACCTCTTCAGTAGCACCGATAGACAGCTAACAAATGTAATAGACTTGCAAACTTAGCAGAACCAAGGCGCCTCTGCGGTGTTTGCTTTCGTCGACCCCTTCCCAAGGCAGGTAGTGTGATAGGTTTTCAAACACATGGTACACACCAGACCACTTTTTACCACTTTGGCACATGATTCGCATTTGCTTTCCATACGAGACATGTTCTCAGTAGGGGTAGGAAGAGGATGGAGATACTGACGCACCGTTGCGTGGCGATCGGCGCTGGTTTGAGGTCAGCTGGTCCAGGCAATGTGCGTGCTATCGATCCAGACGGTAGAGGGTAGACAGCGATGCGAGACAAAGTGACTGAGGCAAAGCATGGTGACTTGGAAAATACTGTCTAATGACGACAGTGGCAGTTCCAAGGGCGGATCAAATTGACGACTATCGCTTTGTAGAGCGACTTGAAGGAATGATAGTAAGCTGATCGGGTGACTCTCAAAAAGATCTTTAAAATAAGACCACAAGAGTTCTTATGCGACGAGAGGAAAAATAAAACATCCGATAAGCTTCAAATACGGTTGACTTCGAAGTTCCAAAAGCACAGTTTGTTGGTGATCCGTGAATGATAGATCCAATAGATGAACAGTGGTAGGAGGAGCTCGCGGAGCCAAATCGAATGATGGCACGTAGGTCTCTGTGAAAATAAATCCAAAGATTTGGAGGCGAATAACGCAGGAGGACAGTTTTTTGCGACCGCACGGCTAAGCAATTTGTTTCGGGAAGCCAAAATACTTTACACACTTCATGCCGGTATTGCAATTTTATGCTTTCAAGTGAAAACCGTAGTCGTGAACACGGTATTGAACTGCTTCCAGTCTTTTCATCAGCTCTCGAAAGGTAGCCCCTTTGATTATGATGTCGTCTAAGTAAGCTGCGACGCCTGATAACCCAGCTAACATCGTATCCTTAATTTGTTGAAAAATCGCGGGAGCTGATTTGACACCAAACGGCAAACGGTTGAACTGCTAAAGACCTCGGTGCCTATTGATTACCAGCAACTCCTTTGAAGGAACGTCGACTTCAATTTGAAGATAAGCACCTGATAAATGTAGCTTTGCAAAGTAAGAGCCACCATTGAGCTTAGCAAATAAAGCTTCTGGGACTGGCAAAGGATACTGGTGCATTTTCAAAGCAGCATTCAATCCCGCAGAATAGTCAGCACAGATACGAACGGTTCCATTGGTCTTCTTGACGACAACAATAGATGCTGCACACGCTGAATAGTTCACAGGTTGGATGACGCCGGCCCGCTCCAAACGATCAAGTTCCGCATCGACAATCGAAAGCGCAGCGTATGGCACCGGTCTTTTGGGTCGGAATACGGGTTTGGCACCGTCGTTGACAGTAAAGCATGCTTTGGTTTTTGTACATCTTCCCAATTCGTTGCAAAACACAGACGGAAATTTCCTTCTTAGCTGCGTGATCAAGTTTTTATTTGGTTCCTCACCTTCCAAAGATGATCTCGTATATCCGAGCCGGAGAGTATTGCAGACTTGATTCAGGGGAATGTCGAACAGGTGGCGCTTCTGGATCCAGTCGAGTCCAAGCAGATTCAAATATGACAGCCGCGTAATATACACGGCACCATTTGCCCGAGCAGCGCCAAAAACCATTTCACACTGCAGCTCACCAATGTGATTAAATTGACCTCCTGAAGCGTTGAGTGCAACATGTGTCGTTCGGCTGATTGACGGAGCACCAATATACTGCCAAGTTTTGCTGGAGATAGTTGTGATGTCCGAGGCTACATCTGGTTGAAGACGCAATTGTTGCCCGTTCAGGTGAACTCTGAAGTACTTTCTGCGAGCCACATGTTCATCAGAATAGGCCGCTTGAACCGTACTATAGCTGCTGAATCTTTTAGGAACACTTGAATTCGGTCGCGCATGTCTAGCACGCTTGAACTGCAGTCTGGATCGGCAATGCGTTTCCTTATGGTCTCGTTTATGACACTTGTGGCAAACACGTTTCAGGAATGGACACACTCGAACAAAATGCCACTCACCACATCTCCAACAGGCAGTCGGCGGCTTGATATTCTGTCTGGGCTTTTTATGGCCTGTTTCACTTGGAAGCGGTTTCTTTGAGGTTGTTTTTAATACACTAAGACTTGGAGTTGATTGTTGTTTCTCCAGCATAAGCGTGTCATGCTTGAGATTCAGTAATCGTTGGCATTCAGTGGTTATGGTCTGTAGAGTCATTTGCTGGTCATGTTCAAGTTTACTCAGCAGCCTGGTGCGAATCTCTGCATCCCGTGGGGAATGTAGGCCACAGATAAAAATCAGGCATTTGAACTGATCTGCCGTAATGGATTCGATGTCGAATTTTTCGCACTCGCGATTGACGATGCCAGCGTAAGTGACGTAGTCATCAGCGTCCACCTTGGTGATCTTCAGGCATTGATATCGCGTGTTGAAGATGGATGACTGCTCTCCAAATATTTGGTCCAAGCATTTGACAGTCTCCTCAAAAGTGCAGTCTCGAGCGTTCTTAGGCAAAATATAATTGACGTACCTGGAGTGCTCTGCTGTTCCAAGTTTCCTTAACAGCAATCGGACTTTCCAATCGTCAACATGGTCTCCAAGTTCAACGCGGAACAGGTCTTCATAATGCTTGAACCAAGATTCAAAGGTGAGGTCAGCATCAGGATCGTACGAAAATTCGGTAATGCTGTTAGTGATGGCGTCTACTGATGCGGACGGCTTGACGGTTGTAGACAGTGAACCGGTCTGGATTGAGAGTTGGCGCGTAAGAGTTTCGATCAGCCTGAGTTGGGATGCCTCAAATTGTGTTTGTTGCTGCAGCAGTACGGCCTTGAGCTCGTCAGCCAATATGGAGATCTTGATTCGGGTTTAATCCGTCGCCAGCTAAAGTGTTCATCCCTCGCCTGAATAGAGGCTTGATTCCCAATCAACACCCGAAGTCGCTGGCCCCCCACAGGACAGAGAGAAGACCGGATCGGACGAGCAGGACAACAGGGATGTGATGCATTGCTGGACTTAGGACAAATAAATACGGAATGCTGCACACATATTGTTTCACCCCGCATTATGCTTCGCCGTCGTTTAAGTTCATCAGATAAAGATAGCCGGGACGTAAGGATTGTTGACCAGCGTCCCCATAACAAACCGCCGAGGTCCACGGGCAACGCGTCACCGGGAATAAGCATTATTGGCTGATTTTTAAATACCATATAGAGTTTTGGAGCTACTCACTCCCAATAGTGCATTACACAACTGATCGGTTTCGTCCTGGTTTGGGCACATCAGGTAGCGAAAGCTGGAGCTAAGAGGGGAACACGACACCGTCGTTGACGCCTTTCGTCTTGGCAGTTGGACCAGAGCTCCATGAGAAGCACTTAACACAGTGGTTAGAAACTCATTAGTTTTGGACTACCCGCGGTGTGTGGATTTGGACACGCAATATCAGTTGAGGCCAACGTTCGCTTTGAAGTCAACCTCTGCTATTTCGATCCCCGGGACCGCGTCCAGTTGGCTTCAAATCAAAAGGAGGTTATGTGTCGCAGTCTATCACACAATTAGGTTCCTGATGTTTACATGGAGGAGGAGGCGTAATCTGCTTCTGAGCCAGGATATATTTAGAAGTCAACTCGAATAGTCGAAACATGGAAGAAACGGGTAATAGAGTGCCGTTATACTAGCGAGAAATACTTGCCATTTGCCTCACGCAACTGTATTTCTTGGTGTACTTTAGGTGGCAAATCAGTGGGCGCACAAGAAACCTGCTGCCGGTTTGGTGTGATCAGCTCGATGAGTGGATAGCGTTAGCCTTGGTAGTTATATCCAAGTTAATCGGCTGCTTGGAGGACTTGAGCGAGTTGAATACTATGCAATAAAGGAAAGCAACCCAAATAAGAATGTACCGGTTGGCTTGTCCAGAAAGACAAATGGTGTACATTCGACCCCTATGCACAACTTAGTTGGGCAAAGTAAGTTTGATGAATACTTGCCACCGCTTTGCTGCTCGTTCATGCAATTTCAACACACTGCAAATTGAGGTGGATCATTAAGTTTACAAAATTGCTATTATTGTACCCCAAGTGAACCAAACTTATCATGTGTGAAACAAGTTTAAGTTAAATAAGATATTATCCATGAAAACAAATAAACGATGGAACTCACTTTCGAGTAATTTGTCTTGACAAAAACGGGATTTTTGTGTGTTTCGTTAAGGAACTCAGTAAAAATGACGAGTGTTCCGTTCGGAGTGTGTGTACCATGGGCCACAAATGTCCAAGTATGCCTGATGTGCAAAATTATGGTCGTGAGACCCAGTTACAAATAAGAACAGGGCCAAATATTTCGGGAAACGTTGCATGAGCTAGTTTCGTATATGACACAATATTCGAAAGTCGAATTTGGACGGCCATTGAATAGAATGCAAAAGAAATGCTCATGAGGTAGAACCAAATCTGTGTGCGGTTAGAAAGTTAGTCAGGGGTTTCCGCTTCACCTGTCAAGACAACTGTAGAAGCTAACTGTTATAGACTGCATTCAACTTAGTGAAGTTTTGGAACGTGAGAAAGCTGAATGTAGGTGGGAAGGACAATACGTGTCCAGGCTAAAGATAAATCACTGAACGACTTACGCAGTAAAATTCCAGGTTTTGTCTACGCGCGGTATTGCACACCATAGCCAATTTTGTGCTTAGTTACAATCCTCCGGTGTAGATATCGGAACTGCTGCTCAGATCCTGAATTTCGTCGTTACTGTTTACAGCCTTTATCTGTGTGTCGACGAATTGCGGACAGTACATTTCACATTGAGTCAACGGTCACTCTGTCTTTTCTCGGTCTTCAAACCATGAATACTTCAGCCCATCTGTTTCTACGTGTATACCGTCTGTCATATACTATGTCCTTTCAACTTATGCGACCATTGTTTGAGCACCATTGTATAGGCATGATTGGCCTTTTTGTTTAAAATATGTCTGGCCTCGCCACCTGAGCCGAGCCAAACGCACCACAATGGGAAATTTAACAAACGGGATGTAGTTACCGCAGTAAGCCGCGATGCGCAATCTGATAAAATCTTCGGAATTTTGGGCTAAGATAAACACAGTTAAGCTTGTTCCAGTCAGTTCGAGTCCACGGTTGTTGTTCGAAACGCGAGTAAGCTAGTCAACTAGTGACTGCCTCTCGAAAACAGACACATAATGACTGTTGCCAGTTGTTCGCTAAAATATAGCAAAAGCTTCGTGTGCAAATGCACTAGAGAGTGCCGGTGTTCTTTCTAGTACGGTTTAATATGGATTAGGTGAGATATAAACCGCTTCACGGTCTAGGTGCCCTGGCAAGTGCACCAATCAGACGAACAAAGTACTACCTCACGGATACGATACGGCCATTGTGGTGTCAATTTCAAAGAATCACAAATTTAATGGTCCATGAATGCAGAGGTAGTGACTAGTTTCGGAGGTTGGATCACTTTCATCTGCACGGTTTTAATGCCTTGTTCATGTATAATACTTCGTCTATGTTCCAAACGTTCATCCCAGGTGAACGGCGCGTGAAGATTGGTTGGAAGCTAACTGCCGACGGTAAGGTTTATTTTGGGATTCCAATCCAAGTTACTAAGCACCCTCTTACCACAAACTGATACAAGTTAAAAGCCTATGAAGATCCAGAAGTTCTATTGACACTCTTTTCTGCAATAGAAAGATGGTCGTTGGCAATTATATCTTTAGACTTTGCTGCTTCAACCAGGTGACAGGAACTCAGACGTGACCACATTTAATTACCCAGGCAAATGCGAAACTGTAAAAACGATGGAAACAGCGAAGTCGAGTTATTTACGCTTAGTAAATTTTTAAGCCACGGATTGAAGAACAACTGGGGTAACTTATTGCATTCCCGGCAAAGCCATGATACACTTCCAATTTTGCACTCTGGGATATCCGTCTTGTGTTTGAACTGCGACACGCAATCTCTATTGGAACCACGGTATACTTTGAAGTGAACTTCGGTCATTCCGATCACTAGGAATTTATCGGAGGTGTAGGGGCTGTGGTATTGTTCATCGTAACACTGAGACCCATAACCGGTTTCGTCTTCGTTTGGACTCATCAGATGGAAATAGCCTGATTGGTTAAAGACTGAGGTTTTGATCACTATGCCTCTAACATCCGTGAGCAACGCTTCGTTCTGTAGTGAACAACTCAGTTGGATTAGGAGTATGCGCTGTGTAGTTGGATTGCGACATGTAAGCTCTATGCAGACCTCAGTTCACGCTGAACTAGACCTCGACCATTCAGATCACAAGGGCCGTATCCGAATTGGAGGTGTTTCGGTGTTGCTCCTCCCAACACCGACACCCCGTGACCAGTTTCTGTCTCGTCTGGACTCATCAGATGCAGATAGTCTGATCTTGGAGTGGAACTCGACACATAGTCCATAGTGGCTGATCCCTTGATCATTATGCCATTGAAATCTGTGAGCAAAGCTTGACACAGGGGTTACCAATTCAAAGCTGGGTTTAGAGTACCTTTTGTATGGTAGGGTCTGGACTGGAAATGCCTATTGAGATCTCGGTTCACTTTGAAGCAGACCTCGTCCATTCAGACCACCAAGCCCGCGTACGAAATAAAAGGGATTTGTTCCTGTTCGTTCTCAACAATTTTTCTATGCACGGTGAATCTCATAATAGAGCTGACGCTCGATAAGAAGGTGGGGGCTGTGAAATTGAAATCGCTGATGGACTAACGCTTTTCAGCCAATGTCCAGAAAACGCTGCCTGTAAAAATTACCGGGACAACATCCACAAAAACCACCAATAATCTATATTTACCATCGCCCTTTGAACATCATGAGGACAAATATTTCGGTTCATTGGGAAATGATGAGTGAGTGAGCCAATCTGCAACACCAGGATAGATACTGCGAGCTTAGCAGCAATACGTCTCGAACCAAGCAGAAGTCATGTATTAAAGTGCGCACCTGATCGTCAGTCCTCGGTAGCTCAGTGGTAGATCAGCGGACCGGTAATCCGTATGTCCGGGGTTCGATTCCCCATCGAGGCAGATTATTGTGCAAAGTTTAATCGCGGCTTCCACTTTCTACGAAAATTACGCTACTCACAAAAAACCACCAATACCCTACATTTTGTAAAATTGTAAAACTATGATCACTCGCTAGTACAAAACCAGGTAACTAGACTGAAGCTGTGTCCAGTTGGTTATGGGCCCGCCTAATGGCTCGTTTCACGTGAAGTCTCTTCCCACAAAAGCAAAAACAGGTTGTTACATATGCCACGCTTCTTCAGAAGACGGTTGTTGGCTTATTCCCCTGAAAGTGGTGAACCATAAGTGGGCGAATTTGAAGAGTGCCTGACATGTTATTAGAGACGTGGTAAAAGCAAAAGTCGGAGCGGTGGAAACTAGCATCGTTTACGATAGTGATCACCATAAATTTCTTACTATTTACTGATGATCTCAACATGTGGCGGGCCAGCAAAACAACAGGCGGCGATGTAGCACCATATGTGAGTGGGCCTCTCAGAACCTGCTCCTTTTGAAATCCACCATGTGCAAGACAGTGAGCATGACCGTCACTGTACTTGAGAGTACAGGCTGTGGGTCAGGTTTTGTCACGCACTGCTGTTGAATGGGACTTAAGACGATCTTGGTTGATCGCATCAGGCCGAGAAAAGGTCAAAAAGCAATCAACACCTTAATGTATTGTGTACGGTATTCCGGCGATTGAACTCTCTCATTTTCTCTCAGATGTTCAGCTCCCAAAGTAGGTCACGTCCATTTTACCAATTCAAGCCTGTCATCTATGGCAAATGCACGACCTTGTAACACTCGAAATTCCACAACGGAGGGTGTTCAAGAATGTAAAGCGCTTGTTTCATCCCCCTCACAAACCGAGGTCGAAAACCCTGTGAGTCTACAATGGACACTATCAGCGTCTACGTGCTGGTTTTTTAAGGATGTAAGACCCTAAGGGATCCTAAACATGTTTGTCGTCCATTTTTGAAAATGGACCATAGCCCCACACTGAGTGGCTATCAGCTAAAGCAGTTGGAATGCTTCCAGGATGTTCTTTCTATTCATGTATGCTAATCTTGGAACGCTGTCCTCCTTTACTTTGCTTCTAGCCAAATATTACCAGTATTCAAAACGTCTCCATGATGAACTCCCACCTTACGCTATGTGGTCATTTCTGAAAGCGGATCAAGATAATTTAGACAGCTGGTGTATTCAGTTCAGCCCGTTGCTTAGTGTGCCAACACTTCTTTTATTTGATAATGCTTTGTTTCCTGAATTTTCGGCCCACCCATGTCATAGACCGTGGAAGAATTAGCTTTCTTACAAATGATAAGCCATTGTTCCGGAAAAATAGGGTTCTGACTAGCAAACTATATATCTGACAGCAAAACATATTAGCTTGTATTTGCCTCTCCGACCATACATAGTAACCAAGCATATATTTACCTCAAACTTACAGGAGGTCTTCCGGTGAGTCAGCCAAGACCATCACGTTCACACGAAATTTATGGCTGGGGAGGATTGAATTCCAAGAGACTGCTCTCAGATACACGTCCAATACGGCGCTTGCGTCCACTTCGGGCTGTCGAACGTTTAAGCATAGAAAACCAACAAGTAACACAAAGCGTCCGTAATGGCAGAACTGAAATTTAAGCAAAACAAAGGCGTTAAGAGGGGAGGGGGAAAGTTGGAAGAAAGGATGCTCCAAAGAAAGGAAGTGAAACGTCAGACTGGAAAAGTTCTGTGCGGAAATGTCATCATCTTTTGTATGCTTTTAGGTCGGTGCGTAGAGCTAATATGCTCGGGAGCGACGTTCAACGCCCACTTTGTCATCTTCCTGGTTGTAATTGCACCTCAGTGATCGCACGTGGTCACCAGCTTAAAGCTCTGAATTGATTAGTTCAACTCGCTTTGGTGGACCAGAACACATTCAACTGTCCAGCTGCGGTACCTCGCATGATTAAGACTATGTATTGCCGTACCTATAATCTTTTTCATCACAGCGATGCAAGCAATTATTCGTAGTTTCTATTGAAAATTGGCAGATAGTCACCATCTTCGTAAACTAATGTTAGTTAACTCTGGAAAAAATTATGAATGCTAGTTACCCGAACTGCATTTATCCCTTTGCTCACCTTTTCCCATAAAATGTAAGCATGCTCATAATTCGATAAAAGTGTAACAACCAGAAACTGGCAAGATTATTGCATTCAGATACATGCAATTGTCTAGTGCGATAGACATGTAAATAGCAAAATGAAGTCTGACAAACTTGGGTGTAAAGATAGACCCGCGGACCTGACTAAGACAGTGAGAGTCTCCGGGAGATCTAGGCTCAGATGACCATTTAGTATGGTCTGTTAAGATTACGCGTTTGCCCTTAGTGTTGATCTTTTCAGCGACCGCATGAGTGCGTATGTTCGACAGTGAGTACCCTTCGCCTAAGCAGCCTGCGTAAACCTTTCACTTTATTTACACCCTCGTAATCTGGTATGGTGACAGTTTTGTTCAGTACACTGACCATTGGATATCATCCACTCAAGTTAGTCCAGAGGCTTTTTGGCACGGATAGTTGACGGAAAATTGATCGCAGCGGAATCTTCATAGAGATGCTGCAGAATCGAAGTGAATTCTTCCTACCATCCTTAAGTACCTTTTATTGACGTTCTGGACTTCGTTCCTGCTTGAGGAGATTGTGTGGTTTCAGAGTTTGATTGGATCCGAATTTAAAGAATAATTCACATTTCACGCTTTGACTTTCAGAGATCCGTGGCGTAATGCGCAAGTCGCCACTCGTTAACCGCTACATCAACGGATCCACTTCCAGCTACGGCTAAATCTGCCTGAAATTCTGAAAATGGACGAAAGTGATAGTGGAGTATGGTGTTGCAAGCAAGCGATAACAGAACTGTCTGCTACATATTTGATGCTTGCTACGTCTTCTAATTAACGCCGTACCTGCTACAAGGGGGCTTATGAAGTGGCAAGTCGAAATACCTAGGGAGTGAGTGGAACACGTAGACACCGAGTAATCTTTTTGAACCATTTGAATGACAAAATGATCAACTCCGAACAACTTGGAGAGGATAAGGTTGCAGAGTTAAGTGTGAGAAGGGGAGTAAAGTGGAAATCGTTGATTAAACATAATATTTCAATTGGTAAGAAGCGAATAAGGGAGGATTTCAAGCGGGCCGATCCGCCGCGATTTCCTTACAACTTATCATTTGCACAGTTCTCCATATTAATACTGTACGATGACCAGTTTCACTAAAAGAATAAAACGAATAGTACAAAGCAAAGAATAACAATAACATTCATGCTGACGTTAGTAACATATTTAGTGTTAGATTTTAAGCTGAACAGCACATGGCTACACGTATGTAGCGAACTCGTTAAGCGTGGGTCCAGATACATGTGAACTCATTAGCTGCGAAGTTGGGGTAAAGGCGTCGTTACCTTCCAGGTTGGAATCGCATTGTTACTTTCCATCTCTGAGAAGTGGGAACGAGCACCAGACCAGTTTGGGTGCGCAGCTTTGCGGGTGGGCAACAAATAATAGGCTCAAGTTGACTTTAGAGCAAACCCAAATCCTTTTTAGGCTTAGGGCAGTGTCGAAACTCTAGCTGTCATTTGGGACTTGCTCGTTGACAACCCCAACTACATGGCGCAACGGCCTTCGTTCTTGCTTGAGCCCTTTAAGTAGAGAAGACCAATCCTTAGCACGGAAATCTCTTGATAACCGGCTTCTGGTTTTCCGACATGTTACTGGGTTCAACGGTACTGTTTACTACAACGATATGGGATTTGTATGAGTTAGCAGTATCCGTTTGAATTGTGACGCGGAGGTTTATAATTCTCACTGCGCTGTTGGCTGTAACCACGGACACTGCAGATTTTTGAATTACCGTGCTGGATTGTACTTATGCTTCAGGATTACTATGCTATACGTGTCTTCTGTGTGAATTATGCACCACTATTTTCCTTTTGGTGTGCTTTGCAAGCCGTGCAAATTTGGTGGATATTCTCCAGCTAATTTCGGCCTTTAAATGGCCGTGCCGTTTTCACTAAATATCGGTTTTACAATACCGCTATGGATACATTAGTTTTCTCGGACCACTTAAACATTGACCTTTAGCAAACTATTGTCAAGGTCAACACTGCTGTCTTTCGCATAAGTTTTGAGAAAATCTCAGGATACGGCGCATTTGAAGATGGACAGTCTTTGATTGGAAATCTAGCTTGCAACGCCTGGCTTCCAGCGGGATGCAATTGTAGATTATTCTACACGGAAATGTTTCACTATCGCTTGTTTATACTGACCATTTACTCAACTGCTACCTGTACGCAGTGTCCTTTTTCCCCTTCATACAAATTTACAGTTCTGATAGCGTAATTTTAGCTCATCCGTAGTCGATTTGGCAAAGTGCTGGATACATAAAGCTTACTTTGACGACTTGACTTGATTGGCCTAGCTGCCATCTGTGTCCGCCATCTTGGATTTGTTCTACAGTACTCTAACCTGTGTGGAACAGTAATCTAACACGAAGCGGGGTGAGCCAGTCATTTAACCTTGATCTAACGGCCGGCGAACAAACGCTAGTCGATGACGACGCGACAGATAATTGCACAACAAGCAGCGACTATTCGACCATCACGGCTACAACGCTGGTAAGCTGAAACGAAGTATTTTGTGCTAAGCAAACTTGTGCTAAAAGTACGGGTCGACTTGTAGAAACTGCATTTACCGGCATCATTCGAAGTGCGTCAAAGTCTGTAGAACCGACATAAAGAAATATAATACGCCGGGTTCACTTTGGTTCTGTCCGTAGTGTACGACGGTTCCACTAGTAAAATGCGTACTAGCGTTAACACAAAGGTATGAACGCCTAGTAGCCGAAACTGAACACCGTTTAAATGCAAAATTGCTTCGCTCAAGGCGCCGATAGCATATCTTGCACCTCATCCGTCTTTCCCAATTGTTACCTCAAAGCCAAAGAAAGGGTCCAGGCTTTCACACGGCCACGCAGTACTGGAAACCATAGGAACCACGAACCACATCGCTGCCACGACCGATAGAAGCATACGTACCCCCTACCACCCACCTACTCTTATCCAATGTATCGGGGAATGCAACGTTGGTAACACCTACCCTTCCGATTGACCAACAAAATCCGAAGCCCTCTAAAGACCGATCTACCAATGCAACCGTTTTCGTTCGATCTAATCAAAGTGCAACCTCAATAGTCTCACCCGGTACTGCCGCAAAACGGCTCAAGGACCAGGTGCAACCTGCAGATAAGTCACCAAAGTCCTAGATAACCGTGCTTCCACATCACCGAAGGCCAGGCGGAACTACCGTGCCTTGACATTTATATGCTCTAACGTTCCTGAGTCCAAGGCAAATTCTTACGGGGTAAACAACAAGATGGTTTAACGAAATGGCATTGCCTTTGTGATAAAATCGGAGTTTAAGGCAGACCGACTGCATCACTAGACATTCAAGCTCGATTCAGTAAGAAGATTCCCGGCCAATAAGAGTAACATCGGGATCGACAGATGATGTCGAGACGGTGCTTTGTCGGCATTTCGCCTGCGGAGTGAACACGATGGAATACGTATATTTCCGGATATTCCATGGCGCGAACGCCAGGGGGACAAAATTAATTCATACGATCACCACACGGAGAGTAGCAAAAGAATTTTTTCGTTCACGGCGTGCCCCAGCTACCGACAACCAGTAACGAAGATGCCTACGCCCATGACCTGAAAGAATGGTTTTACATTCGTGATGTTCTCTGTGCGGGCGACGTCATACTTCATTTGATTACGTGGTTACCCGTGTCGCCAAACTAAAGAGGCAGTGGCCCGGTACAGTCACAACAGATGGGCATGAACTTACTCCGTAGCTGGCAGTTACTACGCAACAAACTGCCTTCGGAACTACGACTGAAAACAGCAGCTTGAGAGCAGCAGCTATTCGCTATTCTCGCGGAAACACACTACCCGCGATTCAATATAACCACGGCAATGATTCAGAAACCTGTGCGCTAACGCTCGTCGCAATCGAGAAATCAACGGATGGACTACAAACAGCAGGTGCAAGTGAGATCAAAAACAGGTTGCATTCCTATCGTGAGTTGGCAGTTCACAAAAAAAACGATTAGATGCCGGCCTCTTATCGCTCATCACAAATCCACTGCCTTCATGTGCTCCTAGACAACAGCTTTTAAGGTCCGAGAAGCTTACCAGGCTTGGGAACATATCGGGTGACAGTACTAAAAGCAGGCCCCGTCCTATTGCGCGTGGTCCTGTCCACACCAGAGAAGCGCCAATCTCTTTTGCGCTTCGCCTCTCAAGTAAAGGGTTCCGGAATGAGTATACAACCGGACCTACTTTTAGTGGATAAAATAAAGCTTAACGAAGCCATCAAAACCTTAAAGCGCGTCGAGAAGCTGGCGAGAGAGGTTTATGTTTGGTGGGTTTTCGGGTGGTGAGCCGACGGTCCACTTACGCCCTAGCAGAGCGCATTCTGGTAGCACACGACCCGGGGCTCTCCATACCAGACGTTTTCACTTAGTTCTCAGTAATGCGCATAGACTGCGAAAAAATATATGTGAAGTTGGGGCCCTAATAGACTGCTCCCATCCCGATGTACTCGCGTTCACTGAAACATGCTTACCGTCTGACTTCATGGACAGTGAATTATACATTCCGGACCAGGCAATACTGAGATCGGACCACCCATCTGATCGCCGCGGTGTAATCGCCCTGTACATCAGATGTGGTATAAACATATCAAAACACATACTCTTAACTCAGCTGATAGAATAATTGAAGCTATGGCAGTTGAAGTTTGTAATGAGTCAACGAAATGTAAAATTGTGATGCTGTATAGGAGCCCTGATAGCGCTTCTAGGAGTTTCATTGACTTCATCCGTACTCATTCGGCAAACAGATGCTGGATAATGGGGGACTTCGACGTCCATGAAGTAAATTGGCAGCGCCAAAAGGGCTGGCTGCCGAGCTTGTTGACTTGGCACTGGAAGTACCCTTACATCAATTTGTCGATCGACACACCAGGTACATGGAGGGTCATGCTCCTTATCTCTTGGACCTAGTTTTCGCAAAGTCGGTTGACTCTGTGAGTGCCCTTGAATATCGTCTCCCTTTGGGAGCTAGTGACCGTGTGTGTTTGTCATTCAATTGTGCTCTCATTAGAGACTACGACTCACGCAGGGTCCGGACTCCGAACATTTGGCACGCCGACTTTCCGTCTATTAGAGCCAAGGCAGTAAGTTTCCCATGCATCATCTTGCCGGATGACGATATACAGACGGCTTGGGATACGTTCAAGTCTTTCCTCTTTAATATATCCCACCCCCACATCCCTCTTTCTGTGAAGAAGAGTACCAAAGCGAAGCCACGGTGGTTAGACTCAGTCGCACACCAGCTAATGAATAGACGGGCAAGAGGCTGGCGGATCTACCGGACAGTTCTCTCAGAATGTACTTATCGGCGTTATCGTGAAGCTCGGAATGCTTGCAAGAGTCATTTACGAGCTACTAGACTTAGGTATGAGATGGAGCTGGCTAACTCAGCCTCAGCAAACCCCAAACGATTCTTCGCCTACGTCGAAAGGTGTAGTAACGTCGGCTTATCTATCCCAGTGTTATTAGGCAGCGACGGCGCCACTGCCAACACTGATCACGAAAAAGCCTGTCTACTCAGTGCGCAGTATGCCGAAACTTTTGTTCGGGATGAGCAGTTGCCGCATGTTGACTTAGCGATGAGAGTCCCATAGGACTCCTGTTTAACGGACGTCTCAAATTCGGAGGCACAAGTTCTCCATCTTCTTCAAGGGCCAAATCCTGATAACTCCGCTGGGATGGATGATATTTACCCAAAGTTATTGTACGAACTCGCAAACGAGCTACGTGGCCCAGTGACATGTTTGTTTCAGTTATCGCTTCACAGCTGCTCCTTTCCAAAGGACTGGAAGGATGCTATCATCTGCCCGATTTTTAACATGGGCGACAAGCATCTCCCTGCCAATTATAGACCAGTAAGTTTGACAAGTGTACTGGTCAAAGTATTAAAGAAGTTGGTCAGGGATGTGCTTGAAAACCACCTGCGGGAGTGTGGTCGGCTCAGTCCACTTCAACACGGTTTTCGCAAGTGTCACTCCTGTATGAGTAATTTGTTAGTTGCACGTAAAGGTTAGGCGGATGCTTTGGATCTGGGTCATACAGTAGATGAACCGTTTATTGACTTTTCTAAAGCGTTCGACACTGTACCACATTCTCGCCTCTCCTTGAAGCTTCGGTCCTATGGAACACCAGGGCGTGCACTACAATGGATCACCGTTTCCGGAAGGGATAGAGATGTGTATTCGTGTGTGGTCTAGTAAGTCTTTCCGTCAATCAGTCCTCAGTGGGGTCCCTCAGGGTTCGGTTCTTGGCCCATTGTTATTTTCTCTGTATGTCAATGAGCTGCCCGAACTGCTGGGGTACCATCCATCATGTCTGCAGATGACCTAAAGTTTTGGCACACCGTGTCCAACCTCAATGGATCCCAGACTCTGCAACGGGCAGTCGATAAACTTTGGGGTTGGGCTGCTCAGTGGCAGTTGCCCATACATTTTGCAAAGTGTTCCATCTTATGATTAGGGCCAAATGATCGCCAAACGCTTTATCTGCTTGGCGGGAATGAACTACACCATGTTTCCCAATTGCTAGACCTAGGGGTCACGTTGTCTTTTGCACTTACATTTAATGAGAACCGGACGAAAGCTGCATGCGTGGGTTTCAGAATGTTGTGGATGATCCGCAGGGCATTCGGGACCATCACGGGCGATATGTTTGTTAGGTTATTCTCATCCTTTGTTAGGCCACACTTGGAATATTGCATCCGGGCTTGTCCACCTTGCTTAGTCAGGGACAGGATGTCAGTGGAGAGTGTTGAGAGGTGGAACCAAAATGTTTCATGGACTACGGAATCTTTCTTACCCATAAAAACTAAAGCTGGGAATGTTCGCAATTCATTATTGTAGCCAGCAAGGCAACATGATCTTGACCTATCGCATACTTACCGGTAAAATCGGACCTGATTTATCTGGGCTTATCCAACCGGCTCGGCTTCCATCTCTCCGAGGTCACTCGATGGGGCTATATAAACCTCTATCAAATGGAGTCCGGGCGGACTTTCGTTTATCACGCCGAGTGGTGGATTCCTGGAATACACTGCACCAGAACGTGGTATCGGCACCAATGGTGAAAGAGTTCGAACCCCGACTTGATGCTGTTGGTCTACAATTGTTAACACTTCTCTTCACATCTTAGCTTATTCGCCTTATTGAGTTATTAACTCTATGACATTTTGGTTCTTATCGCTCTTATTACTTTCGTACTTCTGTTCCTTATTTCAGGTGACTGGTGCGGCGGGGACTGCTAATGCAGCTCGCGTGGGTATTAACTTGTTGACCGCGGTGTGACTCGCATGCGCTGATCTGACTCTACTAGATTCCAGTTATCACGGACGAATAATGCCCTGGATCAACGACGTACCACGGAAGGAACATTCACGGGAATTTATCCTACTGTTCCAGTCCCACATGAACTTGCACTTGAACTTTCCTGTACGTACACCAACGCTCAAGGATTACTGAGTAAACTTTCCGTAGTGCGCTTGCGTCAAGGATCCAAAGCCTGCGACCTCATCGTTATAACGAAGGCATGGTTATGCCCTGACATAAGTGACATGGAGATCACACTGCCAGACATGTCCATTGTTCGACACGACCGACCCAGCAAATGTTAAAGGGTGGCTCTGTAGTTCCACAGTGACCTCCAATGTGAGCCCATAGAGGATCCGGTCAGCAAGGTGCAGGATCCCCTTTGGTGTCATCTATGTTTAAAAGGCGACGACACCTGATTGGTGTCGGTCATTTACCGCCCTCGTTCCTCCCTATCCGAGATGGATTTCCATCTGGCACCTGCAATAAGGCGGGTGATAAACACAACTCACAGTCATATTCTCATTACTGACTATTTCAACATCCAAGTTTTGGAATCCAAAGCACCTCCCGGAGAACCGTTTAAGGCTGATATGCAAGGGTTTGTTTCCACTTTCCTGCTGTATGGTCACAATAACACTGCCATCCGATTCCGAGAAAAAAGGAAACCGTCAACACTGGATCGAATATTCACGAACGAAGAACTGATGATCGAGCAGGTGGTCGTCGACGTCCCATTGGGCCGCAGCGATCATGTAGTCCTACTCTTCGAATACATTTGTTATGCAGAATATCCCGTAGAAATTGTCGACGTAACGAGAACGTATTAGCTAAACTAGGTGAGATAGACAACTGAATCTATCTGGCAGATGAGACACTAGCTAGTGCATCGAAACATTTCAGCAGCCAGCTTAACGCCGTTTGCCGATGCATCAACGAATAAGACCTTCCGCCCAAGAAACGTGGTCTCATTTCTGCGAAGCAGGACACGTAAGGGTCTAGCAGTGCGAAACAGCCTGGCATATCTACAAGCTCTCTCTGAGTACCGAGAACTAGATGGCATATGTGACCCAACGTAACCACTGTACTCAGTTTGTTTACGAGGACAGAATGGCGTACCAGCAGAAGTTGGCATTGCGTATGGCCCCAAATCACAAGCTTCTGTATCAACACGTCAACAGTCTACGTAAGGTGAAATGGGTAATTCCGCCTCTTCAAAAAGCGGACGGATCCACACGGACACCGAAAGAGGTGGCGAATACCTTGCGCCTACAAAATGCTGCAACATTTCTATCCCATCACTGGCTACATAGCCCTATGACAATGGTCGCTTCACCCCGAAACGCACTCATATATCAGAAGCTGTATTAAAAGCGTAAGCACAGCTCTCTTAGAGTTGATAACACACACAAAGTCACTAGCGGCTGTTGAAGAGAGTTTAGCTGCGCCCTTGGCTCGGTTCTTCCAACACTGTTTTGACGAAATGTAGGTGCCTGACATGTGGAAACACGAGGTGATTACTCCTATTCACAAGGGAGGTAGTCGTTCCGGTCCAATCATGAACATTTATTTTTGGCGATGACATGCATGGCTCAAGAACCGCGCATTACAGCAATACGCCAAGATGGGACGAACGTCCCGGCGGAATAGGAAACAACTGTCAAACTAAAAATGTTGGCACTTGGTGCGATGCTGTTGTCTTTGTCACACTAATTAGATAATGATTATGTAACGTTGGGGCAAGCCCCTCGCATATATGCATCGTAAACGCTCAATGAGTATCCAATTGTCCAAACACTGATGACGGATATATCAAATTTGGACAGTTCTAATAAAGATAGGTTTCTCGCCGACGCCGGGTGTATTAAATCTCTATTGTTAATAATAATCGGCCGGTGAACGTTCCCGCATGTTTCTGGAAATTGAGCCTGAATATACTGTGATATAGTGGAAGCATTTGCGCCCGCCCCGTATTTATCCATTTTAATCTGGTATGTACGCTCCAAACGATCGACATCGCAGATTGCTATATCCCTAACACTTACAACAGAATCTTTAAGAACTAAGATGTCCGGCTTGATAAAAGACGCGGGGGGTTAAAATCCGTGGTTCTTGGATAACGCGGCACCTCTTTTTCGCAAGAAGTTGATAACCTGTTGGACTACAACATAATGACGTTTACAGCATGCATCGTGTTATTTCGCAGGATTGCAGTGCTTGGAATATTTTTACCTTTTGCCTAGAATTTCATGACACTTAAGCGAAGTTGCATCTTGAGGAGGGCTACTTCTAGCTCTATGAGCATTAGTTGATAGAAGCCCCCATGTAGTTGAATTCCTGGGAGAAGTCGTGGAAAAATTCTCGCCGGTTCCCTCAGCCAATGATGAGAAGTTGGAGTTGTCTGCGGCCCACATAATGTACACCCATCGGTTGAGCTCAGGAGAGCTCCTTTCCAAGCTGTCGCGCTTATGTTTTATCCATGACAAGCTGATGGCCGATGTAAATATGACAGTTTGCAAGTCGATGGTAGTAGGGACCGCCGGATCTCGAATCGTCCAACTAGTAATTGAATGGGAATTTACACGATGCCTCTGCAACCGTGTATTCCGCAATAACGGCATGTTAGTAGTTAAGGATGGAATGTCAAGCCCAAACTCCCCCATAGAGGCATGCAAGTATGCTATTGATGTATCAGCTGGTAAGCGTAGCTATTTGCGGACATAGACTCCAACTAGTTTATCCATGTGTTTCAAGCTTTTCCAGTGAAGTACAGAGAGAGGAATTAAATGCTCTAGTAAAACATCTAATCGTAGATACGGTTTCAGGAGAGTTTTAGTGACCTTCAGTTGTCTGCAAAGTTCATCCAAGGAGGAAGGAGACAATTTTCCTTTCCAGTTAAAAGCAAGACCAAGCAATGTAAACACATTCATCATTTTGTGTCGATGGGATTAAAATGTTCTCACGTGTCAAGAACTGTCAATTTTCTCTTCCCATCTACCACAATATTTTCAGCAACAGATGTTAGTTGATTACTAGACAGATCGAGTAGCTGTAGGCGTTCGTGAAGACGACGTATGTGGTTCGCAAATTGATGACCTCGTCCGCATTAGTCAGGTAGTCGACAGGACCTGCTGTAGGTAATCACGGAGTGTCTGCTACTCCATGGAGCGCTTCATTTAGAGTACTTATAAAAAGCAGGGAAAGGGGGTCTCCCTGCCAAACCCGCGTTCGGGATGAAGGCAAATTTCGTTATATGTTGCGATAACTGATGAATAATACGACCAAAGTATTCTAAGAGAAATTGTGGTACATCAAGTGCTGTAGCGGCTCGTAGCAATGAGTGATGCGAAACTGAATCAAAGTCTTTGAGATATCCACCGCTGAAAAAGTGAGGGGATTACAACACGAATGCGAATGGCGGAGAGCAGAGTGTACACTAGAGCGGGACTCGAAACATCCGTTTTTATGTTAAAGCCAAATTGTAACCGCTCGGATCGAAATGAAAGGAAGCCAACGATCACAAATTATACGATGCAAAGGCGCGTGGACACCGACGCGATGGAGATGGGGCGAAAGTGTTCCGGAGTGGTTGGTTTTGAGATCTTGGTCAGAAACCTGATTCTAGCGGCTTTCACATGTGAAGGAGAAGGAGAGGAAGCGAGCCAACAATTAAGGAAAGTAGTCACGAATTGTGAGTCCATTTGCGCTATGTCCTTTGATGTAATGCGATCGACTCCCGGTGCGCTGCCTTGCATATTTCGAAGCACTAGCTGCATTTCCTCTTTCATAATTGGTTTTATTAGATCCATGTTAGGAGGGAGAATGATTTGAGGGACCCTTTCGTCGAGTAATGGCGACCGAGAAAGCTCAATGTTCCATTACCACGTACAAGTTGGAATTACATCGTCTTCTTGTAAGAAGTATGTTCGTCAGTGACCATAGATAACCGTCATAGCGGCATCTTTACGTCTCGTTTGGTAAAGCCGCTGAATGTGTCTATATTGTGGTCGCCAAAGCTGCCGATTATTCCTTTAGTTTTGCTGCCGTTTTCGACGCTTCATTGGCTTCCATTTATGCGGAATGAGCGTGGCACAGATGGTGTTTACTCGTGCACTAAATGAGCCTCTCGTATTATCCTCTGTGAAGGTCTCCAATAAATATCGAAGAGTGGAATCTTGTAGGTTCAAACAAAGCCATTAAGCGGTGGGCTCCCAAGATCGAGGATGGAAATATGGTTTCATTAGCAAGCGATGGAATGCGTAGCTGATCACTCGAGTGTGTGGAGGTTTCATTCAGTAGCCAAAAAGTTTCTCCAACGCCAGAGAACATTGTGCACAAATTTATTACGCGTTTCTTCCACAGTAAGCGAGGAGGAAAGAGCAGGTGGCGGAGCGTTCCACAGATATTCCTGAGTAGAACCGTGAGGCTGTTATGTTATCGGTCTGTTGAGCAAAGACTGCTAGTTCTCCAGATAGTTCCCCACGTTGTGGCAAAGCAAATACCAGCCTAAATGGTATAAGCGCTTCGATAAACTGTTAAGGGTCATCATTGGGAATAATTTCTGAAGCTGCCGGAGTAATGCTACTTGTGCCGCACAACTCCGAGACAGTGCTGAAGCTCGATAGGTTTCTTTGTCCTCTTGCGGCATCCACCTGAGAGACTGAGCAGGTGAACGCATCAAATAATCGGTGTTATACTATGAAGGATGGCTATGACTGCAATGCTGGGAGAAGCCGATTTTCGTACGAAATATAGGATCACATTCTTGCAGCTATGTTCTTGAGCTTCCACTGTGGGGACTAGATTAAGTAATATTGTCGTTTCGGCTATGAACCGCCAAATGTCGCTGTAGGCCACTTCCGGTACGAAAAGCTCGGGGATGAGTGGAATTGGTTGTAGACTGGGATGGGGATGGACATATCGGGGACTGAAAAGCAGTGTCGAAATTTCCTTGCATTGAAGGATTTGAAGATAAAGGGGAGCTAAAACAACGGTGAATTGGTTTGATTGACTGGGTGACCTTACAGGTGACGAAAGACAACGGTTCTGGTGGCTGGAATTGGGGTCAGCTGAGGCTACCCCACTCGAATCATTCATTTGAACACCAGCTGGTCCGCTGATCCATGTGTTCGGAACAGGGGACGTTGGGGAACAGGTAAATGCCTGCACCACGGGCCGTTCATAGTCCCCCATCCGCGGCTGAGAAGAGTGGATAACACGTGGGGGTGGAGAAGTATATGCTTGTGGAGTTGTGAATCCCGTGGACTCGGCAGAGTCATTCGTAGAGCTTGGAGGGAGGTCTGAGGGATCACAACTCTTAAACGCCTCATTGACATCAAAGTGAGCCTCCTTTCAGTGAATTGCTAAAGGACGCGCATCTGTGTAAGGTAAAAGGAAAGCTACAGATGGAAGGTCCTTAAACTTAGGTTTTGTCGTAGTTGGAGTATGGAAGGTACGGCGATTCGGGAGTGGAGAGTCCGGCGTCGGCGGAACTTTGGGGGACGGCGCAGATGGAAGGTCAAAGACGGATGAATATTCGGCTTGGGTAGTAAGCGATGCGGTCCAGACATCTAGCGCGACATTAGGGGTGAGACGAGAGCAGTTTGAACGTTATCATTTCAGGTATTTAAGTCGCTTTTAAACGACCGCAATGGTCCGAGAGGGATGCTGAGATTGAACCTAGGGAAAAAGTTGCTTCATGGAAGTATCAGTCAAACACAAGTCTGTCGCATTTCGTAGTTGTTGTCGATCTTTTTCGCCCATCCAATAAATGGAACTAGTTGAAGCCCGAGACGACTTCATCGCGCAGTAGACGGTGAAGGGTGTATGCCGATGGGGAGTAGTTACAACACAGGTTTACACAAAATGACAATCGCATTTTCGACACGTCACTTTCTCATCACAGAGATGTCGGTCATTGGGATGTCGCTGTTAATATCCCTATGGCAAGAAAGACTCACTGCAGTGGAAAATGTTTTGTGGTAAAGGCTACAGGTGCGGAGCCTTTGTTGGAAACACAATGTTGAAGATGACACTGACGAGGTAGGAACTATTTGGTTCGATACCTGATCGGCGTGATATGATGTGACCCACAGGTAAAGTACATTATGTTGTTAGTTGCGTAAGAGTGGCGCTTTTCCACAGGGCTCGAGTCACATAACAAAAAGCATAGAAGAAGACTGCGGGTATAGAGTTAAAAATAAGTGAGAGCGACGAGTGAGCAAAGACAAGGCTAAAAGACAAAAAACAAGTGAGCAGTGAATTAGGTCTTAACAACTATTATGCTTATAGCTACCGGGTGTTTTGGTAATCTGGTCCGGAGCTAGGAGCGGCTGCACTCAGGTGCTGACGTACAACCAGTACGCTGAATTTCTAACTTTCCAATAGCGCAATTTGCTTTGCCGACAGGGGTAAGATGGGACACAGACGCCACCTGCGTGCCTACGATCGCAGAGCACACCGAGCTGTTCGGCTAAGAAGTGAACGTTAGCCGGACACCACAGCCGCAATGAATGCGTCATGCCTCGAAAGCATAGCAAGATCAACGGAGCGTCCGCAGTTCAGCTGTGAGAACTGGACGTGAGCCGGACATCATATTGCCGCACTGAAGGTGTCATGCATCGATCGATCGGTTCACGCAAGTGAAAAGCCAGCAAAAGGGTTTCCTTCTAAGTGTGTCGCTGTGCTAGCAACTGAGAAAAGCAGAATGGCCGTAAGTGAGGACCGGTCGATGGGCGCCGTATTGCTATCGCTACAAAAGCTGTTATCACCTCATGACTGGCTTCCAACAAACCTGTAAGCTTTAATTAGGTTGCTTTCACTGCTAAAGGGAATCATACTGCCAGGAGCACATTGTAAGGTTACAGTGTTGTTCGCTTTACCATTTCGATCGCGTGTGTGTTACAGCTGAAAATTCACCCTTCATGGGTGCATAAAAACGATTTCTTGACTTGACTTGACGTGACAATGCTCTTAGATTTCGCTCTGCCCCCGACTCACTGGTGACACCATTAGACAGCCCACCAATTTAGTCATGAATGCAGCTATTGCCCTCAGTGTCAGACAATTGTGAGTTGTACAAATTGATCAAGCCTTCGGTGGTGCTTCTCGTGTACAATGGAGAATATACATTTATTCATTTCTTTACTTATAGTTACGTAAAATAGACAAAAAGGTGATCGATATTGACGAATTAGTTGTTTTAAACATCAAACAAAGCGGACTGCTTCGCACCGTCATGGATGAAGTTGCGGCGTGCGCTGTTGAGCAGGAGGTACGCAGTAACAGCCATTTAACATTCAGCAACTCACACAGCATTGCGAAACCACACAGCATACTGTGCATCGCATATTGAAGGAAAATTTCCGGCGGTAAAGTGCACTGCAGGTGCAAGAGTTAAACGCATGCGATTCACAAAAGCGCCTGCAATTCGCCGTTTTGTTTGTAAACAGTCTGGACATGCATTCCATTTTGTTCACCGATGAGGCGGTGTCCCTTCTGCATGGCGAAGAGACGCAACATGTTTTGGTAACAACCAACTCACGGCTATGTAGCGCTTTACGTGTATAACACAGCGTGAAGCTCCCGGCCTGGGTTGGGTTGACTAGTCAAAAAAATCGTTGGGCCCTTTTTCTTTTCCAGGAGTGTGTCCAGTAGGTTGTTGTTTAACAGTAATAATGTCTGACATTTCTTAGCATTCTCGTATATGGAAATGTTGTAGAGCAGAATCATTCCACAGCTCCAGTCGGAAGGGTTAAGGAATAACGTTTAGTGGCAGCAGGATCGCGCACCTGCACATTCGGCGCAGTCGGTTCGTGCATACCTAAACGAGACATTCGGTGGACGTTGGATCACTCGCGGAGGACGCATAGAATGACCTGCACTATCACCGGATCTGCATCCCATGGAGCTTTTCCTATGGAGATACTTGAAGCGCAGAGTTTATAGAACGAAACCCAAAAACCTGTCTGCGCTGAAAGAGAACCTCGTGAACGGATACAGGCAGATTTTGTTGGAGGCATTGCAGAAGGTGCTCGCCAACACCATTCGGCGAATGCTCCACTGTAGCCAAAACGAGGTTGGGCACTTGGAACATCCATTTCGTTGATATTTACCGACATTTCACACATTTCATGTAAATATAAGTAATGAAATGAGTAAATGGTTATTCTCCATTGCACACCAGAAACACTATCGAAGGCCTGATCAATTTGTACAACTAGCAGTTGTCTGAATGTGAGGGCAATAGTTGCATTCATGACTAAATTAGTGTGCTGTCTAATGGTGCCACCAGTGCGTCGGAGCAGACTGAAATCAAAAGACATTTTCACGTCAAGTCATGTCAAGAAATCGTTTTTATGCACCCATGAGGGGTGAATTTTCAGCTGTAACACACACGCAATCGAAATGGTAAAGCGAACAACACTGTAACCTTACAATTTGCTCCTGGCAGTATGATTCCCTTTAGCAGTGAAAGCAACCTAATTAAAGCTTACAGGTTTGTTGGAAGCTAGTCATGAGGTGATAACAGCTTTTGTAGCGATAGCAATACGGCGCCCAACGACCGGTTCTCACTTACGGCCATTCTGCTTTTCTCAGTTGCTAGCACAGCGACACACTTAGAAGGAAACCCTTTTGCTGGCTTTTCACTTGCGTGAACCGATCGATCGATGCATACCACCTTCAGTGCGGCAATATGATGTCTGGCTCACGTCCAGTTCTCACAGCTGAACTGCGGGCGCTCCGTTGATCTTGCTATGCTTTCGAGGCATGACGCATTCATTGCGGCTGTGGTGTCCGGCTAACATTCGCTTCTCAGCCGAACGGCTCGGTGTGCTCTGCGATCGTAGGCACGCAGGTGGCGTCTGTGTCCCATCTCACCCCTGTCGGCAAAGCAAATTGCACTATTGTACATTAGAAATTCAGCGTACTGGTTGTGCGTCAGCACCTGAGTGCAGCCGATCCTAGCTCCGGGTATGAGTAATGAAACACCCTTTGCCTGAGTCTTAAATCGGGGTTAAAGTTTGTTATGTCGCCACTGACTCTTCTCGCACCCACGTCCGCTTAAATGATGCAAGGTGAGCCACGACCGAGCTTTTCACTTGTAATCGGCTCATTTAAATGGGTACAGCAGTAGTTGAAGCCGGGTTGCTAAAACGCTTTGGAGCCGAACATTAACGCTGTAGACACTGAACACTGCAGGCGAGTACGAAGTGGTACATGTAAGAACCGATTAGGCGAGTTGAAGGAAACGGCATTAGCGGCAATAGACTCCTGAGATGACATCCATTCCGAACGATGTGGGCAGGTCAATCCAATCAAATAATTGAGACTTTTAAACAAATATCAAGAAACCAACGGTAGCGAAGCACAAGCCGTTAACTAAGTTTTTCACGAAATTTGAGTCCTCCTAACAAAAGTGACCCAAGCTCTATGGAAATGCCTTTCATTCGAACACACAATTTATGTTTGATTGTTCTACAACTTCTGGACAGTTTTCACAGTAACCGTTAGATTTACTTTTAACCGTTTTCCAGTGGGACTGGATCACACAAGGAGGAAACGAATTATGTATATTAATCCAAGATTCGTAGCGACTGCACGTAGAAAACAGCAAATGTCAGAGCTTCGGCACTGCTAACTACCGTCCCATAACCTTATTACCGGTTCCTTTTCCATGCTTATGGAAGTTATTGTTTCTGATGCACCAACCGCCTTTTTGGAAGAATTTAACTACCTGGCACTGGAACAGCATGGCTTCCGACGAAACCGATCATGCACTAGAAATCTACTGCTAGTACGATCTAGCTGGACTGAATCAGTGGACTCTGTCACAGAAGTTGATGTAGTTTTTCCTGACTTCCCAAAGGCATTTGATCGGTTAGAGCATAACATTCTGCCCTTGCAACTTCAGATTTTGGTATTGGTAATCCTCTCTTCGAATGGATCGGAATCTTTCTCCTACACCGGCGCTTGGAAGTACGAGTGCGCAAATTGTTGTCAGATCCCATCCGAGTTGAATGCAGAGTACCACAGCGGTCGGCACTAGGACCGTGGTTATTTTTGACGTATATTAACGATATCACACGCTTCATTAGCTTGAACTTCATGCTTTATACCAATGACAACAAGAGGTGGAGGGCGATCAATACATCAGATGATATAACAGTACTATAAGCAGATCTGGATGGGATATACGCGTGTTCAATCCAGAATCAACTTCGATTCGATGTGGACAAATGTAGAGTACTGGGCCTACGGCGCAAGTTGATGCACTCCTGCAATCTCAGCAACCAGGAGCTACAAACGTCTTCTGGAGAGATCTGAGAGTTTTGGTCCAGGTCGACCTTGGATGTTCGAGTCAGACTGAAACGGTGTCAAGAAGGGGCATCCAACACGTGGGTCTCCTGAAGCATGCATTCGGACGATTCGACCCATTGATATTTTCACAGCTTCTCGGCTTATACATATGTTTATATGTTGATTACGCAATACAGGTCTTGTATCTGTGGCTGAGGAGAGATCTCACCGCCTTGGAGATACACTGACGCCAGGAAAACAAGAATGTCAAGGGTCTGTATAATTTGCCGTATGAACGAAGGCTTCAAGTGCTCGAGGTCTTCAGCGGGCAGTATCGGCGATTGCGCTAAGATCACATTTTGAGTTGCCAGATTTTGTGAGATCCTAACTGTACGTGCCGCTACTTGCTAGAGCTTAGTCACAACAGTAATTTGAGAGGCCACCATTTCAAGCTGGCCGAACAGTACAGTGCTTTGGAATGCCGTTGGCATTTCTTTTCCTTACGCGTTTGCAGAACGTGGAATGCGCTACAAACTCACATGACTCATTACCCATGGATAAGCATTAGTGTCTGTAAACGATTTCACTGGCGGTCAAATCACAGATTTCGTTCCACTTTATCACCTCTATGTGTACACCCGGAGGAGACACGATTTTTACCAACAGCCCATTTACCGTAATTCCTTATGGATTTACCTTGGATTCATATCTTATACAACGTATACCTCAGTGAGTTTGCCGGTGTAAACCCAATTTCGCTAGCACTTTTGCTGTATTTCGTAATTTAACCATGACCATCCTATTGGACCTGTTAATCTTTAGCAATTGTACCGGTATAAAATTATTGCTCCATTGCTGTTATTCATATTCTAGTATAGATACTCGATTGTTACAATGGAAATAAAGGAAACTAAATGCTCCCATTTTGTGATATTAACTTACGGGGTACCATATATTGCAGCAGAATCGGTTTCCTGCATAACAGAACTGTGATCCTAAGAAGTAAGGTCTAATCAAGGCTGACATGGTGGAGAATGGAACTTAGCCCTTGCTATCAAAATCTCTGTACCCTGGCGAAAGACGACAGTCCGTACGATAAATAACCTGTCGTGATACACTCCACCTCAAGATCCACTGTTATATACTTCGCTGAGAAAGAGAAAGTATAATAAACTATTTCAAAGACGATCACTCCGGCCATTAATAACCATAAACACAAGCTGATCAAATGAGTCCATGATAGCGCGTTCCGGGATTCCGTTTGGAATTCAACCCAGACTGTATACGCCTGTAAGATGTGTAAAAGTGGCGATTGGTCGTGTCACAATACTGCGAGTGATCCGGTCAAACCAACCATCGGTTGATAGTATGCATTATCGTACGCTCTAATCCACTCAGGTGGATGGACGGCAAACATATATGCCCACACACACACACACACACCAATCTCATCGTGTCTCCAGTGAATGAATGTCAAAATGTTTTGCCAGTTGTTAATTACTCCGTACTCTGTTCAAGCGCGTTTTCTTTACCCTAGGGCTCTGGGCCATATACAGCATACGCTGTCGAACGTTTACTTACCGTGACAAAGACATAGCAGGCATGTGTCATGAGGCTCGATCGCTGTTACTCGAATTTGGGATCACAATGTTGGTCAACAGGGTGCACAATAATGAAGTGCTCGGAAGTCGACGAACGTGGTTAGGTGATGCCAGTAACCATCCACCGAAATCTCTAGCTACCCACTGTCCCACATCTGACTGAGACAGCATCTTCCGTGTTCAGAGAGCAGCCAGCTTTACATTGTCCCCTGGACATCCAAGCAGACGTGTCCATTTGGGTTCGTTAGTTTTGTGGCATGTACCTGAGGTTTGTATTCTCATGTGCAGACGATTGGACAGGCAGCTTCTGTCTGAAAACGAGACTTGCAACATGTTTGAAAGCTGATACCTCACGCTGATCGACTAACCGCGCAAAATGGTCGAAAAATTTGACAAACTTCCTGAAATATGACCATCGATCTGCTGGTTTCGTGCAAACCGACCTCTGTAATCGAACTAACGGAGCTGTTTTTTATATGCTAGTTAGTCATTGCTTACAGTACAACAAGTGTACGGCAGTTTACTTTGTTTATGAACCATCGCTGTAAATGCTTTTCATTGTGTGATAATCTATAACCACACAATATATGTGGTTTTCAATATAAGCAGACTATCAATATTAGTAATACTGAAGAAAAAGTTTTGCGTGCGACCATTTAACTCATAATTCGCTGAGCTGTCTACCATTGCTGCAGGTGAACAATTTACTGGTCTACCACTTGGTCATTTAAGGATATTATCAGCGTCACAATTACCAAATCGGACGATGATAAATTGCTGTCGCTTCATAACGAATAGTCAAGTTTGCTTATATTCAGTGGTATTAATAGAGCAAAAAGATTGGCGTCCAAAATTAACTCTCAACGATTTCTTATCCCGAAACGCAAACCCATTAAGCAGCGATTGGTATCGCTGGCTATCAACACGAAGAGTTTCACCCATTTCAGTTTGTTTATCTTGAGACCACTGTAGCTGAGAATCTTATCTGACTGCAATGGCCCAAAAGAATACAAATTTGGGAAAGGGCAATACTGTAAATATTTCTACTTCAGTTGAGGTTAGAGAATTCGCTGCAAAGTGGTGTCCTGTCCATGATCGGTTCTTTGTGCCAGCTCCCAACACAAAGCGAATCGTTCAAAGGAAAATAATAAACCAAAGAGCCCACTTGATTGGGAATTTTAGTTACGACTTAATGTAATTTCTCAAGCTGTACAATTCGAAGTCTCTTTCGGTTGCATATATCACTTCTAGGTGCATAATCGTGTCAAAATCACAAGTTGTGTTAACAGGCGGTACGGAATTGTTCATACCCAGATCGCTCTCGTTTCCTCACCCTACAAACTCACTTCGTCTAACATTCCTAAAAATGCGTCAACTGTAATCACCATGCAACTTTCTGATCAGATGGATGACAAAGGTATGAATGACCCAGTGAGGATTACCATTAGATAAACGAATTTGCCAGCTAATATGGTGCATCAATATAGATGTGAATTGGACAGTAAATTCAGAAGGAGATTTGACACAGCAGTTAAATGCACATCCAGCACAGAAACAAATCACATTTGGGCTTACCGAATGTTTCGTCGCCATTCAAAGCAACAAGTTCACTGAATCGTAGATATGTCGTAACGCAGAAGCGGTGGACTACTTCGGACGGAGTAAATGGGTTTGCGATGAGCGCGTGACTGTGCACAACGGCTTCGATGCACCATCGACCAATGCGGGGTTCTTTACCTTACGAAAGTAAAAAGAGTCTTTCCTTAGTAACCAACCAACTGGGTGCACGCGGATGCACACAAAGACAGGTGAACCAACAATGACCCCGTTCGTTACCTAACGACAACCACGGTAGCGGACATCTCGGAACAATCTAGGTTGTCGGATTTGTCGTTCAACCGTTTGAGAACTATACAAGGAATCATGAGCACACAACAATGAAAAAGCCACCGAATGCTTCTATGAAACAGGGTTTAGTGTTTCATTTGTGGCGCCACTTATATCGCTCAATTTCCTGTATGGATAAGATTTGTAAAAAGTTTCTTATGTGATGAATGCTTCAAATTGGACTACTATGGTGCACTCCTTTGCGACTAGTTCCCATTAGCATCTTTTTAAAAATCCCAATCGAGATTACCGTTGCCTTCTTGTAAATAAGCGTTACTAGGCTGTTCACGTGTTGCTTATTGTTCACTCCCCTGATGCATCAATGCAGCGTATGGTTTGAAAGAATGCTATAGAGGTTTCAGGAATACACATTAGCTGTGGCGGACTGAGCTCCAACTGTGCTAGACCGCCGTATTACTTTGCTGCATCGTCAGAACCAATTTTCGCATAATCCTTTAGTCCATCGATCGACCTTGCTCCTGGGACATCGCACATAGCAGTGAAACAGTCGTGTAAAACGGCTTAAGTAGCTCTTTTGTGCACGACACTAGAGAAAAGCCGGTCAGACGAGCTGCTCTGAGCTCATCAGTATATCAGACTATTTGATGTACAGCTACCAAACAAACTAATACCAATATGGATATATTTGGGTGTTGCTTTTCTCAAAACTGGCACACCAATGCGAATTTAACCTTTAGCACCGAATGCTCACAGGTGTTTTCCATTCGGCACTTGTCTGCGAATTATTCGGTGAATAATACAAACAAAAGTGCAGGTGAACTCCAGTCAAACGCAGCGGGAAAATTTAGCGAACGATGACCATCACCAGATTGATCAGTAACACCACTTTATGTACCTTTGGTATGGTAGACCAAATTTGGATTAAAACTGTTGGACTTGTAATGAAAGCGTTACCGCTTTAGATGGGATCAGATTCATTTCAAAGTGAACGGAGATCTCAAATGAGATTACGCGTCGCAATCCGAACATACGGCAAGTGCTCAAAAACTCAACTTTAAATAGTCACAGTTTAGAGCGCTGATTTATTGAGATATCCTCTTACCTCATTCGAATATCCATTTCTGCTAAAATGATGGCCGTTTATTATTTGTCGACCCCATGTTCAACCGTTGCAATGATTCGACTTTCACGGCTCAAATGACCCCATTTACTCACTTGATGGAATGACTGAAATTTGCTAGTTATGAAAAGCAAAGTGATTAGTTTGTCCTTTCGTTAGGGTCATATGCTTTTTAAAGCTTTAGGTTGACTACGTATGCCAAAAGCAATTCAGGTGCAGTTTTATCCCTAAAGCTGGTTTTCTCCATGTCCTCAATCATTTTGAGTCGCCAAAATTGGCGGGGCTTATAAAGTTGCTGTTTCCGCTGAACATAGTGTTATGATGTTTAATGTGGAAAGCAGTTTTGAAATAATATCTGGACAACTTGTTGTTAAACAGTTTCCTAAGTCACCGGTAACGTTTTACTTTATCCATATAAATCGATAACTTTGAGCATAAACTATTTATTTATTTATATTGACTAAAAGGGCAGATACTACTGTAGCACGTCAGAAAGTCTCTTTTTAACAAGCCAACAGGTACAAGGTCTCCGAGCCTATCCTAGATGTCCATTGTCTTTTCATCTTCTCCTTTCCCTTACCATTTTGTTTTCGACCTATCAGAGTCATCTTCCGTTTGTTTTTATGCCATCCATCCAGTCACCTCAAGCGCGGTCCTCCATCGGCCGCGACAACGTCACGCAGTCCGCCAACAGGCGTAAATCAGCCGCACTCTCCATCCAGCTCCGTCTTCTGTTAGATGATTGTGATGAAGGTATCCAGCCACTTACGAAGTATCTGTTTTGCATTTCAACCCCCTCAGTCTATTACGACCTCACAAAAGCCATTGACTGGCCACATACTACACTGCTCACGATTCGTGATTGTTTCTTTTGGTTAGGAAGTCTTAGGCGGCTTCGGACCTTACGAAAAATATTAGTAAAACTCTGTTCTCTCAATTGGATACAAAACCTGAGGATTCGATTCAGAAATATGGCATCCTTGATAGAGATTAACCGTCCAATTACTCTAGTTTCAAAAACACAGCCCTTTCCCTTTTGTTTATACACTTGTGAAATCTTGTATGAGTGATGATGTTGATAATTTAAATGTCAAAAATTCACCTCATTAGGTACTTGAAGCCTAGTTTGACTTGATTTCACAGCAACAACTTTCAGACATAGAAAGCAGATGCGTGTGGTTTGCGTGAAACGGAGAGGATTCGAATTCGTACAATAAAACTACACCAATACGCTCTATAAACCCCGCCATCTTATGAGGAAGAGATGACGAGAGAAAGACATAATCAGGTCTGGTAAACAAGGATTGAGATTATCCGATACGGGGGAAGACTTCCTTTCCGATAGCGGTACACGCCACCCACTTGGCCTAGATGTTTACTTACACAAATTAAGGGGACGAAAAGGACGGTTATGCGAAATACAGAGTATTAGAGTTCGAAGAACAAGGAGCACACAATGCATTTCGCTCCATCATCTATCCGTCGTCCTGGAACATATATTTGTCTTTTTCATTAATGTGTACGCACTGATACCAAGTTAATTTAAGTCAGAGAGCAGTAGGAGGATTCTTGTAAATTTTCGAGAAGATTCAGTGCAACCAGAAAGTTAGCACTCTTCTGCGAAGCTTTGGACGGCCAATTCTAGATGGGCCAGAACCCATGATTTACGCGAGCCAACGACTTTAGTCACTAAGCCATGAGGGGCAGTGGCAAGCCTCCACAGTTGTTTACTAGCTGAGATATAACGCGGCCCATCCTCCGATGTCATGTCCCTTGCTGTCGTGCAGAGAAGGGAACTGGCTCCCTTCCTACACCATACCGCCAATCATGTTTTATTATTTTACCCTGTCTCGGCCGTCTGGTAATTCTTGGAGAGTTCAAGGGGTTGTGGTGGAGGTTAAATGGCATAACTAGAGGTTCATTACAAACAGACTCAGCTAGACAACCAGTAACAGTGATGTCAGTCGTTATCGTCTCCTGTGGACTAGTGGTCGTCACTACCAGCTGGGAACCGTCGGGTTGCGGTTTCGAGCCCTACAAGTGACAGATGAAATGCTCAATGCGGACGATACTTGAAATGAGAAAACGGCCTCACAGCGATTTTCCGGGCGTGTGATGACTATCGGACTGAGCCCGGAGGTGATAAATTGCCACTTACGCCAATGAACGTTTCCTACTACTCCTCTGTAATCAGTATGCAGCCCAAACTGCTTATAATGCTGTAAACTAATTGGCGACTCAAGTAAGTTCTTCGCTTGTTGTGGGGTTACAGCGTCCTCTGCATGGTAGTAACGTGTAAGTCAGTGGATAGTGAATGACTCTATATCACATGTCATTACAATCGATTGTTACCATAGCCCGTAGCCCTGTGGACTTTACAACGAATGAGTGACTGTCGGATTGCGTATTCTAGTCCCATAGCAGCTAGATGGAATGCGAAACGTGGACGATTCCTGAAATACAGAAATGGATATATTTCCAGACAAACTGGATACGCTCTCTTTTGTGGAACCATCATTTGTACAGCGAGTTTCCTCATCATTTCATCGGTGAGCCATTCAATATGGAACAGTTCTGCAAAGTTTTGTTGTGTATTTAATAAGCAACATTTGACAGTTATCATTGTCATATGTTCTTCGGGCCCGATTCCATAAGCGCGCTCGTGGATTGTCGAAGGTCGAAACGTTTGAGCACATTTGACATGGAAAAAGTTTTTTAAATTACTTTTATAACTACGCAGTCTCTCGCAGTTCTTAATTGCACAGATGGGCATACCACACTAAGAAGAATTTTAAGCGGATATTTTGCTTGGTCCTCTGTAGGAATAGAAGAAGTTTCTCATTACGGGTGGGATAGGCTGAGCAATTATGTAATGCGACGGTCGTACTGGTTGAGCCAACTCGCGAGAATATTATGCTGTAGAAGAGTGAGATTGAGTTTCAGCTGTCGAAGCCAGTGGATCGTGCTAAGGGGTGGGAACGTCGCTCCTCATAGGTAAGCGATGATGAGCGCCCCATGCGTATTTTTGGTAAATGAGCGCTGGACGTTTTCCAAAGAAATTCTATCTGTTTTGCGTAAGTGGCTATGCATGATGGTACAATACTCTAGAGTATGTCGCACAATGAGTTTGAATGATTTAACTCGTGTTCGGGATAGGGGAAGTGGCCTAGTGATATAACTCGTTTGTTGCTTCGCCTTCGCAACTTGCTGTAGGATGTGTTCGGTGAAGTTGCAGCTGCTCCAATATCGGATTCCTAGATCGCGTACGGAATCTGTAGTTGGAATGGGTGTGCCATTGAGTGATAGATCGTACTGGTATACTATCTGTGGCAGAATATCTGGGGTTTATCTACAGCAAAACTCATTGACCTGCTTTCGCTCCATTTGTCTAAGGATGATAAGTTCTCGAGTGTAGTTGTTAAACACAGTTTCAACTGGTCAGGTAAGAATGAGTAGTTTCATGTCATGTGCAAATACAACTAGACGCCCGTGTCTACTGTAATCACGTATTTCGTCAATGTAAATGAGGAAAAGCAATGGGCTCAATACACCGCCCCGAACAACAATGCTCGTGAGATTACTGGAGGTAGAACATTATTGACTAATCTGTACTTTTTATGCTTGGTCGTTCAGATATGATTCGAACCAGCTCAAGTGAGGGTTGCTGATTTCATAGAACTCCAGCAGGTCCAACAATGGTTTGTGCGGTACAGAGCCAAATGCTTTTGGCAAATCTAGATCGTTGATGATGACGATAGCGATGCCGTCATCTCATTCTGCTGTAACATGATCGAGGAATTGTAATAGGCAAATGACCCAAGAACGTTTTGTTATGAACGTATGTTGGAAATTGCTGATTAGGTTTCGGCTTGCTAGAGTCTTGACGATTCTCTCAGGCTTTAGAAACGGCGGAGGTCTGGTTTATCGGTCGTTAATTTGCCACTCTATCTCGTGGACTGCCTTTGTGTTTCGGTAAAATTATGGAATTTTCCACTGAGATGGGGAAAAACTAGTGTTTAGTGACAGTATAAAAATATTCAACATGTGGAGAGATGTGTTTCCACCACCTAGCCTTATAGCTGCAGGGGGAATACCATCAGGTCCTGGTTGGAAAGCCGGTTTTATAGATATTATAGTCATCTTTAAGTCCATTAGATTCAGAGGAAGGGTAAACAAAACCTCTTCCATTTTTATTGGAAAGAAAGGAGAGGATACAGGTGGTGCAGTGCTGAACGACGCAGCAAAGTAGGAATTCATCAAATCACATCTTTGGACTATATCGTCTGTTGTCGTACTGTCGTTTAAAATAGGCTTGTAATTTCGTGATGCTTTTTCGGATTTCTTCTGAGTACTAGCATCAGGGTACGAGCTTTCTCCGCATTAGTGATGGCTCGGGTTTCCTCCGCAATCCTGGACTGATGAGTTTGGTGTTCAAGTTTCAGTAAGGATGCGTGTATTTGAATCGGTGTGGCGATGTCTTTGTATTTGCAGTGCAGTGATCACAACTTCTTGGAAGCGATCTTGGATGCACTTTTTTGTTGGTCGTCAAATGGGTCTTTGTTTACCTTCGTTGTAGGTGCTGAAATATCCATACATGTGATAATATTTTTCGCGAATTCGCCTGCGGCTATGGCCGAATCTGATGTAGAGAAGAATCAGTCCCAATGCATTCCCCCATGCAGCTTGTCAAATATGTTCCAATCCGTAAGGAGTATTCGGGGTACTGGCCTTTATAGATGGTCTTTATAGATGGCCTGATATTCATGCTGCAGAGAACCGTATTGTGGTCACATCCTATTAATCGGTCTTCAATTAATACGCGGACAGATGGAATACCCATGGTGAAACCAGATCTAGAAACTTATCCAAACTTGTAGGTTGTCTAACGTGTTAGGTCCAACCACTGATACAGACAAATTGTATCAGTTCCGGCACGTCCTCCAGTTTTGTAGGCCTGTGCGACATCCAATTTACATATGATAGACAGAAATCGCCACATATTAATTTGTAGTTGGGTGGAGCGCTGGAGGCAACGTTAATGACAGACATTAACTGCTGAGATGGAGAGTGGCATCGGGAGGTCCATAGATGCAGCTCAGTAGCAGATCATCGGCCGGGATAGTCAACCATAACGAATCATTCAAATCATTGATCAGCTGAGATTGCTGTTATGCCATCGCGTATGCAAATAGCACTTCCAACGCCGCGTTTGTGTAGACAATCCTTCCGAAACACTTGATCATCCAAAATATGCAGCTGTATTCATGTATAGTTGAGGTGCACCATGTTTCGTTGATACAAATAATGTGAATAGTTTTAAGGAACATAAACGTTGTATGGATATCTAGTATTGATAATAGCGAACAAAAATCTATAATTTCGGATTTAAGAAAAAGGAATGGGGTAGGAAACACAAATTTTGTTATATCACATCCACTGTCCTCATGGACGTGGGTGGTGCGAAGGGGTGAGACACCTGGGTTTTGTCGTGCGTTACGATGCTCTGGCTCCAGCGAAGCAAATGCTGGAACAATTGGATCATCATTGGGTTGTGTATGGTCGTATGTGGAGACCCTATTGGTGGGGGCGGATGTCGGCCTAAAAACGCTCACTTGGTGAGAATATTCCGCAGCAGGAACTAGCGGTGGAGGGTAGGCTAGAAACTGCGGCTGCCATTGAGAGGTAATAGAGGTATGAAGGCGTATGTCCCCATACGTATCTTCAGGTCTGTCCCGAGTTACTGCGTTAGTACTGTAGGGATGATGCCATTTCGGGTTTGGAGAGGTAGGTAGCAAAAAAATTTTGCGATGGTTGGTAATAGGTCGAGTGGTTATTATTGACCCCAAAATCGGTTTCAACATCATATCTTGAGGTGCGACAGCGTACAGTTTCCCTCATCTGATTTAAGAAGCGGTTTTTGTATTCTGATGGCGGTGGGTTAGGTGTTATCCGTTGTTTGGCATTTCCATGGAATATTGTATGGATACGGCGTTCTGTGATGTCATCTAGACTTAGTTGCTACTTGGAATAGTTGTGATATTCACTAAGGGGTAGTTCATTCAAATTTCCAATGATCTTAGTTTCACACTCTGCAGTTTGGTTCTGAGTTGATGCCAACCAATGTACGTGTTCCCTGCTTACAGAAAGGGAACATTATATAGCACCAACTTCTGCGGAAATTTTAATACTACTTTCGTCACCCCATCTGTTAACTGGCCCAAAAGGAAAAGTCATTCCCGCGTTCTCATGAGGCTTAGCTGCAATGCAAAACTGAGGTGCCACGAGACAAAACTGACCACCCAGTACGGCCGGCTGGGATGTGGCCGGAATTTTTTACTCCGAATTTGTTAGCCGTAGAACCCTCTTGCGATAGATGTTTTTCTTCCCTCCACGTTAGTCAAATTTAAAATAGTCTTGACGATGCATTAAAACATTGGCATTACCTGACATATCACTCACTAATTCAGTAACAACAAGACGCATAGTAACTTTGTACTCACCAGCCCCACGAACTCAGGGCAAACGGATTTACCGGTGTGTAACGTGGATAATATCGTAAAGCCACAGATCCTTGGTTAATGTTGCCGTCAAACTTTCTTTAAAATTATGTGTTTCACACTGACCTTCCTGCGGGCCTTGTCAAGCTTCGGCTTTTTTACCCGTATTATACCACGACTCCAATCTCTGACGCCCAGCTGTGACGGACCTTGCAGAAATTGTATCGGTGTTTATGCGAATCCATTAAGGATAGCGTTCCTTCTTGTCCTAGTTCAACGGAAAGAAACAAAGGGAGCAAAATAGCAAATGAAGATGAAAAGACGGTTTGTTAACGGTAACAGATGAATGCCTGCAGAGCTCCGCAGGTTAAAATAACAAAAACAAAACCGATTAAGTAATAAAAACAACACGCATCCGTTGATACTGTAAATGTTACTTGTGTAATAGTTTATTTACCTTATGCTGAGTTCCAAACATCGCAGGCTAAATCACGTGTACGGGTTGTCAGGTATGGTGGAATTAAGCCTCTTTAATCCAAAAATGCTTGAGCATCCAATATCGCACACTGCGCGTCACTACAAAGCTCGAGCAGTTCCCCTAGTTGTACGGCCATACAATCGGTAAATTGTGTTTGGCCGCAAATGCGCACATGAATACACCAGCGTTTGGCCCACACACAATTGTATGCGGAGTCATCGATTTCGCTCTCCCCTTCGCTGTGTGGACATGTGACAGGCGGGTATGATCCAGGATCTCGATCCTCCTACTGTTCGAGTTCGACTGTGAACCCCTGCAACTGAGTCAGAGGACCCAAATTACATTGAGTGACGGCTCGTCTATGGCTGAGACAAAGACAGATCACATGAGCTAGAGCACACGATTTGTTGTGTAAAATGTGAGTGGGAACGGGCAGGCAAACTTTTATGCAGGTGGATGTTACCAAGTCATCATCATCGTCAACAGCAGTACGTCAGCCATTTGAACTGATGCTTCGCTGCCATACAACCACGAGGACCTATGAAATAAATAATACTAAGAGGGAAAGAGGAGGGATTTACCTGAAAACCTTAGTACTCTAAGCAAGTATTCAGAGTCAAGGCGTCGAAACTTTGTGTAGAAAACATACCATCCCAGACAGCTGGCTGTCGTGCAAAGCTAAGGCGGCATCAGCGAGACAGCTTCCTAGCAGCTTTCACCGCCCCACGTTATAATCAACCCTTACCCCGTAGATAACTCAGCACCAAACACATTTTAAACAGGCAGTCCGATTAGGAGACGGCAACAGATGCGCCACTGGTGTCGGTTGCGAGCCATGTCCTGTAAAGTCTCTAGCCAAGCACAAGGCGAGTCACGTGGACTCCAGCCCGGAAGGCCAGACGGACCAACGGTACCCGGTTTGGTCGTCAGTGTCTTAATTTCCCGCTGCCAAGTCAACTTCTGTCCACCGCGAGCCTTGCGCCACCCTACACCTGATCGACTAAACAAGACCCTCCTAAGTAAGCGGTGACCAGGCATACGTAGCACGTGTCCGAGCCAACGCAACTTATTCAGTGCTATCTGTTGTTCTAGGGTGCTAGCATGATTATCATTACCTAGTACTCGCCTTCGCACATCATCGTTGCGAACATGCTGGTGCCATCCGACTCCAGCAATGCTTCGCAGACAACAATGATCAAAGACTTGAAGGCGCCTCAGATCTTCAGAACGATGGGGCCAAGTCTTACTACCATAGAGCAGAACGGCTCTCACCGTGGCCTTGTATACACGGTCTTTCAGATGCAGCGAAATCCCCTTCTGTCACCAAAGATGTCGCAGGTACAAGAAGACAGCTCTGGCTTTTGCAATGCATGAGCTGACGTCAGTTTCTATGCGCCCGTCGTTACTGATGCAGCTGCCAAGATAAGTGAATTGATCAGCCACCTCGAGTTCCTCGTTAGCAAGCGTCAAAGGGTCAGCAGCATTTTGCATTTTGAAGGTGCGAACTGAATACCGAATAATGGGACCACTTTAGAGAGGCTATTCAGGGTTGATTGTGTCGCCGCAAAAGCGTCGAAAAGCAAGATGATATCGTCCACATAATCAAGATCAAATAATCTCTCACCAGGCAGCACTTCAACGCCTATATCGTGAGATTCTGTAAGGAAACACTCCATGATAGCATCCAAGACGAAATTGTACATAATTGGGAGAATCGGACAACGCTGACGATCGCCACTTGTGGTCGGAAAGCTATCCGACAGACCACCGTAGACCGTGACACGGCCTTTGGTGTTCGAGTATCGAGCACGAAAGATATTCCCAAATTTTGTGGGGACCTTTCCGCGCACGTATTTCGAACAGAATGCCTAGATCGACTGAAACGAACGCACTCTTGAAATCGAGGTACACAGCTATTATCGGTTTGCAGTTTGCGGGTTGCTGCTCTAGCAACTGCCGCAAAGTGAATATATGGTCCATACAGCCACGTCCTAGGCGGAAACCTGCCTGTTCTTCCCTACTTCGAGATTCCCGTTCCGCAGTGAGGCGACGAACAAGAATCGAGGCCAGTACTTTTGTCCCAACTGGCGTTAGGCTAATACCCGTGTGGTTAGAATAGTCTGTGCCACTGCCCCTCTTGTATATTGCCACTATAATCGATTCGCTCCCATTAGGCTGGACACTCTCTTCCTTCCAGATACAATGGAACAATGGTTTAGTACGGGCAAAAAGCATTGCTTGTCAATTCCCGTAGGATGGAAATTATTGCGAAAATCAATTGCATGATAAGGTGAAAAGCGTTGTGGTGGACTCACCATAGACTTATATGGAATAGCGGTGATGTTTGCGTATTAAACGTATAAATCCATAAATCCATTGGTTAGGCGTTTGGCATGACACTGTTTGATTGCGTTTTGTAGCCCCTGGCTAACAAGTCATAAAATGAAATGTCTTTTAAATATTGCCAAATTGGGATCAGAGACCACATAATTAGGGAGGGCGTTCCAAGGCTGACACACGCGGAGGGAAAAGAAATTTCTACGGCATTCAAGCCGGAATATGGAGGTCAGTGCTTTGTAGAAGACCTCACCTGCACCCGTAGTAACGAGACTGGACCTTCGCAACGAAACTGGACCTTAACGTGGTGCGACGGTTTGCGTACCTCCTTGACCCATTGATCTATACTGTGTGGTGCCTTCGGGCACCTTGAGAGCTACTCCTATCATGTTGGTCAATGGAGAGTGGCCAGACAAACTCAGTTTCCTGGTCGTCCAGGTTGGGGGTTTGAAATAAGATGGCGTCCATGTCTGTAATACTAACTCATTGCCACCTCCTCGATGCCATTCGGACAGGCTTTTGAGCCAAAGGCTTTGGGTGAGGACCTTAATCGTCCTCCTGTCTAGGTCTGGGCGCCCTGGCAGTATCTCAGCCCACATACAACCATGACTTTTTCTTCAAACATGTTATCAAGTACGCTCTCAAAAACAGACACTTTTCACTTATTTTACCAAAGTCGACAGCAACATACGCTCCAAATTCTTTCGTTATAGATACGCTGTCACATAGTATAAGCTACCGATCCGCATTAGTTAAGCAGAAACCGCCTAACGATTCCGAAACTCTGTCCACATATTCCTCTACGTCTCTAAAATTGCATATGTGCTGCGCATCGGAGTTCTGAGAACATGGCCCAGATCATTTGGAATTACATTTCATAACCAGCCTCAAAATTTCGCGTTTGACAGCTTGCTTACCGCTACACTACCGCAGATTAAACTTACTTTTATTTGAACCTACGTCACCTTTTTGCTTTCTGGACCTATACTTGTTTCTGATAACGCCTTAGTTGGATTTGGTTTCTTAGCCACGACAGAGTGATACTGTACCATCGTCCCTTCTGACATTCTGATCACTCATCAGCAATCCTCTTCTGATTCCATGCTTTAAGTTACACTCTTTTAGCTTAGTTCTTTCCTACGTGCATTTTCAGGTCCTTACATCTTCCTGACCCTCGGTTACTTTTTTCTGTAGTAAATCATTTAACCTGTATTATAATGGTTATCAAGAACAGACCCTGCCATTTGTATTCAGCGGGCGGAATGAAAGCCTCATCTTGTACATCGGGATTCACCTTTCCTAACCATTTGATGATATTTTATCGGGCCACATCTGGCACGATAATAACCAAGCAATGTAACTGATTTTCATTCATACCACATAAAACTCATTCGTCGATCAGACTGCGTTGTTATTCTGCATAACCGTAGAAGAATATATTGGAACCTTATAAAACCGCAAAGTCACTGGCAATGACGAACTAATCGAATGCGCTTAAGTCGACGGGCCGGGCAAAATTTGGCTCGGCACCTTCTACCGATATTGAAAACTAAGCTAGAGCTATCAAGCTCCCAATTTCGAGCAGCTCCATTTACGGGACAACATCATCTGTTGGCGAAGGAAGCACTGCCTTAAACCTGTGGGGTCACACTCTTTGAGAATAGACCAATTTAATCTTTACTTCATTTAGTCTGTCAAAACCTGTGTTTAAAGTAAGCTGGGTTTAATTAACAAAGATCTCAGCGAAGATGTTCAACGTGTTCACCGTCGCTCTGCTTGCAGTCTCGACCGTAGTCGCGTGACATTAATTGGTCAAGTGAATTACCTTTGCTTTCGTATACTTTTCCTACACTCTTCGTTTCAAAATAAATCCAGCCGGTTCAAATTTGGTGACCGTGTGGGCCAGTTAATTGGTACTCCGCGAACGATCTAACGATGACCGAATTTCGCGCTGTGATATCCACGAGCTGTTTAAGCATAATGTGTTTGCGCACCATGGTGTTGCCACCTAATTACACTGAATACTCCGTCGGCCTCTAAATTTGAAGTACGTAAATCCTGAGCAATCCATTGTACGACGCTGCTAGGACAATTAGGGGATGAGTATGATAACACAACAAGTTAGAAAGAAAATAATCCCATGATTTTCCTATCAGTTATTGCAGCCCAAACAGGAAGCTCTGCGATTTGTTAAACACGTGAAGCACTGCAGCGATGTGGATTAGAACCCCAAAAAAGCAGCTTCTCTTCCTGATCCACATAAACAAAGTGTCCCAGCTTCTTACTTCGCCTTGTGAACTGTCTGTAGAAGACTTGAATATTTGGAGGGTCATTGATTCTCTCGACATCTATGAAGTCCTTCAGCAGGACCTCGGCCGCCTATCCCGATGGTCTGCAGGTTGACCTACCGGTCAACCAGGCCAAGTCCACGTTTATGAGCCTGTGGAGTGGTGGTACTTGGCGTGCGTACACCCTGGCTGACCACCCGCTGCAACGCACCAGTTCCGTAAAAGATCTAGGCGTACTCTCATGATGTGATCTAAAGTATGTCCACAACACGTACAGACCGTATGCAAACGGGCTACGCCTGCTTTGGGCACTTGGACGTAACTTCTGCACTTGGCTTAAAGAGATTGCCATCCGTCAGTTCTCTTCCAAGACAAGGCCGATGCTTAAGTACGTCTCATCCGACTATTGTCCGATCACAGTAGTTGAGGTGCAGAGACGGAAGCAGATGCAGTATGTAGCTACTCGGCTCATCCCCAATTTACGGAGTACGTCGTACGAGGAACGAGGCTTTATACCCTGTCATATCTTCGGCTTAGAGTTGCTCGCATTATGAAGCACCGGATACTGCACCCAGGCCACTTCACTATGTTGAGGTCGCTGTCGCACGTTCACGCACCAAGCAGCACAAGCGGACACCGGTACAAGCTGGTGGTACCGTATTTAAAGTGTATCGCTCACCCTCTATGCTTCGAAGATTGAGTGGTGAACTATTGGAACTAGTTGCCGGAAACGCTAGTCAAGGCGAAATCGGTGTCAGAGTTTAAGAGGCTCTTTAATATCCACTTTGCGGACTACAGGTATGGGGACCGTTACCCACCCGGATAAGATGCAGTGCAGCTGCAATATGCTGCCACCGCGCAGGAAGCAACGACGTGATAGCATGCGTGTGCACGATCTACTTACGATGCAGCAACACAAACCTTCATCGGCTCCCTCACTATTCCCAGTATTTAACATTCAGTATTAATGCGAATGGAAAATTGACTCATGAGTAAAGACCCTAATTTTCTGAAATTCTGCGAAAGATAGAAAAATGCGGAATTTACTGTCACGGAAAATGAAAAATTTCGCGGAATCGCGGAGAAATGAGAAATTCATAAAGTAGGCTACTTTGAATTGTTTTTTGTTGTAAGCAACAAACTCGTATAAGGAAGAACTGTCAAACGGGCATCTGGCTGTTGAAACATTCCTCGGGAGTATCAAAGCCGCCATCCGTCTACCATCTGCTATCAAATTTTCCTTGTCTCTCTATGCACAACTACTACCTCCGTTTAATTTCTACCCCGTTTTCACCCAAACACCTACCCAGTACGCAACCATGTCCTAGCTGTCCGCTCATGCTGTGCGCTCACTCAACTTTTCATCATACTAAAACTATTTCCCCATATGTACATTAACTCTGTCCGACATCTGTGCGTTCACCCTTTTTGCACCCACTTTGCCGACGCACAAGGCCCACCATTACGCTCACTCGTGAACGGCTTTCGTGCCCGATGGCGCAAGATTTATGGCAGCATGCTATCGAAAGATCACAAAGCCTGTTTGTGAGGATGCAATTCACAGTACATGTGTTGCTTATTGCAACAATTTGATTGCAAGGACGCTTCGAAGGTTCTCTACGGAGGTCGACGGGTTCGTCGTAGAAAAAAGGGCTTTTCGTCTTTTAAGGATTAAGGCGTATCTACCTAGAGTATAACTCACGAAGACATGGATAACCCGACGGGCCCACCTGCACCGGTCATCACCCGCTGGAACTCCTGGCTGGAAGCTGTTGTACATCATTACCCATGCCATTCCATCATTAGCCAACCATGTTGCAAGCTGTACAACAGGAGTGGAACTCATCTGCTGTTTGTGAATGTATGGATATTCTAACCAAAGAAGCAACACGGAAAGTTTTGTAGTGGCAACTGAGTTGCATTGCTACCGCTGGCAGGAACATCCGTCACTTAAAAGCTACCGAATCACAATCTCCGATAACCTCTCCGATCTATCCATGTCGCTGAAAAGCACCGCTGGGGAGAACTGGCTGTAGCATCTCCATATAGGAGGACTGACTTTTGATGCGGCTAGCAAAATCCAACCTGGTATGCAACTCTGTTTGTCCCGAGCTGCCGTAAAAGCCCAAGAGTTGCTGACATTACAGGCTAGCTGGCTGGTTTTGAAAACCACTAGAGTGCTCGAGCCCAATCAGCTCATCACCTTGTCCAGTGATCCATGCAGCTTTACCGAGGTTCCACGCTTGCTTGGCTCCCCAACTCTGGCAGCCGAATGGCTAATCTATCGAAAAGTGGTGGAAGAACTGCATGGAGAATAGGTGACGACAAGCTGTCCTTCTGGCGCATGATGAATGAAAGAACTCCACAACTGGCGGACATTGCATTCTTGTGTATTCGGTAGACCCTGAACGGAGCTTCAATGCTTACCAAAATGTTGTGTCTGACGAGCGTTACAACCTATCGGACAATAGCACAAAGCCCTTTGTTAGGTTTTAGTTTAATCCCTTCTTGGAATGTTGACTAAAATGCATATAGTGGATGAGGGTGCCTTTACTTCTATTTATTTTAATTTGCGCGGTGAGATCACGGAATCGTGTGCTTTGAGGAATTTTTCATTTTGATCGCAGATCAATATTTCACCACCGCAAAAAATAGTGTCTTTACTCATGGATGAAGACTGTGGAAATATGCTCATGTAATCCAACAACCAACGGCGAAATGCGTACTGTTTATCTGGATCGTTGTAGTTAAAACCTGAACCTGAAGCATCCCAAACCTACGAAAATTCCTTTCCTTTAAATCCTGTGTTAAGTGTATTCGACCAATCACAGGCACTGTTGCTCTTCAGCGAAGCCCATATTCCCATAACGTTGAGGAAATCAGGACCAAATGAGTGCTGGGATAAGAATTCTTTTCGAGTAAATTATTATCGAACCCACACATTCACATGGCAGAGAGTATATGATGTTAGCGTCAAATTGGGCTAGGAGCTTGATTACTGGATTGCTTAAATAGCCAAATGGATATCTCATGGCTAAGCTGCAGATGGCAGGCGAAGTAAAAAGTGAAAAGTAACCCATCACAACATAACCGGTTTGGGTGTTAACTGTTAGACAACATCGTTCATTGGCGCACGTGTGACGTGGACGTGTGACACGCGTGACGCGCGCTCCTGAATAATTGTATTACTTTTCTCTATTCGCCTTCCATTTTGTGCCACATCTTCGGAAGTACACTTAATCGACTCAGATCGTCGAGACCTATCCAACGGATTCAGTCTTTCTGCAGTACTACTAACGACACACTGGCAAATCCTGAACACCGTCTTTGACAGTTCATTCGGTAAGACCTGCTTGTGAAACTGCGTTGTTTTTTATTTTTCTCACTACATTGGGATACCATTCGACGGAGCTTTTTTAAGGCTAGTACACAACACATTACTTATTGCAGTGCATCTCTAGATACCACAAATAGAGGCTATTTTGTGATCACGCAATTACCGCTGTAACTCCCTTAGCGCGTTTTGCCACGCAAAGCCTTTGTGATATTTCACTGCCCACTGTTCACCATGCGCACATGATGAGCCGACGCAGTGTCTCAGCTACGCGAATGAACAACAAATCCAAGGTCAATAGTGGTCCAGACACGTCGGTCACCACATGCTCGCTTTGTTCCAATTCCTTCGATGGGGCTACAAAACACTGTATGTCGATCGACGGTTTGTGTGTGTGTGACGCATGTTCAACCAAACCGTTGGCTAGGATCATTCAAGCGCTTATGGCGAAATGTGAAAGTTTAGCCCTAACGGTCACAGAACAAAAGGAATTGACCGCTAGCTTGGTAAAAAACCCACTGAACTTGAGTCGCAGATTAGTGTATTAAGTAGCCCGAATCCTAGACCTGTCAAAAGGCGAGAGCCATTTAGTAAAGAAGCCACACAGTACGGTGAAAATAGCACACCATTGTTGATGGACGCCAGCGAAGACAGGCCTGTCGAACGACCTCCCAAGTTTTGTGAAGTGTCTCAAGGCTTAAACAGCTATGCACAAACTGCACGCTCAACCCTGTCACGGGTTGGACAGCAACATTTGACCCCCACAAACAGCACAACAAACGGCGTTCCGCGTATGCAGTCATGTAGCAGCGCAGGCTCTCCCTGCACAAGGGACAAGATGTGTACTCAAACTAGACAAATGTCCACCAGTAACAACTCTCAGGATAAGCAGTTAGTGTACAACAAAAAAGCTCTGACAATTATGTGTTCAAATGTACCAGAGCCCACGAGCGAGTCGTTAAAAGGTAGGCAAGTGGAAGAACAAAACCGCTGGGCAGAGATATGCTGTGCTGTCGAAATTAACGTTCCTCCAACTAGTCTTACGCGCATTTCCCGAAATTCATCCTCGCCGCATTTAGGACAACCTCGGTTATTACGAGTAACATTTGGTAACACACGCGACCTGGAGGATGTGCTCCTGACAGGCCACAAGCTAACGAATTCTTCTCTCAGCTCCCGCATTTTCCCAGATAAACCATGGATAGAAAGGCAAAAATGGAAATCCGACCCAGTCGCGTCACGACATGATGCGACGAAGAAAGTAGTGCTGGTCCACGGTGTTCCAGAACTTAACCATGGCTATATAAATGAACATAAAAAGCACGATATAGAAGAGTGGAGGTACATAACGCAGCTATACAACATACAAAATATCGTGGCTTTCGATGTCATCCGTCTAGCGGCCTCCTTAAACCATCAGGGTAACGGGCCAAAAATTTTGAAAGTCACCGTGGCTACACCTGAGATGGTATCAACGGCCGTCCAAGCGTGGCACGACAACAGAAAACGTGGGCCACCTGAAGTACGTTTAAGACCGTTCCTAAACAAAGTACGGGCCACAGATACAGACGAACCGGACTCGGTTGTTCCTAAATCAGGTCAGACAAATGTGCAAACGCCTCTGACAAAAAACGTACGCAGACCGGCACAATCCGTGCCGGTCAACCACAACGAACCGAGCTCCTAATGTGTCAACAGATACAGTGCTGCTACACAAACGCTCAGGGGCTCAACTCTAAGCTACCTGAATTGCGCCATCGACATAACACAATCAATTGGGATATCATAGCTGTAACTGAAACCTGGCTCTCCAATGACATGCTCGACACGGAAATCGAAATCAGTGATATGTCAGTTATTCGCAATGATCGTCCATCTCGCGGTGGCGGCGTTGCTCTGTACTATCGGAATTGTCTGAGATGTGAGGCTATTAACGAACGTCACCTTGCTGTCTCCGACGCTTTGTTTTGCCGAATGCAGCTAAATGGCCGAGATGGTGAACCTTCGAAGAAGACGTGGGATGCATGTCTGTTGGCAGTTGTCTACAGGCCACCGAACTCCACCGCAGACCGAGATGACATTCTGTTAAACGCGCTTCATTATGCAGTTTCTCAAAAGTACTCACATTGTCTAATCATGGGCGATTTTAATGTACCCTCAATTGTCTCAGCGACTTCTAGTGGTCCTTACTTCAAATCAAAGATTCTCGAGTTTATGGATACAGCAGCTCTGTACAACCACGTGCACCGACCAACTAGACACCGCGGTTCAAATAAGCCATCGCTTCTGGATTTAGTCCTAACCAACGAAGAGTTGATGATTGAGACAATTTCATACGATCCACCATTAGGCAACAGTGACCACTCAGTGTTGAATTTTGCCTATGTGTGTTACGCCAATACTACTGAAATCAGACATGAAAACCGACGAACTATAACCAACTATTCCGTGCTTCACAGCCTAGCGACAACCGTCAACTGGGACCTCAATCTACAGAGCACGGCAGACGACGCGTGGAACAAACTAAAAGACAAAATTAGCTGTGTCACGCAAGCAGCCTCAAAAGTCATACCATTACGAGTGCCGCGCCGGACCAACACCTGGATCCGAAGCAGAACGCGTAAATGGATTAGCACCAGAGACGAGATCTGGAGACAATACGCGCTGAACAATTGCGACGCCACCTGGGAGAATTACAAAATAGTGAGGAACTATTGCACATCACTGATTAGAGCCGATAAGTACGAATGGCAAAAAAACATGGTACTTAAATTCACGAACAATACAAAACTGCTGTACAGGTACGTGAACAGCAGAAGGAAAGTTAAAACAGGAATACCACCACTCAAGACGGATGGTGGCCTAACGACTACTGCTGTGGATGCTGCGAACGCATTACTTCTGCAGTTTGGCACAGTGACTGCAAACGCCATAGAACCTTTGCCAAACCAGCATTCACCCAACGTGGTCGGCATATCAACTGTCACTTTTACCTCAGCAGCTGTCGCTAGCAAATTACGGTCTCTAAGAGAAAATAGCGCTCCGGGAGTCGACAAGAGCAGACCCAAAGTTCTTAAAACTCTTGCTCCCACCATAGCAGCACACCTCGCAAGCTTTTTCCAAAGTCTACTCAATTCCCAAACACTTCCGTCTGAGTGGAAAAGCGGGATAGTCACTCCGATATACAAAGGAGGTAAGCGATCGGATCCTGCCAACTACCGACCCATTACTCTCCTCCCTGTTTTATCAAAAGTAATGGAATCGTTAGTTGCAGATGAAATTACACGATATTTTGAGAGTCTGAAGCTAATTTCTCACCTCCAACACGGCTTTAGGCGCAAACGATCTTGCCTCACAAATCTGCTTCTTGCTCGGGATTCATGGACCAAAGCGCTTGATGAAGGATCCCCCCTTGATGTGATTTACCTAGACTTTTCGAAGGCATTCGACAGAGTCAATCACTTAGCTCTGCTTCATAAGCTTCGTGCCTACGGTATCCATGGTTCCCTACTCACCTGGCTAGCAGCATATTTGCATGACAGAACGATCAAGGTCAGAGTCGCCGATGCCCTCTCGGAAACCCTCTGCATCTCCAGCGGTGTTCCTCAAGGATCCGTCCTTGGTCCCCTCCTTTTTCTGGTTCACATTAACGACCTCCCGGATAATATTCAATCCTCGATGCAAATTTTTGCAGATGACGCAAAAAGCTGGAGAGTTATTCGCTCAACATCAGACTGTGCCCTCCTCCAGAATGATTTGGATCGAATCAACAAATGGGCAGATATAAACCACCTCCCCCTGAATCCTGCCAAGTATTACCTACTGTCACTGCGCAGCAATCTTACCAACACGTACCTCTTGGGGCAGTACGTTTTACGGCGCGTGACCACAGAAAGAGACTTAGGTATCATTGTGCAAGAAAGTCCGGGGAATTCGCTCCAATGTTCCAAAGCAGCAAAAGTGGCGAACATGAATCTGAGACTTTTGAGGCGAGCTTTTGGTGTTTTTGAACGACGGTTGGTACCCATGCTTGTCAACTCCTATATCCGTCCCCACGTCGAATATGCCGTCCAGGCTTGGTGCCCATGGTTAAAACGGGACATTCATCTCTTAGAGCAGCCCCAACGAAGAGCTACCAAGGCAACACGCGGATTATCTGGTCTCAATTATGAAGTGCGTCTCAGTTTAATCGGAATGTTTTCCTCCGAATACCGACGACTACGCGGAGATCTCATTCTCGCATACCGGATATTAACGGAAAGCGATCACCCGTGCAAATCGCTGCTCACCCTAGCCTCATATAAGCGATCGAGAGGTCATAACCTCAAGCTGATAATCCAACACTCCCGATTAGACTGTAGAAAATATTTTTACTCTCTTAGAATCTGTTCACAATGGAATGACCTGCCAACGCATGTGGTAAACGCTCCGAACATTACAGCCTTCAAACAATTGTTAGACATTCATCTGAGTGACAAACAACACATTGTGGTGTGATGTACTAGGTTTAGACTATTGGCATTTCAGTTCCATGTCGGAATCTAATGATTTTTATTTATTTTGTATTTACCATCCTATGGGTCTTGTAAAGCCAATGCTTTTTATCCCATCATACACTATTGAACTATTGAAAAGTTTTGATTTGGCTCATGCGGATCTCCACTTTAGGTGCGAGCATGAATTTGGAAGCCGATTACCATTTCTGGATGTCGGCGTTATCCGTAGCTCAAACGGATCCAGCAGCAGAAAGGCGCATAGAAAGCATACATGGACTGAGCAATACACGAACTTCTACAGCGAAATGCCGTTACAGTACAAGAGGAGTTTTGTTCGATCTCTCACTTTCAGGGCGCACAGTATTGGTACTCCGGATACCATCAAAGAAGAATTACAACGACTCAGTGACGTCCTGAGAGAAAATGGCTATCCGGACAAATTTATCGCGAAGCATCTAAAAGAACACAAAGATAAGCCACCTAAGAGCATTGCTCCAAAAAAGAGCTGTTCATGCACTTGCCATTTAAGGGCGATACTGCTGCTGATACCCTATCTCGACGCTTGAAAGATGCTGTTGAGAAGACTTATTTCGCGGCTCAATTGAGGACTGTTTACTACAACAAGCCGTTGCTTGCAAATCTTTGAAGGATGGACTGTCATCTTTGATATGTTCTATGCTCGTTCAGCAATACGCGCGGTTGCACTACGAGGCGTCTACCTCGGAGGGATCGCAAGCACATACCGGCCTGAGATATTCAAGCAGCTCTATTCTCACACCCTTGATTTTGGCCACACAGTCTCTGAAGAGGACTTCAAAGTCATTTACTCGCTGCTTGAATGTATTATACAAGGCTTCCGCACGCAGCTCTGTCCACTGCCGAGGTTAAATACATCCGCCATTTAAGGCCCAAATCATGTGTGCAAAAACTGTATGTCCGTCAATTGTAACTACCTTTTCCAACGAACAATGTCACCTAACAGTTTGGTTAACACCCGAACCGGTTATGTTGTGATGTCGGGCTTCTATGTGTTACTTTTCACTTGCATTTCGCCTACCATCTGCAGCTTAGCCATGAGATTTGGCTATTCAAGCAACCCAGTAATCAAGTTTCCAGCCCAAGTTGACACTAGCTTCATCTGATCTCTGTCACGTAAATATGTGGGTTCGATGATAACACTCGAAAAGAATTCTTATCCCATCACTCATTTGGTGGAGTGTATTGTCTGGTGTCACAGTACTTGACGATTTTACGTATGCGGAGATCGGCCCTCTTGGATTATTCACGGATTAAAGCGGAAGCTGAAAAATCTTCCATGGTGCTACGAGGTCGCCCGGTTTCTCTGGCGCTGCGTAAATTCCCAGTTTTTAAAGCGTTTTTACCAGCTTCATCACGCAACGGCCGTTGACCGGCCGCATTCCATTGAGGTTAGTGTTGTATCTTCTCACTATTTTTGCTGCTTTTGACCGACACTCACGAGAAAGCCGAAGAATATGCATGCACTGATCATCAGCCACGTAGCCTAATTCTAGTAAGGGATGTGCAGTAGATGGGATTGTCCACACCTGCTCCATTGCTGGCACAGCTATCAAACACAGTTTAACAAGCATCACACTGCTTACCCTTCCCCAAAGAACAAACAGTAGCTTGACTACTGCTTGCAGTTTAAATGGCTGTTTTCTTTTCACCCAGCTCACTGTCCATCCTCTCACCCCAACTGAATGCGCAGCAACGCCGAGGGCTATCCATCGTTCGACTGGCCGAACGTGTTGATTTCGTCAATTTTGGCTGTCCGTCTCTACACTTTACACAACATTTCGTGTGCTCTGGCTCATGTGGTCTGTCTTTGTCTCAGCCATAGACGAGCCGTCACTCAATGCAATTTGGGTCCTCCGACTCAGTGGCAGGGGTTCACTGTCGAACTCGAACAGTAGGAGGATCGAGATCCTGGGTCATACCCGCCTGTCACATGTCCACACAGCGAAGGAGAGAGCGAAATCGATGGCTCCGCATGCAATTGTGCGTGGGCCAAGCGCAGGTGTATTCATGTGCGCATTTGCGACCAAACACAATTTACCGATTGTATGGCCGTACAACTAGGGGAACTGCTCGGGTTTTGTAAGGGCGTGCACTGTGCGGCATTGGAGGCACGAGATTTGTTAGATTAAAGATGTTTGGTCCCACCATACCAGACAACCCATGGTAGGTAAAGCAGTGCACTATAAATTCGTCTTCTGAATACGAACAACAGAATCATTTCCTGAAGTGCCCATCGATTCATAAAACCCAAGCACTGACGTCCATGAGTACAGAAATACCAGTGGCGGTGTCCCAAAAACTGGTGTAAGTTGATCGTGTGGGCAATACAGTTTTGCGTTCGACGAAAACCGGTTCGCAACTCCCAAATCTGGTTTTCAAGGGATCCAGCCAATATTTGAAGGATGACTAGAGCAGGCAACTTGGAGGGGATGTAGATAAAATCTGTGGCTGCTACCTTCCATCATGTATACGAAACATAACCAAGCAGCTCCAGTCAGTTGGGACAGCCTTCTGCTCTCGCAGCTAGATGAGAACAGGTCCCCTGAATTTGAGGAGGGTTGGAGCAATGGCATCTGGTCAAACAGCCATATTCAGTTTCAATAGTCCGATCTCAAGTTCCGCTACAGCGCCTAACGGCGGACCCAAAGGGATGGAGGAAGGAGAAGCTTGCTCACTGTCCAGCATCGAAGCAATGGTTTGAGACGGGTACAAAGGCGAATCCTTGACAATTCCCTTAGTATGGTTAGGGTGCAAATCACCAGCTAAAAATATAGTATCGGTAAAAGGACGCGCGAGATACAGGACTAGCCAAGGGGTTTGTAGTAGCACCTATGTGAGTATTCCTGCCTGGAATTTAGGAGGACTATGACATCCTCCACTGTTTGTTCTGCACATATGCCATCATCCGATGGTCACATGTTAGCACACGTAGTGTATAGGTGACAGGTTATCGTCAAGGCGTTTTTGGAATAGGGATGAGGTTGGACCATTAATTACATGCGCCGGAAGGGCGTTACAGAGCTGTAACACTCGGAGAGAGCAAACACTTTGTTGACATTCCAGTCTGCTGTACTACCTGGCCAACATAAACTGATGACTCCACAGTGATGTGTTTTGACTGAGTTTCAAAAGATGGTGACTTGTGTGGTTGAGGTTTTCAGAATCTGATAAACCATAATGAGATCTCCCAGTAGACGCCGATAACGTCCGCAGTACATTTTTGGAGTTCTCAGTCTGAGACTGTAGGGAGAGGGAAGACTTAGAAATCCTTCGTCGTTCTGAGTAGTGCATTTCGAGCACGGTGAGATGATGCTCTCCAGGGATGCCATGCTTGGATAGCGTTTGCCGAAAGTTGCTTCAAGTACGCGCTAATACTTTTCGGAAAGACTAAGGCATCGAACTTCCTGTACGCTCTAGGAAGCAATCTGAAGTGCAGGTGTACTTTCTTTGATGCCTTCTCATTCTTCCTCAAACAACCAAGATCATCTTGCACGAGCACGCCAAGACCGCACTTGTGAGAAGTCCTCTGTAGAATTTGTGACCCTAGCCGGTATTTGCATTTGGTGGTGTTGAACTGGAGCATGTTATCAATGGGAGATGTGTACGCTTTATCCAGATCACCTTGTAGGGCTGCATGATCCACCAATGTGATGATAGTACGTTGTGAATTTAGGCCACAGACGAATGGGAGAAAATTTGGAGATAACATCCTCGTGAGGTCATTTATAAAGACCAGGAACAGGCGGGACCCGAGTGCCGGGCCCTGAGGTACGCCGCACTTTACTTCGATTAATTCGGATGTGGTGCTACGAACCCTGACATTCAGGTGACGTTAAAAGTGGTCGCCTATCAAACCCAGAACTGGTTCGCCGCTTCCATAAATTCGAAGCTTGTTAAGTTAAATGTGATGATCCGGACGGTCGAATGTCTTTGAAAAATTCAGGTAGACTGCATCTACTGCTACACCAGCATCCACAAACTCTTTAGAGGGTTGCCTATTCCGGGAGCCCAGAGAGCGATCCGAGAAGACGGATCGAGTTGCAGGGAAACTTTTATTGGTTCAGCAAAAGATTCCCTGTTAGCTAGCTATAAATGAACGACACCGTGGACGCTCTAGCTAGGGGAACGGATCAAGCACAGCACACAGAGCAGTCGCGCGTTGCAACCGAAGCGAGCGCCAAGCAAAAATGGCGATGAGCAAGTAAAGCATTCGAACTCAGCAAGCAGTTCAACAAACCACACCGGTTGCCTAAGTGTACAATTAAAGAATTTTGGTTAGAATTTTACACAAGCAAACCGGGGAATCTCCAGACTGCTACATAGCCCTCTCCCAGAAGGGACTGTGTAAGCAGTCCTTCGATCTACGTGAGGACTGTCCGTCGCCGGCCAGCCTTCTGCGAGACCAGGTTGTGAAACCCGATGCAGCTGCTGGGGGAGAACCATGCAATCGGACCCTAGCGGGCTCCCACCCGTGTCCTCCCTACGGTGTCGAAACGGTAAAAAAAACTGTTTGTAGGGGGGGGGACAGTTAATAAAGTTCACGTAGGCAGTTGAGCAGGAAGATTGTTGAACTTCCAGTTGGCGTGCGGAGATCCAGCGGAAAGTGAAACCGAGGGGCAACCAACCGACGGGGTGTATATGAAAAGCAAATGAAAAAGCAGCATAAATGCATAGCCATACACAAAAGAGTGCAAAGCGAAAAACGTGCAAAGCTGTTTTTTGGGTTTTCAAAAGGTTTTGCTCTTTTTTGGTAGTTTCAAAACGTTTTGGTCTTTTTTTGTGGATTTTCAAAAACGTTTAGTAAGAGCAGAAAATTTCTAAGGCACGTTCTACGTAAAATAGTAAGTGCGAACGGAGTCCGAAAAACGAACCTTAGGTTTGAGCTTCCTACCGCGTTGATTGAGAGTAGGGCAAGTAGGAGTGCTGTCGGTTGGGGTTGTCGGATCTGCTGGACCGGACTGACTCGTCTGAGGTTTCGGTGCCGGCTGTGATGGCACAGGCTGTGAAGGTGCTTGTTGCACCGGCGAGTCAGACTTGTCGAAGAATGCTGGCTTGAGTCGATCAATGGTGATCGTCTCAGTGGTGTTGCGTCGTGGCTTGCTTATGTCGGGATCAGCTTGTTGGGCAGCAGCCATGGCGGCTAGATCAATGTCGGTGCCAGACGATAAGCTGATCTGCTGAATGCGTGAAAGCGCATCAGCGACGGGATTGAGAGCACCTGAGACATGACGTACGTCTGTCGTAAACTGAGAAACGTAGTCTAGGTGTCTAGTTTCCCGCGGCGAGTACTTGTCTGTTGCGCCATTGATTGCGTAGATCAATGGCTTGTGGTCGGTGAAGACGGTGAAATGTCGACCTTCGAGGTAGTGACGGAAATGTCGGATACCTAGGTAGATAGCTAACAGTTCCCTACCGAAGGTGCTGTATCGCGATTCGGCAGGTTGTAAGCGCTTTGAGAAGAAACCTAGAGGTATCCATCGATGGTCGATGAGTTGTTGAAGAACTGCACCGACGGCAGTGTCTGATGCGTCAGTTGTCAGAGAGAGTGATGCAGACGTGTCTGGATGGGCGAGAAGCGCTATATTGGAGATAGCGTCTTTGAGCTTCTCGAAAGACAATTTAGCGTCGTCTGTAAAGTGAAAAGACCGTTGTTTACCGCGGAGCAAGTCAGTCATTGGTTGAACAATGCTCGCGCAGTTAGGTATAAAACGTCTATAATAGTTAACCAGGCCAAGAAATCGGCGTAACTGCTTGAAGGAACTGGGAGCAGGATAGTCCTTTAGTGCATGGATTTTGTCTGGCAGGGCTTCCATACCAGAGGCAGATATGCGGTGGCCAAGAAAGTCGATGGAACTTTGGCCAAGCTCGCATTTATCGGGGTTGACGGTAACCCCATGCTGGGTTAAGCGTTGGAAGAGTGCGTCGAGGTGACGAAGATGCTCCTCGTCAGAAGAGCTGGCGATGAGTATGTCATCTAAATAAGGGTAAACGCCTTCGAGTCCTCGCGTTACCTCATGAATGAAACCCTGAAAAGTTTGGGCAGCGTTACTGAGGCCGAAAGGCATTCTGAGGTACTCGAAAAGGCCGAATGGCGTGATGACTGCTGTTTTAGCAATGTCATCTGGCGCGACAGGTATCTGATGATAGGCGCGAACTAGGTCGACTTTGCTAATGATAGACTTGCCAGCTAGAGCTGAGGTCAAGTCGTGCATGTGCGGGATAGGGTATTTATCCGGGACGGTAACTTTGT
>OX104063.1:194958430-195128391 GCA_944474145.2 Dicrocoelium dendriticum | reverse complement strand
AATGTAACGCCACTCTTCCAAGTCATGAGCTTGGGCCTGCGATTTATCGGAAAACTGAAATTCGGGGACACCATGGTGAAAGATCGATCCTTCGTAGTTATGCGTGCATTATTCTTCTGGGTTTTGCTTCTTTTTCCAACGCTTATTCAAATGGATGTCAGGAGAAATAAGAACGTCGCATGACGAAGCACGAAGACGGTGAGCTGTAATGATGGACAATGAACAATGACTTATCCCGAGTAAAAGAAGCAGATGCATGTTAATCCCCGTAGAATGGTTAGAGTGAAAACTAAAATGATCAAAGGATAGGCGATTCGTCAGTTTAAGCCTCTGCCGATTTATCTGCACTGCTGCATAACGATAGTTTAAAATGGGCGCACAACGTAATATGGGGAAAGTTATAATGCATGTAATCCGTGAGAAAAGGAACAATGGGGATGACAACGTTCACTCCTGTGCATTCTCTTTGGGCCGACAGGATACCGAGTTCTCACAGTAGCAGCGTTTACTAAACGACGTGTAGGAAGTGAAAATGAGCACGTTGCTTTGTGGTGTTAGGTTGAGGACCAGACATATTGTGCTATATGACGTAACATACATGTATGAGTGCATCAGCGAGACGTTTTGTGAATACTGTTAATGTGGAGGAAGAAACAACACAAGTGGGGAGGGTGTATCATGGTTGGCAGACAAGAAGTGAAAACAAATTCCGACGACACTTCAACGGGCTATACTGTGTGGTCAATTTTAGCTGGTGACCTCTTCATGTGGGATTGTGATTCAGTTTCAGAAGGTGACTACAGAGATGGATTGCATTTCTCAGGACCAAAAACGTCATCCCCAAATTGCCCAATGCTTTTCAATCTCAGTTGTTAAGTAAGATGAAGCAGACCCTTTACATTCTTAGTTGCCCTTTGTTGTGGCAGTTCAAGTGCGGTGAGGTCGTGCTTGTGCGAGTGCTGTTAGGAGTGACTAGCGTTTCCCGAATGGGGCCTAATTTAGGCTTTGAGCATCTGAGAGAAGATTGAAGGGTCAAAGCGCCCGAATGCCTACCGCAAAAGGCCAGGGTGTTGGTTGTTTTTTGGATTCCTTCTCTGCCTGACTTGAACACCCAAGATCCTCTTGTACGGTCACACCTAGGTCGCGTTCAGTAAAAGTACGCTGCAAAGTATGAGCACCCAGCCTGCACCCGCAAGTGAATTGACGGCCTATGTTCAATGTCTTATACTTAGTGGCGTTGAAATGAAGCAGATTCTGAGTTGCGCATTCATATACCATATCAAGGACGTCCTGAAGCGCTATGTGGTCACTCATTGTTTTGATGGACAGCCATAACTTGAGGTGATCAGCGAAGAGCAAAAAATTGGAAGTACTCACTCTCACCAGATCCTTTAGGTACATCAGGTATAAACGTGGACCAGCTACTGTGCCCTTTGGCACTCCGCACTGAAAACCGATGGGGTCATAGACGGCGATGTGAACTCTCACATTCAGATATTTGAATCAGAAAGTTACCTATCCACCCTAGAATTGGGATACCAACTTCAAAGCTCTGAAACGTAAGAATAAGGATGCGGTGGTTCAGACGGTCAAAGGTCTTAGACATATCCAGATAAACTGCGTCAACTCCAACACCGCAGTCCACGATTTTAGTACAACTGGAGCGAGCAAGTGGTAGGTTTGTGGTGCAATACCGGTTCTGGCGGAATCCATGCGGTATTGCTGTTATGATCTTGCATCCTTCCAAGTAAATCATGAGCCTTTGGCAATAATAGACTACATGACTTTGGATAGCACTGGTAAGTGTTATCGGGAGTTAGTTGGCTGGATCGGCGCGCCTCCCACCTTGTGAATGGGAGTGAGGATTGTTGGAACCCACATCTCGTCGAGACATCGTTGGAAGAATTGAGAGCGTAGATCCGCCAAATTAATTGCAGCTAGCTTCAGCACCTTTGGTCAGATATTCTCAGCACCAGGAGAGGTATACTTGCGTATGGAATTTAGCTTTTCAGAACAAATGCTGCCGTAAACGCTAAATGGCTAAGCCCCGATGGTGGTATAAATTACGTGAACAGCATAGACGGCGAAGTCGTGTTCTAGAAGTTGGGAAGAATTGCTGACATAGGGCATTGGCCGTTTCTGTTGTGGTTTGTGTCTATCCACTTGTCGTTCAGAGGGCAGGAATCCCTGGCTGCACTTTACGGAGCGTGTTAATGGGTCTGTAAAGGAGCTTAGAGTTTGAGGGGAATTTCTCAGCTAGATCCTGCTGATGCTTTAGATTATACTCGCCTAGCGTGTTCATGCAATGATTTCGCTGTATAGTCTAGGCTTACCCTGTTTCAATACCCAGTGACTGCTTGTATTATTGCCATACACTTTCGCGTCCCGTTGCGTATGAATACCTTTACTCACATCGCGCGCGGTGGCATGTTCCTCGAGACCCAGGTTTCTAAAACGTTGAAGTGATGCACGAAATCCTACCAAACGATATGGGGGATAGTTTGGATAAGAATGCTCAGTTGCTTGCATTTTTGAGTGTGACCAGAACGCCGTAATCGGTAATGAGCTTAGAATGGTCGGTGCGTTCCGCGGAACACTGCATAACCGAGGAAGTTGAACAAGTGTTACATGATCGTTGCGGTCCAAGCGACTGGCTATCGAGACCGTTTTGCATCAGAATGGCATCCATCGATGCAGTACATGCAACAACCAAGCAGCCGCCAACGTTACCGCATCCAGGTCAAAAGTAGTACATGGTTTTCCTTCATGCCATAGCAATCTACTAACTGAAAACCAATGTTCCAATTGCTTTGGTAAATGTCATTCTGAGTGCTCCAAACTCACAGTAACTTAGTGGAAGATACACAATAGTCAGCCAGATTTACTGTGGTTCCGTGAAGTAGGAATGGGCATCCCACCAGTAATATTGTACAAGAACTGTCGCCGAAACAAGAAAGATTGGTGGCAGTGGTGGAACAAATGCGGAACACTAAACTGATTCTTTAGAAGGAAGTGTGACGGAAAGCAAACCCCAGTCATTCTCATTATGCTCCGCAGCTAAACTGAGGAAGAAGGCTGGACAGAGCGTTAAACGTGCGTCCCCTGTGGGTTTAAACGTAAATACCACCAGTTTCCCAAATACGCCTGAAACAACCACCGTTAGTCCGATTGGAATAAGTACGGTTAGGGCCTCGTTCACCTCCAAACTATTCTAAAATTTCAGAAGGATGTCGACACCAGTAGTGGTTGAAACTTGGTTACTGTCAAAGGCAACCGAAGACTTAGACTTTCGGACACTCACAATGGGCGCAAATTAACTGAGGGAAATGAAGCTGTATTTATACAGCCTCCACCGGTCGTACGTAGACCAGCTGGGTAATTAATCTCAACCCAAGTTGCACGTATTACTCCAGCGGTAATTAACACAAACGTTTCGGAAGCGACGTCAAATTTATTGATAGGCAATCAGTTTGATTATATGAACCAGCGAAACTCCATAGGAGTTGTAGCTAAGCCCGTCAAATCGACCCGTGTTACCCGTCACCCAAACTCACAGCATTACGGTGAACCGAGACTACTACGAGTTGCGTTGAAATTTCCCGATGAAGAAGAAGCTGTGATGTCATCGACAGCTCGCATCCGGAATGGGTCATGTTCCGTCCGCATCTTCCCGGATATTCAGTGAAGCGAGCGCAAAAAGGCGAGGTACGAAGAATCCAATAAGGAGTCTCTAGCCAGGACCATCCTTGCGCATAGTGTTCCCGAGGCTGGAGGTAATGATGAGCGCGAAACGAACACTCACGACCATGAACAGTGGTTTTATATTCGTGAGACGCTCTCCCTGGAAAATGTCATAGCGCAATCAATCACGAGGCTGCGCAGATCGTCAAACTACGAAGGATGTGGCCCGAGGATTGTGAAATTGGTCTTACAAACAAGACAAGTGTCAACAACGGTGCTGGAGTGCTAGTATGCGGGACACAGAAGCCATCCTTCCGTTCTCCAAATTTAAGCAACATGCACTAAGCAAACTCCCGATAGCAGCCGAGTAGTCGGACCACCTCCAAACAACAGTTCGGCTAACTCCACTCAGCTAGGCAACGAAACTGGCCAAACCCAACCCTAGATTACATACAAAGTGGGAAGCAGTAAGGTAGTGGTGGAATTCATGGATCTGACACAGATGAGTTCGCCATCGCTCCACCCAAAAACCGACTAGGGGCCAACCTTTATCCGGTCGGCACAACGTTACCCTCAAAACAAGCATCCCCCGATACAATGCTAAGAAAAGAGAAACTTTCCTGTGTGTACACTAATGCACAAAGTCTCCTGAATAAGCTTGCTACGTCCAGCATCATTTGCCTGGGACCTTATGTTCGTAATGGAAACTTGATTGCACTCAGAAATTACCGACGCCGAAGTGGCGATACATGGTATGTTCGTTCTCCGAAACGGTCGCCCTAGCAAGGGGGCGAGGTAATGTTATACTGCCATAGCGACCTGCAATGCAAACCGTTGGACGATCCGGAAATGAGGATTCTGAACTCTCTGGTGCAGTCTGCGACTGAGATGCAACGACACTTGCCTTTTGGCAGTTAGAAAAACAATAGGTATATTTCTCATCGAATGAGAAATTCGACATTTGGCACTGCTCATATCTTATAGAATATGTCCTGCCCAAGCATGAGTGGTAAACAGTTGTGTGATTTTCATTATCATTGTTATTTCACAGGTGTGTTTCAACGCAATGTGCACTAGTTGGATTAGTGGACAGTAACAGCACTAGGGGTGTATACCAAAGCGTGAAATATTTTTGTTTTGTTTCACTCATCAATGTTGTCTGGCTCTTCTTGCGACAAATCATCAAGTGATCTCTCCCAAGAGAACAGGATCATAAACGTATTCAAGTCTAGGTAATTTGCGAGTTTTACGCGAAATTCCGTTACGCTCTCATACGATCTGATTGCTGCTGGGAGATTATTCCACAGGACAGCATATCTGATAAGGAAAAAGTTGGACCGCAGATTTACCTTGCTCCTGGGTACACTCAGGGTAAACTTCTGATTGTGTAGCTCCCTTGTCGAACTATGTTGTAGTTCTAGGGAGGGTAAATAGCAGTGCGCGTTTTGATGAATCATGTGATACAGACGCAGTAGGTTATGCCTCAATCTTCGTAACCAAAGCGGATCGAGCTGGAATCGTTGGTAGCGCTCCAGATAGTTCTTAGTGGATGTTTTGACTGGCAGACGTTTGGTAAATGACGGCTGTATACTTTTCAGGGATACCTTGTCAGATTTCCTCATGCTGCCACAGATGATACCGCAATACTCCAAAAGGGGGCGAGTGAGGATTTGGAAGTGTTCTACTCTGGCTGGGGTTATGTGGATTTTATAAAGTATATTAACCACTGATTTTCTGGCCCTAGCCAGCTGGTATTTCCCTTGTTCGGAACAGTTGAAAGTGCAAGAATACCTGATTCTAAAGTCATGGGTAGACAGCTGAAACCAAAGGTGTTTCTCTTTGAGCATAATTGATCCCTTCACGATACACGATGCTAGATATTTTCGCCGAGAACTTCATCATCCATCACACTATTTCTCAATGGAGTGGATGTCTTCCTATATGAGCAGTAGTCTATCCTAAAGTGCAGCTCGTCGGAATTTGTAGACTATCTTTATGTCATCTGCAAATAGGAAAATAAAGTCATGTTGTGTCTGACCCTCAATTTTCAACACAGAGATGGACTGTCGCCTTGGGAAGTGTCTTACGAAGACGATACAGTTATGTTCTCATCCCTGGCGACTACAATATTTACGCTCTATAAGTTGCGGCATCTCCCAACGAGCAATTTAAGGCCAAACTGCAAGAGTACATTGCAGGCATTCCGCTCTTCAGCCATGTCGGTTCGCCCACCCGATTCGGAGCAGGAAATCAACCATCTGTGCTTGCTTTATCGCTCATGAACGAAGTGCTCATAATCGAGAAACAAAAGATGAAGGACTCTGTGGAGCGCAGTGATCACGAAACAATAAAGTACGACGTTGTGTGTTATGCTGAATATCCACAAGAACACAGTGACTTCTTCCGAACAATCACACATTACGACCTACTAACAGCAATTGTTGGAGATGTCAGCTGGGGGTTATCGGAGGACTGTTTCTTTGACATTGATTGGATGTAGTTTGCTGACAAGTTCAGTGACCTGATTAAATCCGCACCGGTAATCACCCCCTCAGTTCTGCAAGAGAGAACTCAATCATTCTGAGCAGAACCCGGAAACAGCTTGTAGTAAAAAACGTATCGTGGCATTTGTAGAGAGCGAACCCTATCCCTGACAACTGGAGTAACTATGTAATGCATCATAATTATTGTTCCAAACTTGTCCGTGAGGATAAATTAGTACACCAACAGTGCTTAGCGGAAAGGCTTCGTGCTAATAAAAAGCTTTTGTACAGGCATGACAGCAGTCTCCGGAATATGAAGTATGGTGTTCCCCCTAATATCAGCAGATAGATGTGCTTAAACCGCCCAGGATGCAGCCGAAGTTCTACGGCTTCAATATTCTCCAATGTCCCGACGTGCAACCAGTATATGTAACATACCTGCCCCATTCTCCCAGATGTCAGTCTGTACACACATCACGTTTAGTTCAGCGACTAATTTGATGAAGCTGCTGTCGTTGTGCCCTCATAGTTTCCTTGGCGTTGACAATGATCCGCCCAAAAGCACTGCAGGTTGCAGCCACGACGATAGCTGAGCCATTAACAAGATTTTTCCAACGCCTGGACAAACAGCAGGTCCTTAACATGTGGATTCAAGGCAACATCACCCTGATTTTCAAAAGTGGTAGCCGTTCAGAGCCCGCCAACTGTCGCTCAGTGATTCTAGTTTTGGTGCATTCAAAACTGGTGGAGTTGATCATAACTGAGGCTCTAATAGACTAGTTTGAAAGGTATAACATGGTAGCACCGGAACAACACGGATTCCGTCAGCATCGGTCATGTACTACCGATCTACTGATTACCCGTGACAGTTGGGCCGAAATAGCCGACATTGGGACCGGCACTGATGTGATCTACCTCGACTTTTCTAAAGCCTTCGACCGCTTAGATCCCAGCATCCTTCTTCAAAAGTAGCAAGCTTACAGGATTGGGAACCCAGTTCTTGGATGGATAGAAAATTTTCTCCTTCAGCAGCACCTTTAGTTTCGAATTTGTGGCTAATTTTCTGCTCCAATCACTGTGGACTGCGGTGTTACACAAGGGTCAGTTTTATGGCTGCCATTGTTCTTGTTCTTCATTAATGACCTCGCACGTGGCATCGAGTCGAATTTCCTGCTTTTTGTTGATGACCTCCAGAGATAGCGGACGATGGGCTGTCAGGAAGATCATGGTATGCCGCAACGGGACTTAAACCGCTCTTTTGAATGGCCAAATGCAAATCTGCTTCTATTTAACGCGGACAAGTACAGAATTGTGCATGTCCGCCACAAGCTCATTAACATACATAAGCTTAGACACCACCTGTTGAAGACCTCATAGGAGCGCGACCTTGGGATGGTGATGGAAGACGACGCAGTTATTGTAGGCGTCCAAACCCACCTCCTACGGAGAGCTTTTGGGGGGTAGGAAATCTCCATCTTCCCCCAAAAACCACAATGTTTATGTGATGTCTCATGTAGAGTACGTGATCCAGGCTTGGCAGCCCTGGTTCAGACGCGATCTGGCTGCACTGGTGATTGGGCAGTGAAGTGCAGCGAAAGTGATGAAGGGATTGCGCCAGCTACCATACCATATGCGACTGTAAGCTCCAATAGTGTATAGCGGAAGATATCTCCGCCTAGGAAGTGACCTAATCCTGGCGTTCCAAATCTTGAAAAACCCTGGTCACGTTTTCCGCCACCTCCTGACACTCAGCGGCAATACGGAATTGACGTGTTATAAGCTGAAACTGGCAACCAAATAGAATCGGCTGGAATGCCGCGGGAATTTATTTTCCTTTCGAATTTGTCAACCTTGGAACCCTCATTCGAATTATGTCATTTCTGCACCCACATTACCCACTTTCAAAAAAAAACGACTGGAGGATGCCTTACACAGCCTGCATTACTTGATCTGATTTCTGTCCAGTGAGTGACGACAAGCCGCAGACAAACATCGTGCTAACCAATTCCCACGCAATCGGAGTACGCGGATATACTTTTCTGTCAACGTGAATAATATGGTGAGTCCTTTTATGTTTAGACCAATCTTAACTAACCCAACCATAATGAGAACTGAGAACTGAGAACTGGTGCGAAGCAGCGAGTAGAGGTTTCTCTGTGTAGCTGCATCATTCGTCGTTTTCAGACATGAACTTTTTATTTATCGTTCCGCTGTTTGTACTTTGCCTCTGCAAATTGTTGGTCTAGTAGCATCTTGAATTTAGACACGGTGTTCGCTTCTACTATATGCTGAGGCAGGTCGTTCCAGACATTCACCACTCTGCGTTCGAAACAGAGTTGATGGGCGACCCGCTTCAAATCCGGGACGATAAGTTTATACCGGTGTCCTCGCGTGCAGCTTGGTGTGCGCAGATGAAGTAGTTGTCTCAACATGGGGTAATCACCCAGATGTAATATTCGGTGCGTCATGATGAGGTCAACTCTCAGCCGACGATAAGATAGGGTGTATAACCCTAGTTTCTTACATCGGTCTTCGTATGGCATACCTCGTAAGTTGGGAATTAGCCTAGTGGCTACATGCTGCACCCGCTCAAGCTTTTCTACTTCGCCCCGGGTGATGGGACAGTATGCGGGAGTGCCGTACTCTAGCATTGGTCGTATTATCGAGACGAAGAGGCGAGTGGCAATCTCTTCGGACCAAGTGCTAAAGCTGCGCCTGAGAGCCCAAAGCATACGAAGGCTGTTTTGGTACAGCCTATTCGTGTTGTCAATGGACTTTAGGTCGCAGCGTGAGAGTACACCGAGGTCGCGCACGAAAGGAGCGGGATGCAACGGTTGTCCAGCCACTGTGTACGTTCGGCCGTGATCACACTTACCCAACCTCATGAATTGCGACTTGGCAGGGTTGATCGGAAGGTTAACCTCTGCAGACCATGTTGAGAGGCGGTCGAGATCCTGTTGAAGTAAATCGCAATCATTGATCGTGCGGATTACTCTCCACACTTTCAAGTCATCTGCGAACAAAGCACAATGTGATTGTAGTAGCTGAGGCACATCGTTTATATGGATTAGAAACAATATCGGGCCCAGTACAGTGCCTTGGGGCACGCCGCTGCTCGATGGATACCACTCAGTTAGATGGTTGTCCACCTGGACTCTCCACTTCCGATCAATAAGGAAATTGCTGATCCATTTGTGCAGCGAACCACCAACACCGCACATCCTCAGTCTGTCAAGGAGCACTGCATGGTTAACCTTGTCAAAAGCCTTACTGAAGTCAATGTAAATGACGTCAACCGATTGGCCTTTGTTCAGCGCTTGTAACCATTCGTGCCTCGTCAACAGTAGGTTGGTGATGCACGAACGACCTTTCAGGAAACCATGCTGTGCGGAGGTTAACAGGTTTTTCGACTCGAGAAGTTGCAGAAGGCTCTTCTTCACTATCTTCTCGAGCGTCTTTGCCAAAACTGCCGTCAGGCAGATCGGCCGGTAGTTATCCACTTTGCTTGGGTTACCACCATTCGGGATAGGCTTTACGACTGAGCATTTCCAGTCGTCCGGTAGTAGACCAGTGGATAGTGACCTGTTAAACAGTTCAGTTACAGAAGGTGCAATTATGGTCGATAATGACTTGAGGATTAGTGGGTGTATACCATCTGGCCCAGCAGGTTTCGTCCCGTCAAGATTTGCTAGAAGCTTGCGTACATCCTCAATATTGCAGTCCAGGCTGTTAAGTTCGGCTGGAGCGGTGCTCGTCGAACTCATTACAGACACCTGGTCACTTGCGAATAGGGAGGCGAAGTGCGTTGCCAATGCTGACGCACGATCTGTACTCGAGGTTAGAGGCTGTCCTTCTGAGCCTTCTAACACTGGGATACTAGCTATAGGTCTTAGGCGCCGCTTCACATATGCGAAGATCCTCTTGGGAGCAGTTTTTGCGGCAGTTGCAAGCTCCTCTTCGAAGCTTCTGCGTTTTCTTGTTTTCGCGTTGTTGCAGCGATTTCGTTGTACCTTGTAGGCATTGTAGTCCTCGTCAGAGCCAGATAACACAAATTTGTTCCATAGTCTACGTCGCCGTCGGGCCATTTTGTTGTACTCTTTGTCAAACCAATGTGGTTTGACTGGCCCAACTTTACGAAATTTGAGGGGCACAAATCGGGCGCACAACGATTTCACTCCCTCTTTAATGATAGCCCAACAGGTTTCAATAGATGAATCCTGTGGTAAAGACCAGTCTATCTGGTTCGCTGCTCGAATGAGGTCATTAAAGTCCGCCTTCCAATAGTTGAAGCCTGACTCTAGTGGGAGAGGATTTGGTAGCGGTAGTTCTAAACTGCCTATGATCACTGAGTGGTCACTCGCTCCCAGAGGCTCTAAGACTTTAATGTTATGTACACGCTGCTCACAGCTAGTCAACGGCAGGTCTAAGCATGATGGAGTTGCGCGCGCTGTAATGCGTGTCGGTTGGTTGATGTGCTGTGTGGCCGCGGTTTCAAATATCAACTCCGTAAACTTCCTCTCGACTTCACAGTGGCCGGGGAGAAGTTCAGCTTCAGGCCACTGTATTCGGGGCAAGTTGAAATCGCCCATGAGTAGGAACATCGGACGACTCATGTGGTTGCGGACATGCGGCAACCAGTCCAAACTGCGGCTCAATCAACCGCCATAGATAACTAGATTGAACACTCCGTCATAGCCAGACCAGTGTCCGCTTTTGGCATCATCGGACTGACGCAGTACAGTTGTCTAGTTTCAAGTCTGTAGCCCAACTTCCTAAAATACATGGATTCTCTAATGTACCTGGTTGCAACAAGTCCACAGATGCGTTTTTCAATTTTGTGTAATATTTTCTTGCACTACCATTATTCTCACAAACTATCCGACGAGACTTGTCAAGTCTTGGCGTTTTATCCGTATTCTACCGTTGTTCCATAAGCTCCTCGTTGGTGAACACGAACACGAGAATACTTGGTTTGTTTTCCGTCATGAATCATGTGGAGGAGGCAACGTGGTTGTATAGTGGTAAACCAATGATTACCTCCCGCAATACCTATTTGAATTTCTCATCGAGACAGGCCGGGGTTTCTGAGGTTTGAAAACTAGTCACTAATCAGGAGAATGTGAGTGTGTGACTATGAGAGGATATTTTACATAGTGGAAGCTAGGCGACTGTCCATTTCCAAAGTGGACGACGGTGGACGGTATACGATGCTCACTAAACATGTGTCACCACGTTTTAGGTGAAGTCGACACCTAGAGCGTGTCGACAATCTGGACCTCCAGGTCGTGGCATGGGACCAGCCGCGGTGCTCCAAGCAAATAACCACACGGAACTTGAACGCTTTGGACAGTCAAAAGTCGAGAAAGGGTGGATATTTTTAATGTAGTACTCTGTATTTAATGCATTTGCAGTAGCCAAGATTAGGTTCTATGGAGAGGTGTTGTAGCATTTTTCCTTACCCGTCAACACTCCTAAACAGTCGAACGTCGGTAAATGTCGTTTAGAATGTCAGGCAGACGTACACGCTTCAACACGGTTTCCCAGAAACATTCAGCAGCTACTAAAGCCCCCAAACTAGCCAACATTCACTAAGCCACCCGGACTGAGAAATCAATCGGATAAACGCATTTACTAGCCAACTTCAAGCCTGTCCAAAATGGATGGGCTCAAAATAGAACTGGCTTTTATTGATTATTTGCACGCAACCCTCCAAACATTTGAACCTCTGACTGTCCTCCTGCAAGTGATGTTAAAAGCAAATAGAGATCATCTTAAACCTGCGGCGTTTTTATTGAAACCATTGCAATGGAAATATCTAAAAGGGTACAATGTTCAAAAATGCATTAGGATTCAACGTATCCGATAAAGTGCATGTGGCATTATTAAAACGAAATCCAGCTTAAGGTACGTACTCATCGTCATCATCATTACACGTTAGCTGGAGGTGGAAAACACCTCAGCTATTGTGCCGCAATACAAAAGACAAGAAAAGGAAAACAGTGGCATGCCCGCTATGTCCCCAGTAACGGATGGACATCGTTCCGGAGAGCTAACAGCTGGCTGCCGTAAAAGAGTCATATTATGCCTAACAGGTGAGATCGTGATTGGAGGGGGATGCTAAACAGGAGGGGGATGGACAAAGGAGCTCACAACACAAACGCCATTGGGGCCGGCTCCAAGCCATATCAGCAAGTGTGTCCAACCAAACGTGTTCACCGTCCTTAGGAACCCAGCCAGGCAGTCGGGATGCACCAACCGACGCCAACTTCGAAGTGAGGGTTTTCATTTCTCTCGACCAAGTCATCACTTGGCCTCCCCTCCTCCTCTTCCAACCGCACCCACAACGCGCAAACAATGCACCTCGCGGAAGTCGGTGTGCTGGCATGCGCAACACGTGGCCCAACCATCGGAGCCTGGTGCGTGATATAATGGTGCTGAGCGGTTCACTCGCTCTTCCTGCACCAAATACGCAACGTCAAACACGCTCATTGTTCACGCGGTGTTCCCACCAGACATGAGCTAAGCTGCGAAGGCAGCGACGATCGAATTTGACGAGCTTCTTCATGTCTGTCGACCTGATAGGCCAGGTTTCACAGCCAAATAGGAGAGTTGAACGTACGGCTGCGTTGTAAACTCTGCCCTTCAGGGCGAGAGTAATGTCGCGTCTGCGCCACAGGTGGCGGAGATTGGCAAAAGCACCTCGAGCTTTTGCTATACGGTTCGTAACCTCATCTTCAATTCCACGGGTGCTAATATAACTGCTCAGATACTTGAATTCCTGAACGACTTCTAGCAAATCACCACAAAGCGTTAGCGCATAGGTGGGTCCCTGCCAATCTTGGAGAAGTACTTTGTATTTCGATGGAGCAAACATAGACCAAAACGATTGACAGCCAGTGCTAATCGGTCCAGTGCTGTTTGGCATGTTTGGGAGCTGTCACAGATTATGGCAATATCGTCCGCATACTCCAAGTCAAGAAGTCGCTCACCAGGAAGTAGCTCCACACCTTCTAGGTCGTGTCCAGCGAATGTTGTTTCCATGACTTCATCAATAGCGAAGTTGAAGAGGAAAGGTGACAGCGGGCATCCTTGTCTCACACCGCTGGTGATACTGAAGGGTGGCGAGAGTTTGCCATTAACCCTCACCCTGCCCGAACTATGTGCGTACAGCGCTTTGATAATGTTTACATATTTATCAGGCACACCTTTCCTCAGCAGACAGTCCCAAAGGGCACATCGATCGACTGAGTCGAAGGCACCTTTTATGTCAAGAAACACGACAACGGTGGGTCGCCGATAAACATGGCGGTGCTCCAACACTTGACACAAGGTGAAGATGTGGTCGATGCAGCCCCGACGTCGACGAAATCCGGCTTGCTCTTCACGAATCTGGCTTTCACGAGTGCCAGTCAGTCTGTGGAGAATGACAGAGGCAAGCAATTTAGAGGCAATTGAAATCAGACTGATCCCTCTATGATTGCCGCATTCTAAACTGGAGCCTCCCTTGAAAATTGGGACAATGACGGAGCGGTTCCAGTCTGTCGGGACTGTCTCCTGCTCCCAAAGTTTCACTAGCAACTCGTGTAGATCATCTACTAGAGCAGGTCCTCCGAATTTGAAGAGGGCTGGGGAAATTCTATCTGCCCCTGCGGCCTTATGCAATTTTAACAGCCTGATCTCACGTTCGACTTTCGCGCGTGAGGGCGGATCCAAGGAGACGGCCCAAGGAGAAGGGCGCTCAATGCCCGAAGGAGAAAGCGATAGCTCAGGTTGGTTAAATTGCCTTGCAAAGTGTTCAGCCCAACGCTCTAAGCGTTTTGACAGGCTGTAGATCGGCTGCCCACTCTCGTCGCGTATGGTCTCGCTAACACCAGGTCTCCTGCTGCCTGTTTCCCGTATCAGACGGAATAACTTACGATGATTACCAACGGCAGCGGCCGTTTCCATCTCAGAGGCACGATGAGACCACCAGGTTTCGCGCTCCTTCTTTAGGGTGGCACGTAGTTTTGCCCTGAGATTTTTGCGAGTCTCATTGTATTCGCTTCCAGCCGGAATACGTCGGCGAGCATCCATAAGTTCCAGAGACTGTGTAGAGACCCAATTTGGCAATTTGCTTTGCCACATGAAGACATGCCTGCTAACAGTAATGTTTGACGAATATGCGACCAGTGATCTTCAACGGTGTTTAGTGGGCGCTTACTCAGCCCAGATGTCAGCGCACTTTGGTACACATTCAGAACATCTGGTTTGGCCAGCTGGCTGGTGTCAATCCGTTCACATCGACGTTGCGGACGTCCACCGAAACGCACCAGGAGGTCGGCACAGACAAGTGCGTGGTCAGAGTCCAAGCTCGTGCTCCAAATCGAGCGACAAGTTTGGACACAGCCTCTCCAGCGGTAACTGATCGCGATATGATCAATTTGCGTCCATGGCTGTCCCGAGGCTGGTGGCCGCCAAGTCACGCTTCTGCGGGTGCTGTGTCGAAACTTAGTGCTCGCGAGAAAGAGGCGAGCATCTTCACACAGCTGTAGCAATCGCTCACCATTATCATTACGGGAGCCTACACCATGTTGGTCGCCCAGATGAAGCTCATCACCAACTGCCTTTCATAGTAAGGTACGTACTATGAAAGGCAGTTGGTGCAACTGTGTAAGGCTTCGAAAGAAAGGTCCGCAAAAAATCGGCCCCTTACTTTTCAAATTCAGTGGTTAATTGGTGGCAAACAAGTTTTCGAAAAAGGTTTACAGATAACAGAATGTATCACCACCAAAACATTGAGAGTAACGACCTATAAAACACCTCTGCAAAGTGACATTTTGCGGAGTCAGCATTTGCCAACTTCCGCTAGCCTTCGGAATACCGGTTCCGAGATAGTCACTGCCACGACTACCGATGTTTTACTTGAGTTGTAGACCAGCACAGATAGTGTTTTCAGTCTCCAAATAAAATGTACTAATCATAGCGAACTCAACGTAGATATAGTTGCTCACCTCTGCAATCGCTCGGAAACTAGTACGACTGATGCATCAACCGAAACCGCTATCATCTGTTCCGCAACGCTTACTCATACAACAAGGATAAATTCAAATCCTTCAAAACACAAGAAATCTTGTACCAAGGTAAATACTGGCTCATTCACTAGTACAGTAGAATCCATTGACTCGCCAGTATTGGTACGAGGTCCAACAAATGCAGTAAGAATTCCGATCACCAAAACAAGACGCAACAGTCCTAAAAATGAAGTGCAATGTAAATCTGAACATCAAGATTCATGAGGTCGATGTAGACCTGTCTACTAGACTATCCTCCACTCAGATGAATGCTCGTAGCGATGTACCACGTTAGATACTTAACTCCCGGGCAGAAGCCAGGTCATTACTTGAGGGCCAATATGCCATACACCATAATTCAATCTATCTAAATGTGTGCTCCAAAAAAACAGCCACGCAAAAGCACCTTTTAGTAGGTCCTCAGGAACACGGTATTTCTGAAAAACCTACAGCTCCTTGTGTGTCACCAAAAGCCGTCTCTCCATGATTAACTCAAACCAAATCGTCTAATAATATAACTATATACCTCACATGGTCTAACAGAAAATCTGGCATTCACAGGATCCTTTCATTCCATGTCTCTGACTCCGCAGACATCCAAGATATCGTAGAGGCTTTCTGTGAAGCAACTAGTATTATGCGTCATATGGTCAGAGCTGTAAGAATTCCGAAGAAGATTTATACTTATCCGGCACCAGTAGGGCTGCGGACCACAGAGCAACTCGTCTTAGAAGCATTGGCCGGTTAGCTCGATACTAACCAACGTGTTTTACAGTAGGTTATTGTCTCGTACTTATGCTTTTGATCGTGCAATGGTAACTACCACCTTCCTTTTGGGTGCGTCGTTTAGACCTAGAATGTAGCAGAAGCGCCACAAGCAACCCTTAGAGTAGTGTGCGAATACTAGTTAAACGCCATAGTTCATCCGGACGGGATTTGGGCCCACCCCTCCACTACTCCTAATACCTATTTTTCCTGTCAACGACGGTTCCTCAGCTGCTGCCATGTTCACTCCCACTAAATCAGCGGAGTACAGGCCATCAACCACTACGTTTGGTCCAATACCTCCAAGCTGATCTTCACCTAGCAACGAACCCCTCGTCAACCCACTTTCCCCTTGCCCACCATATTTAGGGAGCTTGTAAACAAACTACGCAATAATCACAACTTTGACGTTATCCTCCTAAATGCCTACTCACTCTTGAATAAAATACAAACCTTTTGAACGATTAGCTCTTTTTTCCCTTCGTATATTATCTTGGCCACTGAGATGTGCTTACGTGAAAACACATCTGATGTTACGGCCACTTCCGAGCCACTAATCATGGTGGCGCATGCTTTAAATACTCCAGAAATGACAGCTATGCTTGTTCACTTACGGACTCCTAGCTGAGCAGTTAGAAAGACGCGGTCTTTGTTTCTCCTCGTATAAATCAACTCGATTTTTTATCGGCTGTGTCTACAATCTACGAAACTGGTATAGCCCCTGTAAACTTTCTGCTAAATGAATTTCACGGCGCTAATGAGCATCCTGCGGACTACAAACACATAGGTTGTGAATTCAACGTGCCGGATGTTGTTTGGGGAACACATATCTTATCTAAAAAGTACGGTAGCTTAGTTTTCTTTGTCCATTTTTCTGACTGAATTCAGCAGGTACAGTCGCAAGCTCAAGAGGACCAAATACTCGATATTCTCTACACGCATGATGTACCAGATAAGCCAGGCAATGTATTTAGCACTTTTCTTGGCGCTGACCATAGGCTGATTGTGTTTTCATTTAGGTCGCCGCCGACAAATATCGTTGACATGTACAAACCCGTAACATGGTACCGTGAGTTGGCTTGCACCGACTGGGAGTTAGTTGCATATTTCATTAGATTGTCCCCATGGGACAGTTTCTTCTTAACAGCTGACCTTTAGATCGCTGCAAATGAGTACTATCGCAATAACAGCATCTGTCTCGACGTGGTCTCACCTCATAAACGTAAATGTACTACGAATCAAAAAATATGCAGACAGCTTCTAGCCTAAAATCAACAAAATGGTGGAAATCCTTCATAAAATATACAGATGGACGAATGACTTTTATCTGATTCTACCATAGAAATAATTCTTAGCTAAGTACCATGCCCTTCGCCAATCAAACAAAGCGAGTAGTGGAGGAAAGGCATGCACTTTCGGGGAACAACAAAGAGCAGATGTTTGCTGATCTCTTAAAACTTTGAACCCCTACAATGAATGAAGTAACTTTTATCACACTTCCCATTGCCTCTGTCGTACATGGCCCTGTCTCCAGTACCGAGGCTCTAGACGGGAAATTTTGTTTATTCTTCAGCAGTCACTAATTCCTCTTCGCCTCACCAACAAGTCTCTAGAATAGAATTTTAACAGAGATATAAAAAACCGTTTAGAGCGATAAAACAGTCTAAATACGAAGGCTTTGATGCTCTTCCCTTAATCGCGCTATAATTAGGGGATCAGAACGACCCTTAATCTGTTTGATCTATCCTGCCTTTCAATGATGATGGGCAAAGTACCAAAGTAGTGCAGACAGCCGCTGTTGTACCACATCACGAAGCTGGACTCAGACATGACGTTAGAAACTACCTGACAATCAGTCACACTACTATAATTTGCAGAATGATGCGGAGACTAATTGTCTTAAAAGTGATAGATTCCCTACCAGCAGGTGCCGGCTTAATAACTCACAACATGAATTTCTGAGGAAACACTCGTGTGTAACATGTCACTTTGACTTTCACGACAATCTCACTCTATCCTTAGACTGGGGGAAATCATCAATAGTGATCTTCCTAGACATGCAGAAAGCATTTGATTGTGTACCTCATGATAAGCTTATCGACCAAATCGCATCTGTTGGAATCAGCTACCCATTGTTATCGTGGTTCAAACCGAACCCAGGTGATTAGAATAAATGATCAAAATTCACAGCCTGGACCAGTGATGAGTGGCGTAGTTCGGGGCAACATTATCGGCCCACTACGCTTCCCGTTGTATATTAACGATATATTGGACGCATTACACTACGGTGTCACATAGTGTTTGCTGACGACGTGAAAATCGTTTATACTTTTGATATTACTGACATGAATCACACCATGAACGCCACTATATCTGATATGAAAGCCGTTGAGTTATGGTACGCCAAATGGGATATGCCCTTCTCAACAGAGAAGTGCAGTGCTATACTGTTTCGTTGCACAATTACACCTGGCACCCTGGTTGTGTGTGAAAAATCAATAACGTGCAATTGCGCAATAAAGGACTTAGATCGTTACTATCCTGGCTCACTAAACGTTATGGAACACACGGCAAATGTGGTCGCTAACGCTCGTCGGTAATATCGAACATAAGTTCGTCCATGGATAAGCTGACAGTTTAACTGCAATATCAAATTTGTTCCAACTCGTAGAGGATACCCAAAAAATCAGCAAAAAGGGAAGCAAAATTGTTTCGCCACGATTTTGATGTCATCAATACTTGCTCTCACTTGAGCGTGTTCAGGCGAAACTTGCTCTAATATTGGCCAGTTGTGGTGACCGGAATGTAGAAGCGCTTTAGATTCGCTACCCGAAATAGCGCTAACGCGACGTCACTCGATCCAGCTGAGCGGAAATGTGCATTATTATCGTGGGATCTTCCAAAATCTCGGAAAAGGGAAAAATATCTAAGCAGAGACGATGCACATATGCTACCGGCTTTAAGTTGATTGTTTTTCCTCATGTTATTTTGTGTGTGTTTGGTACTGTATATTCTCGTACATTTCTGTTACTACCATCTGTCATGAAGGTCAGACGTACAATATGTCTCGAATTTTCGCCCAAGAAGTAACGTAGCTAGTTAGCGGCTCGCATCCCACAGTGCTGCATAGAAGCAGTACGAAAAGATGAGACACTTCAAATCGCTGTCTGGAATACCGTTCGTGGTGCTAAGTGGAGGTAGGGGCAGAGGCGTGTAGTGAATTCCCTGGTGGATTTTACATGTGATTGTTTTCCAATTGGGTACAACTTCTTTATTAGCCAATTACCCTCTAGAAATGGAAAATTGTCCAAATAATATCGGCTTATATTGGGTCAAATAGGGTACTTTTCAAAACACTCACAATGCACGATACCATGTCCACCCTGTACACGATGACAACTCGACCATTTTTAGACTATTGTGCATTGATCTACAGCAGTGTAAGAATAGGTGATCCTGAGCAACTGGACAAGTTGCAGAGATCGTTCACTAAACGTCTGCTGGCATTGACCTCTCAAAGCGTTTACGCACAGCGCTGCAAGGCCTTACAACTAGACTCAATATGGCTCAGGCGGATGAAACTTGATATCTCTTATTCGATTTCGTACGCAAGCGAGTTCAAACCCAGAGCCTTGAATTTAAAAGCAAAGTACAGCTAATTAAGCACCACTTACCGAAAATGGCAAAGACTAGAATCCAGACACGTGCGAACTTTTACATGAACATTTACGCAAAAATTATGGAACAGGGTGCCATCCAAGCTGCAAGAATGTAAATCAGCTAAAATCTTACGTAAGGAGATCTGTAGCTCGCTCGTCGGTAAAAGTCGACGAAACAACTCAGTTTGCTTATTACGCACTGAAGAAGTCACCACGATTGGGGATGAAACGTTAGCAACGAAACTGTTCAGCTCGGAGAACAGAACAAAATCTGAACAGATTCGTAGCCTGTTAACTTGGAAAGGCTACTGAGTTGTTGAGGTAAAATGTCACGAAAAATATTGTCATCATCTTATATCTTCCGTACTGAACATTTTGACGCCTCGCAACCGTTGGTCTCAAGAAAGCATTCTGGCCTACATCACAACAATACGGGGCAATGCCACACTGAGCCCTGCAAAACAAAATCTACTGATATTTAGATAGGTAATAAATTTTACGTTTCTTTGGTCTGTGGGCATCTTACTATTTATTTAGCTATAACGAACCCTCTTCCTTATTTGTAGCTAATTCTCTTTCCTGTCCGGAGGTATCAGCCCAAAACTGCGGAGTGCTTCATGACATCTGTCAATGTCAATTCGTATATACCTCGGCTGCCATTTAAGCATTGATCCGGAACATCTTTTCTTGTGATAAACGGAAAACGTTTTCAACCATCCATCTACAAAACTAGACCGGATCAAGCATATAATCCGTGCCTTTTATTCTCTTTTTTTCTGTAATGTTAAATGCTCATTTCATTTTCCCGACAGCAACAGCCCAAGAGCAGACAGCAGTTCTCAGTGCTCCGCGATATCGAATGTTGTATTTCGCAAACGCAAGCAACTGATGGACGAAGCTGACAGCTTTTTCAGAAATGCATTGTATGTTGATAAATCAAGCACACATCTATTAGGGCAATCCCGCAACACAGCTTAATAGAGAAATTCGTCGGCCTTTCTTGGCTACATTTAACTATGCCACTTAATTATTTAACATCGTTATCGTCATTGTCCTCCTATATCCTCATATTCTATATTCTTCTTTATTACTTTGTTGGTCATGACTCAGTCGACCATCTGTGACGTATTGAAGCTTCCAAGTGGATAAGTGAACCCATGCAAGTTAAGATGCTTAGGACTCCGTAGCAACCTAACAAATATTCCTTAGATTTTTATGTAAAAATTTGTTCCTCAATGATACATTATTAGTTTTGGTTGTAACGCTGAATCTACGGCCATTTCACTTACATTCGGCTCATCACTTGTGTTCATTGTGAGTCCCGACACTAAACGTACGCTGTTGTCGCTTCATACGTTTTCGTCCGTTTGTAGTATTCCTCGAATACTATCCGTTGTGTCCGCTCTTCTGGTTTTCTGGTATGCACACCAGCGCAAGCGCACTATCGCGGACTAGTTTTTACTGGTCTTAAAAATCGCAAGTGCAAATTTAAACTATTTTTGTCATTTAATATTTTGTGAGTTCGTCCCTCTTTCTCGATTAGATAGGTGTATTTATTAGTTTCCTGCCTGATTTTAGTAGTTTCATCGTGTTTTGTTCATCCTTTATCTTCTCGGTTCACAACTCGAAGTGACATCTGAGTTTTTTCACAGCGTAGACATGCTTACATTGGATGTTCCAAGTTTCATGGAACACAGACAAGGAGTATGGTTTGCGATATTCGAGATCGAACTGGAAAATAAGAGCGTTCAGTCGGACCGTTCGAGGTACAATCCGCTCTTCCAACGCATTCCTTCGTCGGTTGTGACGCTAGTCCAGGACATCTGCCCATCAAATGAGACAAAGTATGAAATGATGCAGCAAGCGATTTTAAAAGAGTTACAATCCTGCTCACGGGCGTGATGTGAACAGCTCAATGGCCTCAGGCTGGGAGAAAACAAACCGTCTAGGTTTCTCCGCGAAATTCCGCGAATCGCTGATCCCTTATTCGTGAACGAAAAAAGGATAAAAGAGGTGTGGTTTGCACGTCTCCCGGAGCCAATGAGATAATGCTGTCCATGTTTCTAGATACACCCTTGAAAGAACTAGCTACTAAAGCAGACGCTACCTTCAAACGTCTTCCGCATCGCACGACCAGTAGCTTGGGTGACGTATTCTCAACGATAAGAATGGTCTCATATTGCTCCAAGTCGTCAGGCCGGTCTGATCCTAAAGACGAGGAAATTGCCTTACTTCGCAGCAAGATAGCAGCAGTGAAGGCTACGAAGAAGCGTGCGCCACGGTCGGACACTGGCCATGTTTTGGTTACCGTTCATTGCGGTTCCTCTGGGCCTGTACGGAGTACCTCTCGATCGACACAAAAGCGCAACCTTATCTCTGCACGTTCTCAGGCAGATAATACCGATCACAACAAAGAATTGAGTTTGTATCACCGTCAATTTGGTGAAAAAGCTAGACGTTATCGGGCTCCCTACACTAAGCACGACGCAGCCGCTTCAGGGAAAGCGAATAGGCCGCATACTAGCAAGACCAACGTACGCGTCAATAACCAAACAAATCGCCTGTTTTATGTTAAGGATGGATGTTTTTCCATCAGCATTCTCATCGACAGGGAGCGGAAGTCAGTGTCATCACTGCGAAGGCGGTTGACAAGCACTCAGAGCCTACGTACAATATGCGTGCGGCCAACGATTCTCAGATATCTTCATTCGGTCAGCGCATGCTGAACCTGAATCTCAATCTTCGTCGAGATTTTCATTGGTGTGATGGGGACTGAAAGCTGGGGTGATGGGAATCATCTGCCCCAGTACGGTCGATCAGGCGACCGATCTAGCGGACTAGTGAGTTTTAAACACCCAGCTACTTGTGCTTTGCCTCAGAATTGAGAATACAGCTTTTGTGTGCAGAGCCGGTGTGTTTTCTTTCTCTTGACGCGGCTTGTAGAACCAGGCACGTAACATGGTGACAGAGGTGCTGACGTACCCAACCCCGCTTGCATGTGATGCGCAAACATTGATTCCATTGCCGCATCCTCTACAAAGGACAGCAATATATATATATATATATATATATATATATATATATATATATATATATATATATATATATATAACTAGAGGGCGTGGAAAGGGAAATGGATGGGTTTCGCAACGCTGCTCGCGTTAGACGAATTTCCGAGATCATAACAAATAACGATGTTCGGGTACTGCATCGGCAAAAATGCGAGACGGATATTAGAAGTTTGGAACTTCTGCGATTATGACGAAGAACCAGATCTTTCAAGAATAATCGAGTGGTTTAGTGATTTTTGTGAAGTCTGATCAAACCATTTTGCTCGCTGCTGCCGATCGGCTAACGTTAGCTCACTTACTATTGAAAGTCAGCAAGAAAAGCATGAGCTTTCAATAAATAACAGGCGGGATCGCGAAGAGTATGAAAGGATCGTTGCGACACCGTCGATTCAAGAACGATCAGTATCGTTCTGACTTGATTCAATTGCCACCGTGAGTGCACCGTTCGAGACACATTGCACCGGAGTGTAGTTCAGTGTAACACGGAGTTGTCACAAAGGGTGTAACAACTTGATGATACATCCAAAAGGGTAGGTTGTGGCGAAAGTTTTCAAGAAGGCAAAGAATCGAATTATCAAATTCAGAAAGACACATGAGGATTCTTATCTAATCCTACTTGAAAAAGGACCTCTAGAGAATTCGGCAAAAAATCAGGTGCATTTTCTAATCAAGCACAAAGCACACCGAAAGTTCGCCTGAAATGGAAGAGGCGATGGAACTTGTGACAACCGAACTAGAACAAAAGAAGGAAAGCATGTGATGGTGACTGAAAGCTGGGCTGAAGGGAATCGCCTGCCCCAGTACGGTCGAGCAGGCGGTCGATCGAGCGGACGAGTGAGTTTTTAACGCCCAGTTCCTTGTACTTTGCCTCAGTATTGAGAATACAGTGGCTTGGTGAACCAGGCACATAACAAGTGGGTTTTCATGATCGCGTCTGTACCCTTTGCAATTATCGGTATTGACTTCCTCCGACATTTTGGGTTGCTTGTTAATGCTGGTCGCCACAGACTTTTAGACGACCGTACTAAAATAGAGGTTGAAGGCATTATTTTAGACGCCTCGATAATCAGTCTCATTTTACGAATCGCCGATGCGCCTTCAGAATATGCGAACTTAATCTTGGAATACGCGCGACTGGTATGATCAGCTCCAAAGCTTCCAACAGTCACGACAGAGGTCGGTCATCACATTGTCACGCGCGGTCCGCCAGCGAGTACCACATCAAGAAGGCTAGCCTCGGACAAGTTACATGCCGCAAGAGCTGAGCTCGATCACAAGCTTCTGCTGGGTATCATCATACCATTCAGCAGCCTATGGGCGTCACCACACCACATGGTTCCGAAGAACAATGTGGGGGGCTTGCCTCCTTGTGGCGATTATCGTTCCCTAAACATCGTGACAACGCCTGTTCGCTTTCCTATCCCACATAGCATGGATCTCATCGCCAGTCTGGTATGCAGAAATGATTTCAGTAAACTTGACTTGGGATGCGCTTACAACCGAATTCCTGTAGCCCAAGCGGACATTGATACAAATGCCGTGACGAAACCATTTGGTTTGTTCGAGTTACTGCGCGTACAGTCTGGTCTACAGAATGTAGCGCAAACCTTTCAGCGCTTCATCGTTCAAGTTTGTCAAAACCTAGACTTCGCTTATGCTTATCTCGAAGACACCCTAATCGCGAGCACTTCACGAAAAGAGCAATTGCTCCACTTTGAATACTTTTGATCTTTATCTCAACACAGGGTGCCGATCAACGCAGAAAAGTGTTCGTTTGGAGCCGATTCGGTCAGTTTTCTCGGCCACCATATCTTTCCTGCAGGCGCCGTACCGCTACGGGATAAAATTAAGGATATTATAGACTACCTCGAGCCTCATTCATTCAAATGACTAAGACGCTTTGACGGTTTCGTCAACTTTTATCACCGTTTAATACCAGAATGTGCGTCGCTTATGCAGCTCCTCACGGACCTTCTCCGAAGAAAGCTTAATAAATCAGATTTTCCGGCGGCAGCACGCATGCGTTTAAAACATTAAAAGAAGCTATCACCAACATAGCTACTATAGTGCACTGCGACCGGCAGCTCCACTGTCGCTCAGTACCGACGCTTCTGACGTGGCAGTTTGGGTGGTCCTGCAACAAAACTTGGTGACGCTTGACAACCGCTTTTACTTTGTTCTAAACGCTTGCAAGCTGCCGAATTTCGTTACAGTAGTTACGGTAGGGAACTATTAAACATTCATTTATCCATACGTTTTTTCCGACATGTCTTAGAAGGCCGATCCTTTGCCGTCTTCACCGAGCACAAACCCATGACCTACGTGCTTGACTGGACTACTGACCGATACTCTCCTAGGGAGTCGCGCCACCTAGACTACATCGCTCAATTTACGACCGATATACGACATGTCTCGGGTGTGCATAATGCCGTCGCCGATGTACTTTCCCGATTTCAAGCGACCTCCGCTGACACCGGCACCACTATCAACTTGGCAGCCATGGCCGCAGCTCAACTAAATGATCTTGAGGTTGAGCTACTAAGCAGGTCTCCCTCGCTGGATATACGACCCGTTCCGCTGACATCATCGGACGGAACTATACGATTTACCTGTGGGCACGTCGCGCCTAGTCGTCCAACGCGAATTTCGAGAGGCCGTGTTCGACACTATGCATGGCTTGTCGCATCCAGGCGTTCGTGCATCGGTGAAACTAGTAACCACACGGTTCGTCTGACGCAATGTCAATCATGACGTTCGTGATTAGGCAGTTGCTTGCCTTCCGTGTCAACACGCAAAAGTGCATAAGCACACGAAAAGCCCTTAAGATGCGCTTCCAACACCAGACGCACGTTTTCATCACGTGCATCTGGATATCGTAGGCACCCTGCCACCTTCGAAAGGTTCGGTATAACTGCTGACTTGCATCGACCGATTCACCAGAATTGGAGTAGACCAGAGGCTACTTCGATTCCGAACTGCTCTTCGAAAACGGTAGCGTAAGCACTTTTGGAGCGCTGGGTAGCTTAATTAGGCTGTCCCGCCACCCTGACTAATGATCAAGAGTAACATTTCTCATCTGCTTTTGCTACTTTGCGTAAAAATGTAGGCTGTCGCCACTCCAGACGACGGCGAATCTTCCGGCCGCTAAAGTCATGGTGGAGCGTTTTCACCGCCAGTTGAAGTCAGCGCTAGGTGCGCACACAGATCCTTCATAGTCTTAAACACTTCCTCTCGTCCTCCTAGGCTTAAGACACAGTGAAAACGGTTTCGACGCAACACCAGCGCAGCTATTCTACGGGTGCACGCTGCGGTTTCCTGGACAGCTGGTATCTCCAGCACCGTCCAATTCCTCCTTTGACTACGGAAGATACATCGATCGGTTAATTCGCCAGATGCGCCCACACGTTTCACGGTTGCAGAAGACACCGGTGTACGTGCTAGGAACACTGTCTATTTGCTTACACGTACTGCTTCGCGTAGACAGTGTTCCACAGCCTCTGTAATTGTCGTACATTGGACTCTTCAACTTAATCAAGCGAACAGTTAAGACATTTGCAATCGACCCCAGTGGCCGACGCGAGATCGTCAAAATCAACCGTTTAAAACCAGCCTTTATAGCAAAGCTGCGTGCGACATTTCAACTAACCGCACCAATTTGGAACATCTTAATGTATTCGAACCAGACCACGATCCCAATCTGTGAGCAATAGCCGTCACGACATCTTCCGAACGTAGCCTGAGGCCACTCACGATCAATCGCCGTGGTCGGGAGGTTCGTAAGCCCATTCGTATTTCCGATTATATACAATGCAAATACTTTTGGGTTTGTAAATATTTTAAGTATTGTCCTTTTTTTAATCAAATAACGTTTTTGAAACACAAAAAAGCGACAACTTCCGAAAAACAGATAGGGCGCCGTTTATTATCCTCTGCGACGGCCAGAGCATCAAGAAATTGTTTGAAGAAAGGTTCATTATATTGCATGGGCAGAATACTATCAGGTTGCTCAGGCCTAGACAGGAGAACGATTAGGGTTCTCAACCAAAGCCTTTGGTTCAAAAACCTTAACGCAAGGCAGCGGGTTTCCGCACTGAAATACAGAGCCCGTTTTATGAAATGAGGAGCTTCCCCCATTTCAACTCCCAACCTGGAGGAACAGGAGTTTGTCTGGTCTCTAACCATTGACCAATCTGGTATGAGTGGCTCTGAAGGTGAAAAAAAACACCACCCAGCATAGCTCAATGGATCTCTGAGGCACGCAAACCATCGCACCACGGTAAGGTCCAGCCTCATTGCGATGGGAAAAAACGATTTGAAACAATGGCGAGTCATCCTCGAAACCTTTTCGTTGGATAATGTTGTGACGCGATCGCTCAAAATTAAAGAAGATGTGGCCCGAGAATCCTGAAAATCGTGGTTCAATTCGAGCAAGCAGCGACGAATGTGTCACACAGTTGGCGCGAAAATCGAAAAAGCCTGCCATCGTAACTTCGGTTAAGGACTGCAGATGCTTGGTAACGCCCAGATACGAAACCATCTGAAAAAGTAGACATATCGACTATGATTGCGCCTGTACTCCATACTGACGTAGATCTAGATGAGGGTTGGGACGCAACCTAGTCAGAGCAAGGTATGGAAATAGGATCAATATCTCAAAAAACGAACATCGTCCGACCTCACATTGATCGACACGCCCCCACACCTGACTACCTTGACAACCTGCGGTTTACTTGAGACCGGTACACTAGCCTGCTTGTACACGAATACCTAGGGTCTCTTCAATAAGCTGGCCGAATGGAGAGATCGTCAAGATTTTCCAGAAATGTGATATCATCGGCAGCACGGAGACATGGTCACACGCAGAAATGACAGACGCAGGAGTTTCGCTACCTGGCATGTCACTCATTCGGAGCAACAGACTGAGAAAAGGAGGCGTAGTTCGTTTTGGTGCCACCTGCAGTTAAGCAAAAACCAATCACAAACTGCTGTATAAGCACGTCAATGGTCAACGGAAGGTTAGGCAAGCAGTCCCACCACTCACGACGGCTTATGGCCCAACACGAACAGCTACGGCAGCAGCAAACGCGCTGCGGATGCAATATGCCCACTTTCCAGAGTATTAACACCAGGAGATCCTCCAGCTTTTATCTCACCGCAGCCGGGATGAACATCTTATTTTCCCCACCGAAGCTGAGCACTCTACGCAAGTACAAATCCCCTGGGTGTCGATACTATCGACCGGAGACACTGGGAGTACCAGCAAGTCAACCGGCATATCCAGTGCCTCAATTCTTCCAGCGCTGCTTAGACCAGAACCAAGTTCGTCATGTGGAAGCTTGGAATAATAACACCCATTCACAAAGGTGGAAGCAGAACCGAGTTTTCAGACTACCACCCAGTTTCCATTCTCTCTATACTGTCCAAGGTGATGGAATCCACCAGATCCGATACGCTGGTGGGCTATTTGGAAAACCCTAGCAATATTTTTCTGAGCAGCACGGCTTCCGTCGAAATCAATCGTGCACAACGAATCTGCTAAATGCACGGAGTAGCTTGATCGAATCAGTTGACGCTGGAGAGGCGGTAAATGTGATGTGATGGTTACGAGCTCGCCTTCCGTGGTTCTTCCTTGGTTGCCGCTGGATTGTTGTGATTGTGCGCATCGCTGCCTGCTTGGTTCACGATCGGACTCTACGTACACGTACATTTCGGCATACCTCGGGATTTACGGCCGTCCGACGCTAAGGTGCATCAGGATACTTTATATGTGAGGTAAACCTGACTGACTTGGTATTCTCCTTTACCGGTTCCTCCATATAATTGGTGACCCCGCATTTTTATTCAACTTTTTGTGTATATTTTTCTTTTTCTACACAATGTCTGATCACGCGCCTGCCATTAATGCGTCGGAACATTCTCTTGGACTCGTTTTGCCTTCATTTGACGTTTCTAACCCACGTGTTTGGTTTGTTCAAGTGGAAGCTGTTTTCCGTTTTCGTAAGATTACATCCCAGTCCACAATGTTTTCATATGTGACTGCTCACTTACCGTCCAACATCGCCTCTGAGGTCATCGACATTCTTGACCCTATGCCCCTAGAGTCCCCCTATGATAAACTTAAGGCAGCTATATTAAAGCGCACTACAGCCTCAGACGAATCACGCCTTCAGCAGTTACTCTCTGGTGTTGAACTTGGAGATAGAACGCCGTCTCAATTACTCCGACACATGCGTTCTCTCGTCGGTTCTTCCACACTGGATGATTCCGTTCTCCACCAATTGTGGAGTAATTGTCTTCCTGCGAATACCACGGCTATTTTAGCTGTTCTAACCGATGATCTTCCGCTAGACAAACTGGCAGAAGCTGCTGATAAAGTTCACGAACGCTTCAGTAAAACGTCTGTATCACACGTCACTGAGACTAGCTCAGGCAACTCTCTGGAGCCACGCTACTTGATACAATTAACGAGAGGCGTTTTAATCTAGAGCTTACCTTGTCCCACCTCAAACGCGACCGCGTTCCTTCGCGACAACCCGTTTCTCTATCCAGACGTTCTAGCAGCTCTCGTACACGACAGTCTCACCGCTGTTGTTATTATCACCACCGCTTCGGAGACGCAGTGCGTAAGTGCCGTCCAGGGTGTAAAAATCGCAAAGCCTTTTCAACTCCTACGTCGGGAAACCACATGGCCAGCCAGTAATGGCGGCGGCTGTCGCTGGCCAGGTTATTAGTCGCCTGTTGTACGTATTTGACTCCACAACCAAACTTCACTTCTTGGTTGATACTGGTGCAGAAGTCAGCGTTCTCCCCCGTTCTCTGGAAAAACGCCCCTGCAACCAGCTGGTCCAATGCTTACGGCAGCTAATCAGACTAAAATCGCGACCTACGGCCAGAAATTACTTACTTTGAGTCTCGGACTACGGCGTAACTTCCCTTTCATTTTTACCATCGCCGATGTGCAAAAGCCCATCATCGGAATCGACTTCCTCAGCAAGTTCGGTCTTGTGGTCGACCTACGTTGTGGGAAATTACGAGACGATACTACGTCTTTAAGCATACCCTGCAAACTTGCTTCAGTCAATTCTCTCGGGCTTCGCATCCTCATACCTGACGACTCACAGTACTGTTCATTGCTCCGACAATTCCCGTCTCTAATTCGAGCGAGTAACGATACTTCCGACCCTAAACACGATGTACGCCATCACATCGTTACAACCGGTCCGCCAGTAACTGTTAAAGCTCGACGCTTGCGCCCTGACAAACTTCAGGCAGCTAAAAGGAATTCCAACACATGCTTGATCTCGGCATTGTTCGTCCTTCAAACAGCTGCTGGGCATCACCTCTCCATCTGGTGTCTAAAATGTCAGGCGATTGGCGACCATGCGGTGACTACCGTGCTCTCAACAACGTCACTGTTCCGGATAGGTATCCTATCCCACATGTCCACGATTTCTTACTTGGACTAGCTGGAAAGTCAATCTTTACCAAACTCGACCTAGTCAGAGCTTAGCACCAGATTCCAATGGCGGAGGAAGACATCGCAAAAACTGCCGTGATCAATCCATTCGGCCTTTACGAATTTCTTCGTATGCCTTTCGGCCTCCGGAACGCAGCACAGTCTTTCCAACGCTTTATGGATCAGATCCTCCGTGGCTTTGATTTCGTCTACGTTTACACTGACGATGTTTTGATCGCAAGCGCCACACCCGACGAGCATGTATAACTCCTCCGAATGGTTTTTGAACCTTTTGAAAACCACCGTATAACCATCAACCAGGACAAATTCAAAGTTGGTCAGACCGCCGTCGAATTTCTCTGTCATAAGATCGATGGTGAAGGTATTAAACCTCTCCCGGATAAATCCCAAGCGATCCTCGACTATCCGATGCCCCAATCTGTCCGAAGCCTACGCCGATTTCTCGGTATGATCAACTACTACGGCAGATTCATCCACAACTGTGCTGAGTTACTTCATCCGCTTACCGACTTACTGAAAGGAAACTCAAAGACGTTAACGATAACCCCAGAAGTTGAAGCCGCTTTCACGGCCGTCAAGCAGAAGTTTAGTGAGGTCACCTCTCTCCATCATTTGAACACCACTGAGGACGCTACACTTGTCCTTAAGACGGATGCTTCAAGTTCCGCTGTCGGTGCAGTTTTGCAACAGTTAGTTGATAACGAATTTCAACCACTGTCCTTTTCTCACGGAAGCTACAACCTGCTCAGGTCAGGTACAGCACCTTTGGTCGTGAACTGCTCGCCATGTACTTGGCTGTGAAACATTTCCGTCACCTTTTAGAAGGACGTCGTTTCATACTCTTGACAGATCACAAGCCACTGGTGTACGCTTTCCGTTCTGCCTCGGACCGTTACTCACCCCGAGAAACGCGTCATCTGGACTATCTTTCGCAGTTTTGTGTTGATGTTCGTTATATCGACGGTCCTAACAACGCTGTTGCCGATGCATTGTCCCGCGCTCATATGAATCAATTGTCGTCAACACCCATCGACCTGGAGAGAATAGCGGCCGCTCAAAACGATGATCCTGAGCTTGTCCAACTTCGTTCAAACCCCTCATTGAAAGTCACACAACTGCCCGTACTTAACTCTGACATAAGAGTTTACTGTGACCTTTCAACCGGTAAGCCTAGACCCTTTGTCCCACGATCATTTCGTCGAACCATTTTTGATCATTTTCATGGTCTTTCACACCCGAGTATCCGCTCCACCGTAAAGCTCATTACCGACCGCTTCCTCTGGCACAATATGCGTTCAGACATTAGACATTGGGCTAAACATTGTCTTAGTTGCCAAACCAGTAAAGTTCATCGTCACACAGTCACTACCCCAGGTACATTTTCACTCCCTGACGCACGTTTTAGACACGTTCACGTAGATATTGTTGGCCCTTTACCTCCTTCCAACGGTTTCACTCATCTTCTAACATGTGTTGACCGTTTTACCCGTTGGCCACAAGCTGTTCCTTTACGTGATACATCTACCGAATCTGTTTCCCGTGCTTTTGTCGAATCTTGGATTTCTCTGTTTGGTGTTCCATCCACCATCACTACCGACAGAGGGACTCAGTTCAGTTCCACACTGTTCCGTGATCTGAGTCGTTTATTAGGCTGTACTCACATAAGAACAACCGCGTACCACCCCGCTGCCAATGGCCTCGTCGAGCGCTTTCATCGACAATTAAAAGCTGTCATCCTGGCTAGTTTCTCCGGCTCAAGCTGGTCTGAACGTCTACCTGTAATCCCCTTGGAATACGCAATACAATCAAAGAGGGCATTGGGTGCTGCCTGTTATGGTTTCGGCTGACCTACCGATGACCTGCTGCTAGCGTGCACTCTGATCAGCCCGACTTCCCAAAGCAGGAGACCGGCGTACGGCTGGCAAGTATATTTTGCTTAACGTCCAACTAACGGTACATTCAATTTATGGCCAAATCAATAGCCCTCAGCGTAAAACGCTCTCATTGGCTGGTTCCGTCCCATTAACACCTTCCCCCGCAAAAGTTGACATAAGACTACATTTTTGGATCCAACTGCATTCTTACGACAGGTCTCCGTAGTCAATCAGTACAGCGCCGGGTCTGGACCTTCGGTTCCTCTGAGACTTCTGTGCGGGATGCATCCGAATTGCTTTGGGGATTAGATGGCATGTCGAAACTCTCTAGTAGAATATCTAACGGTAGTAACCGAGCGCTTGTGCCCGCAGGGATGCTAGTTGGTCGCAGCTGATTGGAATGCCTGGTCCAAATCAAAGTACCCACATTAACCTCATATAGCACCTGTCCAATATTTCTCCGTATCGATCCTACCACCCATTGCGGGTTTCCCGCGCGATAGTCTCTTACTAAGACACGCTGTCCGGGGTAAAAGCGGCGTGACTGAGTTCTGTGTCGCTCGTTGTAGTACTGCTCCATCCGAACGTTCCTTTCTTGCTCATTAGTACACCTCGGAGTTAGCAGGGAATTCACAGTACGGAGTTTTCTTCCCATTAGTGCTTCTGCCGGCGACAACTGGTTTGGTACTTGGGGATTTGAAGTTGATCTGTACACGAGCAAAAATGTATCAAGTATCTCCTGTGTGGTTCCTTCCCCCCGCATCTTTAGTAGCGATCGCTTAAACGTGTCGACGAAGCGCTCTGCTTGTCCATTTGAATGAGGATGAAACGGTGGCGACCGTAGATGCGTGATACCATGCTGTGCGCAGTATTCGGCAAATTGGGAAGAAGTGAACTGAGAACCATTGTCAGTGACCAAGGTTTCTGGTATTCCGTGTTGACTGAAAAGTCTCCTCAAAATGTTAATTGTTGCACCACTTGTCGCACGCTCCATACAGAAGACCTCAGGCCATTTACTATAGGAATCAACAACTATTAGGTACTGCTGACCGTTTAGGGGACCAAAGAAATCAGCGTGCACGCGTTCCCACGGTTTTGTTGCCAACGGCCAGGAAGCTAAGTCAGCTTTTCTCGGTGCCTTACTAGCAAGCGCGCATCTGGGACATGACTTTACTAGTTGCTCGAGTTCCGAATCAATTTTTGGCCAGTAGACAAAACTCCGAGCAATGCTTTTCATTCTGCTAATTCCAGGATGTGCCCGATGAAATTGCTGAAGGACTCTTTGGCGAAGTTCTTTGGGTATGACAATTCTCTCGGCCAAAAGTAAACACCCATTTACGATCGAAAGTTCGTCCTTTCTCCGAGAGAGAATTTGTAGCTCTCCGGATAGAGTATCACTTGGCCACTGCGTAGTGTGAAATTTGATTACCTGGCGCAAGAGGGGATCTCGCACAGTTGCGTCACGTACCATGTCGAACGTCACGGGAAGCTTCCTAAAATTCTCCATCAAGACCTGGTTGACCTCTGATTCAAGGGAGATTGCTGCAAGTATAGATTCTTCCTGCTGATGCTGTTGTAGCTCCAATAACCGGGAAAGTGCGTCTGCTTGACCTATGTCTTTTGTAGCCGTGTACTTCACCGCAAAATCATAGGCGAGTAAGGCCGTGGCCCAACGCTGCAGTCTGTTCGCGGTATAAACGGGTATACCGGACTTTGATCCAAATATGGCTAGGAGTGGTTTACGGTCGGTAAGCAGGGTAAACCTCCTGCAATACAACATTTTGTGAAATTTCTTTATTGCAAAGACTATCGCTAATGCCTCTTTCTCTATCTGCCCGTAATTCTTTTCGGCTGGCGACAGTGATCGAGCTGCGTGTGCGATCGCTTTTTCCGATCCGTCAGCAAACTTATGAGAGATAACTGCACCCACGCCATACTTCGAAGCGTCTGCCGCCACCACGATTTCAAGTGTAGGGTCGTAATGTGTCAGCATAAGGTCAGAACACAGCATTCGCTTCACCTCCTCAAAGGACTTCTGACAATCTTCGGACCAGTGCCAACGTTTGTCCTTGGTGAGTAACTCATTGAGTGGTCCACGCACGCTGTGCATATGTGGCAGAAATTGACTGTAATGACTGACGAGTCCTAAGAAGGACCTCAGAGTAGGCACATCTTTGGGAGGTGGCATCTTTTTTATAGCATCAATGTTTGACGGATCTGGACGTCTACCGTTCTTGTCAATTATGAAGCCAAGAAAATTAATGGAGTCCATGAAAAACGTGCACTTTTCTGGGCGAAGTCTAAATCCGTACTCTTGTATGCGATCAAGTACTAAGTGCAGCTTTCTGAAAAGGTCATCTGGGTTAGTTCCGACGACAATGATATCGTCCAAATATGCGGCAGCACCATCTACATCTGTTAGCATAGTATCCATGATTTGCTGAAAAATTGCTGGCGCGGACTTAACTCCGAATGGAAGTCGATGATACTGATACAAACCTCGGTGCGTATTTATCGTCAGTAATTCTCTAGAAGCTTCATCAACTTCTATTTGTAAGTACGCATCCGATAGATCTAGCTTGGCAAAACACTGACCCCCATTTAGTTTCGAGAACAAATCATCTGGGACTGGCAGAGGATACTGATGCGTGTTTAACGCTTCATTCAGCCCAGTAGAAAAGTCGGCACATATTCGGATCTGGCCGTTCGGCGTCTTGACAACCACAATTGGAGCCGCCCAAGAAGAGTAGTTCACTGCATAGATAACCCCAAGTTTCTCCAAACGATCAAGTTCCTGGTCAACAATTGGGACTGCTGCGTAAGGTACTGGCCGCTTTGCACGGAAAACAGGAACAGCATCGGGTTTTAAGGACAATGAGGCTTGCAACTTTGTACACTTACCAAGTCCTTCACGGAAAACAGGTGCATATTTCTCTCGAATTTGTTCGATTGCCATTGCCTTGGGGACTTTTGGTTTGTGTAAGTGTACACTTGCACAGATTTGATTAATGGGAACATCTAAGAGGTTGAATCGCTCAATCCAGTCTAATCCAAGGAGGTTCAAATTCTTGTGTGTTGTGACGAAAATAGTTCCCCAAGCGGTGAAGTTGGCAAAGCGACACTCACATTCAATCTGACCGATCAAGTGTAGACTCGTACCTGATGCGCTCTTCGCTTTATGGTTAGTTGGTTTAATGTCAGGTGAACCGATAGCTTTCCATAAGTTTTCCGTAATGACTGTAATATCGGAAGCCGTATCAATCTGCAGACGCGCTACTCTTCCGTTGATGGTAATAGTGACGAACTTTCTTCTATCTTTAACATCGTCCGTATAGTTAGCGTTTACTCTTGTCGCGAACCTTCGGTAACCTGCTTTTCGAGTATCACATGACGATCTAAATGACGTTTTGAATCTGCAGTGGGTCTCCTTGTGCCCCCGTCTAAAGCACCTTTGACAAACATGTTTGCTGAAAGGACACCATCTCACAAAATGCCATCCTCCGCATTGCCAGCAAGGTGATGGGGGTTTGGATTGTGGATATCTGCTAGGTTGAGCGGTCGGTGGGTTGTTTCCTGAAATTTGCTGGACAGATATATCTGCGGAATGTGCTCTCGAATCTTCCACCATAGCCGTATCGTGCTTTAAATTCATGATTCTTTGGGCTTCAGCAATGGCGTTTTGTAATGTAACATCTGTGTCGCGTTCCAACATACCAAGTATTCTCGTTCGTATCTCGGCGTCTTTTGGGGACTGTAGACTGCATACTAGTATCAAACACTCGAACTGGTCTTCCGTGAGCGACTTCAGTTTGAATTTCTGGCATTCACGTTTGACTATCGCCGCGTGAGCAATAAGACTGTCATTGTCCTTTTTGCATAGCTCTAGACAATTGTATCGGTTATTGAAAAGAGACGACTGGTCTCCAAACAACGCTGTGAGTCGAGCAACTGTATCATCAAAGCTGAAATCATGCGCGTTGTTTGGCAAAATGTAGTTAATGTATCTGTCATGTTCAACCGTTACGAGTTTTCGTAACAAAAGGCGAACTTTAGATGCATCATCGAGACCTGACAACTCTGCCCTGAAAACATCTTCATAGCGCCTGAACCACGCATCGAATATTAATCCTGAGTCAGGATCGAATATGAACTCATTAACACTACTGATCATCGCATCCGCCGAAGGCTTCCCATTGTTCTGAACGACCGTAGGCTGCACAGATAACATTTGGGTGAGGGTTTCAATCATACGCAGCTGTGCTGTTTCAAATTGCTGCTGTTGCTGCAACAAAATGATTTTCAGGTCTTCCGCTGAAATTGACATCTTGATCCACTACCTTCCGTCGCCAAAAATATATGTTATGGTTTCGGCTGACCTACCGATGACCTGCTGCTAGCGTGCACTCTGATCAGCCCGACTTCCCAAAGCAGGAGACCGGCGTACGGCTGGCAAGTATATTTTGCTTAACGTCCAACTAACGGTACATTCAATTTATGGCCAAATCAATAGCCCTCAGCGTAAAACGCTCTCATTGGCTGGTTCCGTCCCATTAACAGGAACGATTGGGGGCATTCAGCGAACGTTGCCGCCGCTTACGGCGTGACTTATTTCTGCACGATCCACACCATGTATGCCGCCCTGGACTGAAACTCAGCAGTGATACCAGCATGAGGCCACACCCTAAAGCTGACAAAACAGTTTAATAGCCATTTCGTCCGAAGAAGAGCACCCCGACCATCTTCCACCTCCCTTCCAGCGGTCAACATAACATTATGTCACAGTTAACCCAAGAAAGTGCGAACTCAGCAAGTCAACAGTGGTGTTTAGGCCACCTCGTCTCATCGTTTGATAGAGATTTTTCCTGAAAACATCCAAGCAATTAAAGACTTCTCAGCTTTGAATACATTCAATCACCTCTGCCGACCGTTGGTTAGGTAAATGATTATCTGTGCTCAGCTTACGCAACTCCTGATTGACCGCGTCAGAGGAAATGGACGTAAGTTCGTTTTCCAAGACAGCGCACACGGCTTGTACCGAGCTGAAGGATGCTACATCCAGCATAGTTCCGAACCGACTGCACTTCAGTTACGACTGATGTTTCAAACTTCGCGGTAGGAGCTGGTCTCCAACAATGCGTTCGTGGGCAATGAGAACCGCTCGGTTTCTTCTCCAAACTCACGAAACGAGCGGAACCTCACTACACCACATCTGACGGAGAACTGCATGCTATCTACTTAGCTACTAATCACTTTCCGCACACGCTGAAGGTTGTGCTTTCACAGTCTACAATGACCAAAAGCTTCTCATCCTCCGACAAATGCTCACCACGGGAATCTAGACACGTAGACTTTGTCACATAATTCACTGTAGTCAAACGTCGTCTCAAGTGTCGGCAATCACACTGCTCACGCTCTCTCGTGTCAACTTCACTCTTTGCTTACAATTGAGCTTGGCGCCATATCATTGACACAGACCTTTAAGGAACTAGGCAGTCCGCTTCACGGCGCATGCGGCCGGTTTTTCCCAACCACAAGAAGATCGATGCTGTGCGACGCTTCCACAAGTTGTCCTAGACTACTGCTGTCTTTCGTCTGCAGATGCACTGCATCCACTATCACATCCAGATATCCGTGCATCTGAAAGTGGTCACCGAAATTAGATTGTGTCTAGGCAAGAGTCTGCTTTCAGTGCTCGGGATAAAAAGTAAATCGGCCCACCTGTAGTCCTCTCGGCTCATTCCCTGCTCCAGACTCTCGGTTCTCGCATGTATACTAAGACCTGGTAGGTCTTTGGTCTTCTTCACGCAAATTCGTGTACATCACTACATGAGTCAAACTTTTCACCCAATGGCCAGAAGCCATTTACGTAAAAGAATGCACAGTAGCGTGCTATCCGGACTTTCTTAGATGGATGTGTCGGTCCCCGAGGCTGCTTCCACCCACTAACGGTAGCGAGAACACAAGACGAGCAGTGATCGGAGTATATCTGTCTTAAGAAGCAATTGTGTTATAGGATGCAACGGATAAAGGTGTATGTTACAAATCAATGAAATGCAAATGTATTCACACCTTGAGTTGAACATAACTAGTGAATCTATGTAGGTCTGCACTGAATCACAGCTTGGATCCTCTTCAAATACGAGAGATTTGAGCACTTGGCCAGGGCACCTTGCATCGACGATCGATTAATCCATTCCTCTAACGCACATAACGGATGCCCACCCATCTTATTCATACGACAGCGTATAAAACAGCAGCCAACAGAGTAAGTGTAGGCTTTCGTAGCCTCACTTCGCACCACCTCAGACCATAGAGAAGACGTTTGTGCTCTTAGGTATGCGCAGCAGCATCAAAGCTGATTGCAGTGGGCACCAGCAGAGTTGGTTTATGGCAGAACACTAAAGCTGCAGAGGGAAGTTGCCTCACTTCCTGCAACGTCGTGCACGCCTTCGTCCAACTCTACACCCCCTTTCAAATCGCATACGTTCACTGAGCCCGACTCCTTCTCGTGAGCAGATTAAAGATGTGTAACTGCACGGCGCACTCTCCATCTACACTCAGGTCTGCCTCCTCATTGATGCAGTGCGGCGCCCGCTTCAGCATATCTACACTGGCCCTATCAGAGTTCTGCAACAAACGCCGAAATACCTCATTTTAGAATGGTCACCGATTAACGATGCCCATCGATCGCCTCAAAGTGACCTTTGATGAACCAATATCAACCAAACAGATGACCAGCAACGTATCTATAACCGACATAATTGGTTCAACGGAAGCCTCATCCATGTAACCGCCAACCACACCTGGCTGTAGCCTTCAGCCGCCTCAGTCGATGTGTGGTAATCTGTGGACACGAAATCATCAGACTGTGTGTGTCTGAGTGCTATCATTGATCATCAAAGAGAGCCCCATGTGTGCGCCTGCATGTATTGGGCTGATGGCCGATACTCGAGGGTAAATCTTGGTTGGATTGATAAAATACCCTCGCTCATGCCGTGATGATTTTTGGCTGGTGCTGCTTCTGCGTGTATACGCTCTGCCAAGATTCCCTGCAAGCCGGATACTAAACGTGGAATTACAACTGAACTTCCGCTTCCATTGTGTGCGACAGGTTTATCGTCCTCTGCAACTGGAGCTTAATTGTGATGTGAATATGAGTGGGTTTTCCTGAGGTTTACATTACCTAAGAAACTGAATTCTTTTAGTATCAGACTAGACGACAAATTGGTGACCCAGCCATTTTTCGAACACCATGTCTAACCACGTTCCGCATGAATCATGCAGCGTGATTTATCTGACAATTCCCTCGGATTTTTGCTTTTTCCTGTCGACCTTTCTAACCCTCCCATATGGTTTAAACAAGCGGAATCTACTTCAGAATGATCTTGGTTGTTGCAAACGAGCTTAAGCAACTCACCGGTTAAAGCCTGATTGTGTCCCGTCATTTCAGCCAAAGTGACCTGTGCCCTATGCTAGGCTTCCAGTGGTAGAACAGGGGTCTCGAAGAAATAGGTGTCATCTCTCCAGCGATTTACTCCCCATGAGTAGCTCCGATTGGTGTCGTCAAAAAGGCAAATGGTTCAGTTCGTATGTGCCGAATTTTCTTTTATCGGATTAAATGCATCTCCAGATCATTGTTATCCGCTGCCGATTCTGGAAAATATCTTCACTATGCTTAACGATGAAAGTTGTTTTGCCAAGCGGGATGGGGAGGATGCCTACTTGCAAGTCGAAGTATCCCCGCAGTCTCGCGAACTACTAACCATCAACACAAACTGTGGTTCATTTCGGTATAATCGCCTACCGTTCGGAGTCAAGTCAGCTACTGTTTTTGAACAAATAATGGATTCCATGATCTCTGGTGTAAGGTCGACATTATAATGGGTCGCACCAGTGGGCTATACGAGAAGATATCTGAAGTTCTACGTCGTGTTGAGGAATAGAGGTTCCGGCTGCAAATGAGCAAATTTCAGTTTTTCCTCCCAGAAATCAAGTCTCTCGGTTTCATCATCGACAAAAATGGTCGTCATCCCTACCATGAAAATGTGCGTGTAATCAAGATGTCCGCTCCGAAAGAGGTGTCCTCTCTACGGTCAATTATCGGGCTAGTGACTTACTACGGCTCACTCTTACCGCCCGCCTTTCGAGATGTCAAAACACCACTGAGTAAATTGATAAAAAAAGACGGTGTTTTGTCTTGACCACCGGAATGTGAATGTACATTTAACCACCTGAAAACGATGCTTGGTTCCGACCTCCTCCCGATACATTTTGATCCCAAGCTACCGATCGTAGTCTCTGAGAAGGTTTGCAGCCATGGCGTCGGTACTGTCACCTACCACGTTTTCCTTGACGAATTGGAAACGCACTCATACATGCTGCTCTTATAGTAATAAGCAGACGGAAAGACATGTTCAGATCGAAAAGAATGGTCTAGCGCTAGTGTTCGCAGTGAAGAAGTTCCACAAGATTGTCTACGGTAGCCACCTCTGCTTGCTAACCGACCACAACCCGTTACTTGCTATTTTCGGCTACAAAAATGACATTCCGACTTATTCTGTCATCAGATTGCAACTATAGACAAACTTTCTACTGAACTATGACTGAAATGTGTTAGCGGAGAAAGTAAAATTTCGGGGCAAGCATATGCCCTCCCCCGGTTACTAAATCAACAAGATCAGAAAGACAATCATCGCAACAATCTCTCTGGAACCAGATGTTCATAAGCACCTGGCTTCCGCTGTTCGTGCAGTTCCGGTTACTCTTCGTGAAATCAAAAGAAAAACTAACATCGATACTATCATTTAAGAATCAATTAAATGCGTCCACAACCGATGGCTCACGACAGTAACCTCTGCAGAATTGCGGCTGATTCATCTGCGTCGAGATGGCTTATCCATTATCGATTCGTCTAATGTTCGCAGGTCGCATCGTCATCCCTACTTTGCTCCGACTGATCGTCTTGCGTCACTTTTACGTGGGCCATCCCAGTGCAGGACGGATGAAGGTCACAGTCTGAAGCTACATTTACTGGCCGGGTATCGATAAACAAATAGATACGCGGGTCACGCAGCGTTACCGACAGTTGGCCAAAAATCCTCCCCGCATAGCTACACAACCGTGAACTCAACCCGATGACTCTTTGTCGCGTCTACAAGTCGTTTTGGACCAACGAACGGCATTACGTGCCTATTCGTAGCTGACGCAATCTCGTGGCCCGACAGGCGACGACATCGTCCACAGTCTCAGTGCAGAGCAGATAAAGATGGGGACGTGGCTGATTGCGGTTCAGGGAAAGCGGATTGTGCAGTATTCCGTTGCTTAGAAGCCGCTAAGTTTCCCTGATGCATACTCACTTCCATTAAAATAATTTTATCGTTTATTCTCTGCTCGGCTTCTGTGGTTAACCGGTCGCAATTCTGAACTAGCATAAACAAGCAGTTAACGAGTGGGATGGTGCAGCACAGAACCAAGTGAATCTCGGGAGCTATTTCGCTCTCATACCTGTTGTTGGGACACATTTGCGCATTTCATATGATACCATTCCAAACAGTGCGAGGAAGACCTATGCTAACTAATTAATGACATTCTCCTAATCCGCAAATGCCTTTCGCTTGAAGCCTTTTCGGATTCGCATTTCTGCCATTTAAAGTGGTGCCGTTACCTGACCCATTGGGTTGGTTGGCGTTCTGTACTTTTGCAGCATTGAGAGCGACGCACATCAGTCAGACGAGCGTGGCGGTTGCAAGGTCAGATGAGCGGTCGGCGTGGTCGCGCGGTCCGTGTACCGGGTTATGCAGGCGCACTGGCTGACAAAGTCACAAGGAATGGCGAGCGACTGGAACCTGCTAACTGAATCTGAACAGATTGAGAGATCACAAATTTTTTAACAGCTGCGTTGAGAAACGCTGGATCGGAATAAGCTAAGACTTTACGGACTGCCTCGACAATTCTGTATCGAATGGTGTCACACAGAAAGGCAATCGGCTCAACGCGATTGAGTTATCAGCTTGCGCTTAATCACGGTTGTCAGTGAAAACGGTTAGTGATGTCACGGAATTTAATAGTGGAAGATATTTCCACGTATGATGGACCACTGTGTAGGGCTGGTAAATCCGGTTCGAATGAGCGCAGTGACAACGCAGCGAGACGATCGAGAGGAATGATGCAAATGAACAAGGAGGCACTTCACGCGTGTGTGTGGATGAACTTGACTCAGGACTTCGGAACATTAGTAACCATGTTCGCACCACTCTAAATTAAACGGTTTGTAGACACGTTCAAATGGGCCCTACTAAAATCGCTAGGGAGGGAACTACGGATGGAAACATCCAAGGAGTCCTTGTGCTTTACAAACACCCCAGACCCGGCAATAGTAAATGGACCCGCCCTGCCGAATGCCTTAAGGGACAAAAAACAAGCACCATTTTTGATGCAATGTACCTGTCGAAATCATCGTCACCAACCTCAGTATACGCATTAGGGTGAATTGGTCTACGCCCGTGACTACAGTAGTAGTAATCTCAGCAGTCTAGCAACTAGATACAACCATAGAGATCAACGGGCAAGGGACAGTCATCGCGTCATACTCATCGTGGTATAGTAGTTGAAGCTGAGCAACACACTTCAGCTACTATACCACAGAAAGAAAGGAACATTTTGACAAAAAGTAGAACATAACATTTTTAGTTTGTTTTTCACACGCCGAACTTCTCCTTTTTTGTCATTTGCAATGTTTGAAGTATTAAACACGTGAATCAATGCAATACTGTACACAATACTTCCAATGATTCCGGTTGCGGGCCATGTCTTCAAGAGTGCTAAGCCATTGGCACTCCGTATCTTTCGGTCCCCATCCTGGAAGACGTACGGATCCAACAGCGGCTAGACACGTCAGCGATTTCATGTGCTGCTGCCATGTAGAAGGCTGACCACTACGCGGTTGCCACCAGCCAGGTCCATGACGAGTAAACAGAGCATGACGCGGTAGACGCTCAGGTGCCATGCGTAGGACGTGACCGAAACATCTCAACTGGCGCAACAAAACCCAAGATGCGACGTCGAACGTCATTACTATTAACTCGATGTTGCCACCAAACACGAGCAACCGTTATCGAAGGCAGAAAGATGACGCATGTCATCCACGCGAATCGGCCAGGACTCGCACTCATACAACAATACTGAGCGAACTGATGCGCTGTAAACGCGGCACTTTAGCGAGAATGAGACGTCGCGACGACGCCAATGCCTCAGATTGACAAATGCTGACCGAGCTTCAGCAATACGAAGTGAAACTTTTTTGTTAATAGTGCCGTCAGCAGAAACAGCTTCCAAGGTAGACGAAACTATCTACCTGTTCAAGTTGTGCACCGAGTGAGCACGGGAGCAGGTGAAAGCCAAACCTTGAGAAGTACTTTACACTTCGATGGGGTGAAGCTCATGCCATACCTAGATGCTTCAACCGCCAAAAGATGCAGAATGAGTTGCATACCCTGAGGATCATCACCAAGTAAAGCGATATCACCAGCATAATCTTAGTCGCGCGTTCACCCGGTAGAAGCTCTAGGCCAAAATGTTGGAAACCTTCTAGAGCATTCGACAGAACGTCTTCGATTGCGAAGTTGAAGAGAAATGGGGACATAGGGTAGCACTGTCGCACGCAGCTATTGACAGCGAATTGCGAGGAAAGTTTGCCACTCACACTGCCGGATGTATGAGGGTAAAGTGCTCATAAGATGGCGGCATATTTCTCTGGTACCCCGTTCTATAGCAAGCAACGCCATAAAGCAGGTCGATCAACGGAGTCAAAAGCGGCACGTATGTCTAGGAACGCAACGATAGTGAGCCTGTGATAAATGTTGCGGTGTTCGAGGTGCTGGCGGAGCGTAAAGATTTGATCCACGCATCCGCGGCCAGTACGGAAACCAGCTTTTCTTCACGGTAGCGTGATTCACGTATTGGGGATAGTCTGCGAAGCAGAATGGATGCCAATAGCTTAGAGGCAACCGAAATAAGACTGATCCCGCGATGATTTACACATAAGTGCTGGAGTGCATTTCTTGAAAATCGGGACAATAACTGATTCGCCCCAAGAGGAAGGCACTATCTCTTCATGCCAGATTTTTGCGAAAAGCGCGGTCAGCTGGTTAGTGATCGCCACATTGCCGTACTTGAACAACTCCGGAGGAAGTCTGTCTAAGCCGGCAGCCTTGAAGCGCTTCAAGCGTCGAATCTCGAGGCAGACTTCCGCTTCGCTGGGTGGATTCAGTGGGACGAGCCAGGGTGGACAACAAAGAGTACTGCATGTACTGATGGGTGGTGGAGGCCAGTTGAACTGCAAGTGAAAGTGCTCGGCCCAGCAGTCCATAGGTCTCTGTAGGTTGGTGATCGGAGACTCATCCACCCCACAAATGACTTCACTGACACCAAGCTTCCTGAGGCCGAATAAATTGGAAAAGCCTGCGAGTGTTGCCAGAGAGGGCAGCGGTCTCCATCTCTAGAGCACGCTCAGACCACCATGACTAGCGATCCTTGCGTAGGCTTTGCTTGAGCAGCCGGTTGGCAGAACGATGCCGCTCGTTTCAATGTTATTCCACCGGGATATCTTTGCGGCTTTCGAACATCTCCAGAAAACAAGCAGAGATCCAAGCCTTTAGGGGGCGTAGAGTTAGGCCGCAGGTCGCCTGTCCGAAAATGGTCATCGCTTTCCGTATACAAGTCCAGTGTTGTTCCACGTCTTGCGGTGGATTGCAACTGAGTGCAAATGCCAGTAAGATTGATAGCTCGTCTGGACAGAGGAATCAGTTAATTTGTTTACGTCAACCTTGTGGTGCTTCGTGACCCCCAAAACACACAGATTTTCGCGCAGACCAGTGCATGATCTGAGTCAACGAAGGTGGACCAAAAGGACCTGCAGTTCAGTACGCTGCCGCGTCCTTCGAAGCTAATTGCAATGTGATGAATTTGAGACCACGGGTGTGTTGAAGAAGGACGCCACGTTGCTGAACGCTTCTTCGTACGCCTGAAGTTAGTACTCGAGAGAAACAGACAGTTGTGGAAACATTATAGTGTTGCTCATCCCAACACTGGCACCCCAAGACCGCGGTTTCGTCCTGGTTGGGACTCATCAGTTGGAGATAGTCTGAGTTGGGCTGGAACTCAGAGCCTAGTGGCTCATAGTTGACGGTTGTCTTCGCACAATGTGAGGAGCCTCTCTCCGTGATCAGAGCGGCTCTCATCGAGGGTCCTTGCAGCTGGATCCACGTCGCCTTATGAGTTAAGGTGTCTTAAAAATACCAGCTTTCTTAAGAATTCCGATTGAACCACCAAAATGTGAATTTATTATTAGCCGTTATTTCGATCTTAAAACGGCGCGTGTACATCCACCATTCCCGCATCAGACTACGACCTTGACTGGCCAACCACACAAAGTCCTAAGTACACCTATCAACAACCAGGTGTTTCGTTAATGGACGCTTGATTAATAATAATGTATATTCTCGGTTTTAAGAGGCATGCCTTGTTTGGCATGATCACAATCGTTTCGTATAGTGTTAACAGTATATTTCAAAGGTCAGGCAGGAAGAAAAAACGTGTTTTTATCCTCCAGGGTTTTGCAGTTCAAATCCTTGTTTGGTCACAATAATTTAATGGTGTCCTGACGGAGACCTTGTACGGACGGAACCGAATTTTCATTTTCTTGGGCAAGGGATAGGAAGAAATTCTGATGAGAAAAATAAGATAAAGGCTGAAAACATACTATTTAAACAGAGCATCTGATGTAGGTAAATCACTTACTATTAACTGACACCCGTTGCTTACGCTAATTCCGGTTATGTTCTTTAAGTTTATCGCGTTCGTAGCATTTTGTATGTATCGGGGATGCGTTGTTAACCAATTTAATTTATATGCTAACTTAGCGGCATAGCCGTATGCTTTACCAGATATACTTTATTTGATAATGTCATTTCAAGCGATTGACTGTTGTTTGACATCTCCAGTGTGGTTGCTCTTGATGTGCTTGTTGACAAGGTGCCTACCTGTTTGTTACCCACTACCTCGTCCATACTGGCTCCAGGAGACAGTTGATCGTTGCTGCAGGGGATGGGGTGCACAGTCCTTGTGGCCTTGCTTAGCTCAAAGAGCGGTTCCATGTACTCAGTGTGGAGCGGACTACGGTCCAGCTACCGCCTTGTGTGCACTTGATTCCCCAAATACAGCGTGCTTGTGTTTGCCTGTGAAGGAGTGCGGACCGACTCCGTTGATGAAACGTGGCTCCCATCCACATGCCTCCCCGTCTTATTCCTCCGGGTTTACACTGGTTATGGGATGTGGGTGATGCAGCGCAAGCCAGCCATAGTCCGTCTGTAGGTAAAGACGTCCTGTGGCACGCCACATTGACAGGCAGTTCCGGAACCGGATGCCGCCAACCATACATCGTGGCGTTCTAAAATTATTGGTTACAGAGGGGGCTATTTATTTACTTTCATTTCAACAACTGTACATATGGGCCGAAACAGAGAGAATGGGAGATCCATCTGTTGTATGTGAGGTGAGCTTGGTCGGCAATTGTCAACTGGCGCAGGTATTTGGTAAACCGTACAATAGGCGAGTAAGAGAAAAAATGAGAGAATTTTTTGAAATAGGGATGAAGACGTTGGAATCAGAATCGGTTAGCTTTACCGTAAAGTTCGACATGTTTACACGAGAATAACATGGGAAGCATAGAAAAGCAAGAGAACAAATGGTAAAAGCGAATAAATATGGATAGCTTAATCCAGCGTTTCCTTCTCACCTTACACTTCTGGTATGGCTGCAAAGAAGTCGGGGCTGAGTAAGCAGAATATGAAGGAGTAGAGAGAAAAATGGTTATCTCAATCTCAGTTCGCAATTCGTCTGCAGTCCACATTTGTTATGTGTCTGAGTTATGCGTCTCAGAGGAAAGGTGGAGTAAAGGGAGTTCTGACAACATTATATCTGTTGTCAAATACACGTTCATGAGGGCTTGATCAAGTGAATGTAATGTACGTAGCATGTTTCAGGTATATTTGTTATAAACACACGTCCAGTCCCCTTCTCGGAAGACATTTTTAATTGAAATGTAGTCGCAACAATGTTTTTACGCATTGCACCGTCAGGAAGACGGAAACTGCTCTTTTAAACAACGATCAAGAGGCGCATGCTCATAGTTCAATAGGAAGGCTGTACCAGACCGCAGTGTATCTGCTTAGGTAGAAATACATTGGGAAATTAGTTTTTGTTTTGAACACCACACACAAACACACTTATGAATCAAATCAAATAGGAATGTTGAGCTTAGTTCCATGCGTCTTAGCCACAATAGCTCCAGTTGTAACATCTTACAACGTTCAGACGACGATTTACAGAGGGCCTTTGTGAATGAGCTCTCCACGGTTTCTAGGCACATTCGGTCACGTTTCATGCTGCTTGTGATGGTCATAAGAATAGAGCTTGCACGGTCTTGTCTGCTGCCTTATTGTACTTGGGGCTATGGAAATGAAGCGGAATCGGTGTTCTGTCCGTGAGTTGAGTTGCATGCCTTTAGAGGGTTTATCATGACTTGCGTAAGAGCGGCTGTACCCACGGACGCTGCAGATTTTTGAAGTACCGTGTCCTGGATGCTAACCTTTGCTCCGGGATTACTGTCTTATACATGTTTTCAGTGTGCATTGTGCATCAATACCCTTCCTTTGGTGAATTTCACAAATTTGAAGGATATTTGCTGGCTCTCTTCGAAGATCTCAGTGATAGGCCCAACTGTGGTTTGAGTCCGCCATCTTAAATATGTGTGTGGACTTGTCAACTAGTGCAACTGCATACCTCTGGGACAGACCTGCAGTCAAATCAACTCCATCGGTCGTTTACTTGACCTTTACAACTTCAATGGAAGTCATTAATCAGCCCGATGGCCCAGCTAACGACACCACGCTGAATGGCAAACATCGAGTAGTTGCACATCCAAAAAGGATTCAAACTAAGGGTGTTTGCGGGTCAAGAGAATGTAATCGACCAGTCAAATTAGGCTTAGCTTGCTCGCATTGCCCCAAGTGGTAACATCCGAAGTGTGCCGGCTTATCCAAACAGCAGACGCAAGAGATGAATAGCTCACCAGATGTCCTTCGGTTCTGTTCGACCATTTCATTTCCCAAGTGTATGCTGGTCCCAGTCCAGAACTGCGACCGGTTGGTAACAGAAGCCGAGCAGCGAATGAGCGCTATAATCTCACATGAAGCAAGGCTGAATCAGTTAAAATTATGAAGAAAGGAAAGGTGCACAAGTTGTTGCCCTTGAATCACTACGAGAAAGGTCCCGATCGAGGTTGTTTTCCCCATCTTTGGCAGAACATTAAACGAAAATTGACGGTAACCCCGAGGGGCAGTGCCCGTGGCAACTAAAAGCAGGCACCAACCGAAACGTGTGAGTAACCAAATCCCACCAGTCTTGATGACACCTGTATGTAAAATTGACATAGCGTCTGGACAGCAACCCTTAGCATCTGCAGCAGACGGGTCTAATGTCGAGCCAAAGTCCCCTAGAACATCAGCCACATATGCCGCGATTCCAGCAAAGTTTACCCGAGAGGGAACACTTTCAGACTCTTCCGTTAAATCTATACTGATGTTCTGTGGAACATACGACAGTCGAAAAGAAACTCCGAAGGACCCAGCAATGCTAATCGCCTAAACGTTATCTTTATCCATGGTGTACCAGAGCTTCCTTCATACAATAACCAAGAGGCTGGAAAGAAGGATTTGAAACAATGGCGAGTCATCCTCGAAACCTTTTCGTTGGATAATGTTGTGACGCGATCGCTCAAAAGGTTACCTATATCGCCAAATTAAAGAAGATGCGGCCCGAGAATCCTGAAAATCGTGGTTCAATTCGAGCAAGCAGCGACGAATGTGTCACACAGTTGGCGCGAAAATCGAAAAAGCTTGCCATCGTAACTTCGGTTAAGGACTGCAGATGCTTGGTAACGCCCAGATACGAAATCATCTGAAAAAGTAGACATATCGACTATGATTGCGCCTGTACTCCATACTGACGTAGATCTAGATGAGGGTTGGGACGCAACTTAGTCAGAGCAAGGTATGGAAATAGGATCAATATCTCAAAAAACGAACATCGTCCGACCTCACATTGATCGACACGCCCCCACACCTGACTACCTTGACAACCTGCGGTTTACTTGAGACCGGTACACTAGCCTGCTTGTACACGAATACCTAGGGTCTCTTCAATAAGCTGGCCGAATGGAGAGATCGTCAAGATTTTCCAGAAATGTGATATCATCGGCAGCACGGAGACATGGTCACACGCAGAAATGACAGACGCAGGAGTTTCGCTACCTGGCATGTCACTCATTCGGAGCAACAGACTGAGAAAAGGAGGCGTAGTTCGTTTTGGTGCCACCTGCAGTTAAGCAAAAACCAATCACAAACTGCTGTATAAGCACGTCAATGGTCAACGGAAGGTTAGGCAAGGAGTCCCACCACTCACGACGGCTTATGGCCCAACACGAACAGCTACGGCAGCAGCAAACGCGCTGCGGATGCAATATGCCCACTTTCCAGAGTATTAACACCAGGAGATCCTCCAGCTTTTATCTCACCGCAGCCGGGATGAACATCTTATTTTCCCCACCGAAGCTGAGCACTCTACGCAAGTACAAATCCCCTGGGTGTCGATACTATCGACCGGAGACACTGGGAGTACCAGCAAGTCAACCGGCATATCCAGTGCCTCAATTCTTCCAGCGCTGCTTAGACCAGAACCAAGTTCGTCATGTGGAAGCTTGGAATAATAACACCCATTCACAAAGGTGGAAGCAGAACCGAGGCTTCAGACTACCACCCAGTTTCCATTCTCTCTATACTGTCCAAGGTGATGGAATCCACCAGATCCGATACGCTGGTGGGCTATTTGGAAAACCCTAGCAATATTTTTCTGAGCAGCACGGCTTCCGTCGAAATCAATCGTGCACAACGAATCTGCTAAATGCACGGAGTAGCTTGATCGAGTCAGTTGACGCTGGAGAGGCGGTAAATGTGATGTACCTGGAATTCTCGAAAGCATTCAACCGCCTAGATTATCGAATATTCGTTTCCAACCTACAGCGTTAAAGAATCCATTACCCACTTCTAAACTGGATCGTCAACTATCTCCTTCAGCGGTAATTGGCGGTCAGAGTTCGGAGCTCCTTCTCTGACCCCATACAAGTTGAATGTAGTGTGCCTCAAGACTCGATGCTAGGTCCCCGATGGTCTTTGTTAGTTAACAATGATCTCACACATGCAATCACATTTAACTTCTGCTGCTTGCCGACGACGTCAAGATTTGAGGCAAGGTTCGGGGGAATACTGACCAGCAACTGCCTGTGATCTAGACAAGGTACATCAGTGGTCCATCCAGAATTCCCTGCAATGCAGTGCGAGTAAATTCAAGGTGCTCTACATACAACACCATAGTAACTACTGTTAAAGGCTAAGAACAAATATAAAGCAGCGAGCTGCCACCGAACATGATTTGGGCGTACTGGTTCAGGATGATCTGGGTTTTTCCAGGCAATCCACGAAATCCTCCAAAACTCGCAACCAACATGTGAGCCTGTTACGATGGACATACGGACAAATAGATCGCTCTATTTTCCGGTAGATGCCTAGTACGGACGTTGCCGCCGCTTACGACGTGACTTATTTCTGCACGATCCACACCATGCATGCCGCCCTGGACTGAAACTCAGCAGTGATACCAGCATGAGGCCACACACTAAAGCTGGAAAAATAATACAGCTGCCTGGATTGCCACAGGAATTACTTTTTCGTCCGCGTGTCACTCGTCAAACGCTCCTCGAGAATCGGTCATTTGTGCACCATCACCATCCGTATTTAAAAGACGTTTTGATGACTCACTTACTTACCTACACTTTGTTACCTAGTATTAAATCTCCATCCTACTACTGGAATATACTTAGGATTTGTTTACAGTTACATTTTTGTGCTACGATCGTGAAACTAACGATAAGGCCCTCTTGTAAACATAAATAACTCACTGCTTTTTATGTTTCCAAAACCCTGCGATGCCACCCAACAGGACATGTGAAGCATGGCTTCTTAACCCGTACTGAATCGCGATAGTGGCCGTTGGATCATCAAATACCTGGTTGAAATTCTTGCAACGGACTGTGTTAAACTCAAATGCGAAAACTTATTGCGATGTGTCCACCCGTAAGCCTAGACAGTTTGTTCCCCAGTCCTTCCGGCGAACATTGACCATTTTCATGGAGTATCGCATCGAAGTAGTCAATCACCGATCGTTACATCCGAAATGGGGCAGGTAGGCACTGGCTCAACTGCCAGACAAGCAAGGTGCACCGACACACTGTCATTTTCAGGCTCAACGAACATTCCGACCACCAAGTGAGAAACCTAGGCTACAAATATTTGCATTAATATTACATTATCACTTCCCCCGTAACTGTCTAAATCCTCGAAGCACGTTTCAGACATGTTCAACCGGACAATTGAATCCATTGAACGTTTTCATTTTCGTTCTGATATGCGTGGATCGTTTTACACATTAGCCACACGGAATTCCCTTACGTGACACTCAGTAGCGATCGCAAAATGATACGTTCCACTTTCAAAATTGAAATGACCACCAAACAAGTCTATCTATTTTACTACACTATCGACCGGAGTAAATGGGAAGAATTCCGTCAAATAATCCAAACTTCTGATTGGGATGCAGTGTTCCGCTCGAACAATGCCTATACAGCAGTGGATCACTTTTATCACCCGGATCAGCAAGGCATAATGATTCTTGCTTTACCAGGGAAGCGAAACAATCACGTTCTCTCTGTGAGCCGATATATAAGGACCTAACATCATACGTTCAAAATGATACAGCCAAACGTTCAATCAGTCAGACATTCAGAAAATGGATGGTGCGCTGCAAAAATACAGATTTTACAATGATCCTACAAATGTGACGACAAATCACTGAAGACAATCACTCCCAGTAGATGCGGAAAACACATGAAGAGCTAACAGCCATACGAATTACATGTAAAGCAAGAGAGCTTCTCCGTCGAAGAAGCAACAACCGCCCATCATTGATCGCTGAACTGATCGACGAGGAAGTCCGCTCATTCCAAGATCCAGTCGCCAGCTGTGAAGCAATCCCTTTGTTCTTTGCTACCTGCATGAACCTACAGACGGAACTTATAAACCTACACAATGTTGTAAAAACGACGAAAGCTCTAGCTGGAATTGACATTTCTCTTCGCAATATCCACCAGGTAATTAGCACTATTCAGCACTCCTCCATACTGTGCTCATCTCCTAGTTCCTCGTGTAGGTAGGTGGCAGAGACCTGGGTGAAGTATGACTTAAATTTATCACAGGTAACCTGGACGGTATCATCCCCCGAGATCTCACAACGCAAACCTGATGCCTTGACTTTTATTGATTGGTAGTCTGCGTGCCATCTGTATTGACGATGCTTCTAATGGTGCCATTTGGAGAGCCACTTGTCAAAGGGTCTCGACATCTAGGGGCGACCATATGGAAATAGAGCCTAATTATCCTATGAATACATAGGCTCCGCATCCTTTCTATGGCCTTTAAATAAAGCCATACCATTTGACATTGAAGCGATTAACAAAGTCACGTATGGGTGTGGAGACAAAGGAACACTCACTAATGTCGTGTCACAGCCACACTTTGAAGTATTTTAGTCTGTGTTTAGTCATCAACTGTGATAGAAGCACCAATAGAACATACGTTGTTCAGCTTCAGGTTGGTCTACCTACTTCAATGGGAACAATGTCCCCCATGGCCGTCGCGATAACAATCGCACAAAATTGTCCAACCGCCTAGCAGCCATTGCTGATTCAGTTTAGGGTGTGCATTGTCCTAGCCACGGCGCTTGCCTGACTCCCTCAGACCTAAGGGACTGCGGGATACCAGTTAGAAGAATGCCTGTCTACACCACCATCAAAACCATCGTTAGGTTGCTGAAATAAGCCACCACCAGGTAGCGGTTAGCGATCAATAAGCATAATAATGTGTCAGCTGTGCGCCGTAACGGCGCTTCGCTGCCGCGCGACCACCACCAGTCGCGCGCGGGCTGTGTATACCGCGAGGACGCCCACCCCTACGCGGATTCGAACCGGTGACCTTATGGTTGCAAAGCAAACGTGCAGACCATTCGGCCACCGGCCGACGATCAATAAGCATAGACGATTTCATGTGGTGATATGTCTGCCCGCACTGGTTACGGCGCAAGTTTCGGATAGTGTGGTAGCCAGGATCTCCTCCTTAGACAGGCAGCACAAGTTGCCCATTGGACGGTTTCAGTTTGGAGAGAAATCGTCAGGGTTTCCTTCAGACGCGCATCGGGGCCGCACATAAGGTAGTGCTCGACTACTTTTATTGGACTTTCAGTCACATGCTCGGGGCTTCCAACCGGTGTTTCATTGGCTAAAGTCGCATGAAAAATGAGTGTTAACGACGCTAAAACAGCTTTCTTAGCCTCGCTAACTTGAATGCACAGCACGCAATTTCAAAAAGGTGCCACGCTAAAAGCTTGGTAGAATGCGCCAACACGCCTGTAAAATGGTATGGTTTCAACTCACGTGTAAACGCAGAACGTCATTAATGCCCTATTGATAAGCCCGTGTCTAATCAGGCGGTTAAATCCAGTTCATCGGCTTCTATTTAGAGCCAACGACCCGCCTTCAAATTGGCATGCCTCAACGCACGTACATTGTTACTGATTGATCAACAGGCATCATTTGTCCGAACATTAGAGACCCTCTCGATCGATGCAGCTTCGAGTACCGGGCAAGCCGGTGTTGGTAGTGCCCAGAGTCCCAGGGGTGAAGCTGCTCCGGGTGGCTGGATGTCAATTAGAAGGGGGCATCAAACATCTTACACAGCGGTCCGAATGACTAGAAAAATTAACGATGCGGACCGGATAACTAACAAAATGGCCAACGTAAGCCGCATAATTATTATGCACAATAGTTACAAGTCAAAACGCACACTTTGAGAAAATAGACAAAGAAAATGTGACATTCCGTACTCGCTTTTGTATTCTTAGTAATCTTAGTGAAGGTCGAGATACAGTGGATATGAACAATAAAAAGATATTGACTTTCAAACATAACAAAAACCCTACTGAAACACCGGAAAATGGAAGCCAATGGTCATTGGTGGAACTACAGCTCACCAGAGGTACACGTCAAGTTCCTTGATTGCAGTAAATCGTGAACGGAGACGCGCTTTGAAGGCTTGAGCAAGGCGTTTCCACCAAAGCCAAACAAACGAACAGTGATCGAACTGTATACCAGGTATTTAGCATCACCAAAATATACGAACCTCAACAATTCGCGGTTTCATATCAATGCTATACTAACAACCTGGAAGTATAAATAAATAACGTTTTATTCACCAAAGTGAGGCATAAACTAGTGGTACTCTAATGAGCTGCGTTGCACATGACACTGCTTCAATGGAGCTGATCAACGGGAAATTGAGGGCACCAAGGTGTGATGTAAGCAGAGCTACGATAGAATGCACAGATGAATGGGTCTTATGCGTGAGCATTTAGATCAAGGTGCGGTGCCACAAGTAACCATGAGATGGCTCAAGCTAGTGTTTAAACGGACAAGCCGAAATGCAGTGTTAAAAGTAAATTGTATTACAGCGTCTCGTTTCATACGCCTTACCAAGCAATACCGAACACGGTCAGCGAACCGGATCCCGCCTGCGGATGTGTGCGGTCCGATTGGCTGGCGCGTTCAAAGCTTCGGAATTGCGCGAGGCTAATAGTCGCTGTCATCGCCGGCTAGGCCCCCGCAAACTGTAGCGACGACTTGGTTAAAGACAAATTCTATCGCCAATTGAGCGAACCTCTCCGCTACAGAAACATTTGCTGTGAATCTGAATGCACAATTTGGAAAATTGTCCACTGATGAGCTGCATATGGGCGGCCAATAAGATGTAGGTTCCCGTAATGAAGACGGTGTGCGATTCCTTCATGTGCGAATATGTTCGCTTATTACTTGCGAGCACTAACTTCCAATACAGCATTCACCGACAAGTGAAACGGCGCCCACCAGCCACGGATAAGGTATGGACGTAAATCGATCACTTCGTGATCAGGTACCGCTAGAGAGGCGAGGTAAAAAAGTGCCGCTGGATTTAGAGCACGTGTTGACAACGACCATACACTCGTATGTGCTGAGCTGCAGGTGCGTTTTAGCGAATGTCCTGGGAACGCAGATATTAGCTAATTGGCAAAGCCAGATATTATTAATGCGTACCGAATACGCTGGTATTCGCATTGAGTAAGCGCTCACTAGGTACAGTTAAAGGTACCTGGTCCCATGTTCGCCAGACCTTACTAGCAGCAGGTAAAGCCTCATGTGATAAATCCAACACACAACATGAACATTAGGTCACTTTGCAGTCTTTGGAACTTAACGACGATCGTCGGCATATTCCAGCTAGAAACGAACACAATGAGACTCACAAAAACCACCGGGAAAAACTTCGTGCTAACCTGAAGATAGACCGCGAATCCTTGTGGTCTCTTCGTGCGTCAGAGATAGAAGTGGCCGCTGCCCTTGGTAACCAATGGAAATTATTCCGTTTGATACGGGAAATGATCAGCAGGATTGGTGGTGTCAGTGAAGCCATTTGTGACGTGAGTGGACAGCCTATCCACAACTAGTAAAATCGCTTGGAGAGTTAGGGTCACTTTAAAAAGCAATTCAGTCGACCGGAATTGTTAGATTCCTTACCAGCCAGTGATCACCCTGCTCCCTTTGGATCTGCCCTCTCGCTCAGAAGTAGAACGTGAGATCAGACTGCTGGAGTTGAGTAAAGTCGCGGGACCAGATCTTCATCCAGCCCTCCACAAATGCGGGAAACCTGCTCTTGTGGATTATTTACACGAACTACTAGGGAAACTGTGGAAGCAGAAAACTGTCCGAATCAACCGGAGGCGCTCTATCCTGACATTCAAGGGAGACTCATGGTCGGAATGCCGCAACCATAGAGGAACCTTCCTCGCCTCCAAATTGCTTGCCTGTCATCCTTCAGACTAACCAGCACTTGTGAAGGCCAGATTCGTGGAGCAAGTCAAGTTTCGTCGAGATCGGAGCGGCATCAATCACATATTCAACTTGCGTCAATTGTTGGAGCAATGTCACACATTGGCGGCCCTGTTGTCGTGTTCCTCAACATCAACGGTGCCATCAATTCTGTTGATGAACGCGCCCTTTAAGCATTTTTTGGTAAACGAAGGGGTGCCCGATAAATACCTAAATATTATCCGAGCACGTTACGCGCGTAACTCGCGCCGTCCTTCAATATCTCCAGCGACGTAAGACAAGGATGACCGCTGACAACTTTTCCACTTTAGCTTTGTTATTGACGAAGTCGTGGAGATCGCGTTCACAGGACACGACCTGAAAAGTGTAGAGCTGCCCCCCACCCCCAAGTGAAAGAGTATGCCGTCGACATTACCCTCATCTGCGACAGAGCATAAACGTGCCAAGCGGAACTGGACAGATTAACACTGGCTGTCAGCCGTTTCGGGCTATGCATTGCACCATCAAAGTGCAAAGCCTTCCTCCAAGACTGGCAAGGGCCGCGCCTTGCATTGACCGTGGGTTGGGATCAGCTAGAAGTCGTTCAAAAAGTTAACTACCTAGGCAGTTGTATCAGCACAGTGGAATTGAAGACAATGTCACAAACTATATAGCAAAAGTATGAAACCCTTTGCTAACCTTCGCCACCTATGGCGTCGGTGCGACACCACTCTCTCTAAAGGGTATAGTGTGTCATGCAGCCGTAGGTTCGACCCTACTGTACGGTTGTGAAACCTGACCCATTAGATCAGCCAACCTAGAGTCTAGTTAGGTAAGACCATCGGTGCCTCCGCAGTTTGTCTCAAATCTGGCGAGAACGCCGGGTGAGAAATGAGTGCGTTCGACGCCTTGTTTATGATACAGGAATAAAAAGTGAACCGCCCCGATGTCTGGGTTTTGTGTTGTGCACGTCAGCTCACCGACCCCCGCGACGTGTGTTTGCTCGAACGGGGTGCGGATGGAAAAAGGGGTGGCCAAGCAATGAGTTCGAAGTTGGCCTACGTTGGACGCACTCGGATCTCTGGTCGGGGTCCGAATACAATGAACACGTTCGGTTGTATACACTGGTTGACATGGACAAGAGCCTACAACAACGTTGGTCTCTTTGTCCCTCCTCATAACCAATGTATACTAAGATACCTTGCAGTATGTCTCCTTTTCTAGCTTTTGTAGTCTGTAATTTTTTATCACCTTTGTGTATTGCGGCACATTAGCTGAGGTTTGTTACCCTCAGCTAACGTGCACTGATAGTGATGACGCTGAACATTCTATACTGAACACATCAGTCTGTCTGGTCCATTAGACAAATTTCGACGCGACCGAGCGTACGTAAACAGCAAATTTACCACGATTTGTAGAACCGTCTACCTGTCTTTATCCGCATCAACGATGTCCGAAGACGTTGACTACGCCTTAGGAAGATTCATTCAAGGCCTTAATCTCGGAAAAGGAAGTACTTTATTTTGAACAAGAATAGATTAAAAGAATCCGTAAGCATTGGTTGCATTAGACCTGCTTATTGTGAGCCAGCAGTTGATAACATCGACCTTATTTCATTCCCTCAGAGTGCTGCCGTACGTAATTCGTCACATCAAACTAAACTTGCTGACGCCAGTACTCCGAATCCCCTGTGTTATCTAGCCACAAGCAGTGCTACGAACACGCGTTCCAGTCGCACTGTTTCTCACCCATCAATGTTTGCGCAATACGTCCCATAGTTCGTGTGTCGAGCGTCCCTTATCAGTGCAAAGTAATGTAGCGGTTGTAAACAGCGGTCATTTTTATGCTTTCATACATTGCTGCAGTCCATGTACAGTTGGTTTTAATTAACTACTACCATACACAAATTATCAAAACTTGTTTGCGCCTGGTATTGCCTTGCTTGCTGCCAGTGGGAGTGTGCGTTGTGCGCTCAGCTGCCTGTCTGAAGGACTGTCAGAAATATACGCGGGTACTAATTGGAGTTACAAATTGCGCTCTGCCATCGTCCGACGTCAAGTCGAACCAGCAGCTATTTGTGTGAGGTGGACCTCTTTTTGATTGATTTGATATCATTATTAACAGTCCCCTCCGATATTTGTATCCTTGAAGATATGTAGATGTCATTCAACGTAGCTTAGTGGATCGCTGAGGTACTCAAACATCGTATCGCATTAAGACCTCGTCGCACCCGTTACGGCGACGCACAGGCATTATTGTTCAACCTGAGAAGTTGAGTTCAGCGCTGGTAGTCTGACGCAATAAAGCGTACGTGATGTCAACTGGATTCATCTGACGAGGCGAATGAAGATAGATCGATAGCGCATATAGTCAGAGCTCGGCGACATCTCTGGTGAAGCGACGGACCGAGGACTGGTGCAAAGAGAACTGAAACTGCGCTTAATACCTGAAATCAAGAAGTTCCGTGAAGAGAAACTGTGGAGCAGAAATTCCACCTGCACCAAGCCATTTTAGGTAACATGTACAATCGTGACGTGACGCACCCGCGTCCAAAGCTAGCCAAGGGATAGAAGGCCCCATGTGGCAAGTTGATGTCTGGAACGTCGAAAGTTATTCGTCGAAGAGATTGTGACCGACAACAAAGTAGAAAACCACCGTTATTGATCCCACAAATGCAATGACTGCTCAGGCTACTGATTTCATGTTCACCAACTCCAAGTTTGCCGATCAGCGCCGGTGTCTCCAATTAACACGCTTACGAACTCCTTAAAGAAATTACGTTCCTTCATAGCTCGTTCGCTTTCATCAAGTTGCATCCAGCGGGCACGAATGTCCTTAAGTGTTATGGTCCACTGAGTGACCAAACCCAAATCAGACAATATCATCCAAATCTGTGCGCTCATCTATCATAATATCTGCTTAGTTGAGAATGGTCAGTCAACGAGCAACACTTATTTCTCAGGTGTTTGCGCCCGTTGGACGCAACGTGAAGGCGTTATGGATGAGCTTGAGACCTATGGAAGAATATGATTTCTTTAAGGAGGAAGTTGAAAGCGCTATGGAGCCATTTGGCTGAGAAAAGATATAGTCGAACTGATGACTGGGATACAGCGGCGTAGCAACTACTGCGCACGCGCTCAAGGTAGTCGAAATGGTGACAGGATCGTCGGTGCTAACAGTTGCATTCCTAGATAGGCGTTGCTTGAATGTGCCATCATAACTTGTAGGCAGAGAAACCAATAGCGGCTGATTGCAAGACATCAGCGAGACTGTGAATGTCTATGGTGAGGCTTTCCCAACGTACGTCAGTGACTCGGAACCGCAAGAATGATACTAGAAGAGCAATGGGTGCTATCTAGTCAACCTAATAAATCCTGACTACGCGAGTCGATAGAAAAGTATGCAGAAGATACATCACTACGTTAGAACCGATTAAGGGGAGAATAACGACCGTGGAAAGATGAGTATCTTTATGGATTAGAAAACAGGTAACAACTACAAATTAGCTGAAAGGATCGGTGGCTTGCGAACAAGCAGGATACATTGATGAGTACTAATGATGTCAGATCATCTTGGTGTTCTTCATAAAAGTTTACACTATATGGCAGCAACAATCGCTCCTACTTGTTAACGGTTTACTTGGGATGACCATGAAATGGAGGAGAGTAGCTGTGTGAACGATGCTGAGAGTGAAGCAACCTAAACGCAATAGCATACATGAAAACAAGCTTACGGGGGAAACTAAGCGATACGGTTACTCGTCAATAAAATCTAAGAAGCGAAAATCTGTACAAAGCTCATAAATCTGCGGAATCCTACGGCATAAACCGACACAGAATGAAAATGGTTCACCGGCAGAAGCGCTGTCGAGACAAAAGAAATACAACATAGTGTAGGAGCCACAGTAAAATGACTAGCTTGACGTCTAGCAACTATGGCTGCAAGGAACCGATCAAAGTAATCTTAGGTCTCGCTTCATTAAGAATACAAAACCAGTCCAGGCGTGTGAAAAGTTAGATGATGGCGGCATTGAGTGATCCAACTCATTCGACAAGAAAAGTGAAGAAAGCCGGAAAAGAAGGGAAAAATGTATTTTACGGGAGTCAAAAGATGAACACTGATTGGGAAACAAAAAGTACTGAGGGTCATGAAATGTTCAGTAGGTGGATCACACTGCTACTAACGTTGAGATCAGTCATACGATTCATGTAGTCAAACGAACAAATGAAAAGCAACCAGTATGAAGAGGTAAAGGAATTTAACAGGATCGATCAAAAAAGCCTAAGCTAGGAGTGCACACCCTTTCGTCATCCAATATTTAAACCATACAAACCTGTGAGTGTCTAGGATAGAATGACCAACATATAGAAGTCAAACAGACCAGCGCATCATGTTCAAAGCAAGCAATTAAACTTCGTTTTACTTACATATCACGACAGATTTATAACACATTAAGCTTCAAACCTCATGAAGCGCGAAGACCAACGGTAGGGAGAACAGTGGCGGACCCACTGTCGTAATCTGTACCTCCAAAGGACTAACATGGAGTGGCTGTCTTCAAGCACACATTGGAAGGCAGCCGACATTCATGTAATGAGCCGTAAGAAAACTGTACCGGCAGGCGAATACGAAACCATCGTACATAATAGGTGATCGCCTTTGTCGTCTACAATGAAGCCCGTGCGAATAGACGTGCCACCAATGACACCCTAGGCCAGAAAACCGTTAGGTGCCCATAAGAGCATCTTGGGAAATGGACTGACGTTTGCTGAGTCGCCGCCGGAGAACTGAAAAAGAAGAAAAAGAAGCAGTTAAGAGGCGTGCGAAAACGCACGACACTGACAAAGTTAAAGTCGCACAACACAAGTAATGATGAAATCCGTACCAGCATACTAAGAAGTGTGGAAAGTATTAACTTCGGCAGTTAGAGACTTTATATACCTAAACTTTTAGTAAACACTGAGGTCAAACATTTATGCGGATTCTATAAAACGATGCAATATAGAACAGAACACACGCGTGGGATTGGGTTAAAATACATTTTAGCAACTTAGAGACGGTTGCCTATTTCAGAAAAACCGAGGCATAGTAATTTTTGTTCAAGCCTAATGGGGATCAGGAAAGAGCTACTCTACTGCAGCACTAGCATAAACGGCAGTTACCTAAGGAACGGAGATATTATAGTGCGTTAGTTGTAAGGTAAAGAAAACAGCTTTCTGAACACCCAGAGTGGACAACGAGCGTAAAGTCGTACTATGTCAGGTTACAGACTAGATAAACAATAGTATTTTGCTTAAAAGGTATTGACCAAGAGGAAAACATCATTCACCTAGGAGTAATTTGCATGCCGGTTTTAAGTAGGAACTAGTCAATCCAGCTGACGTAAGATGCTGGCACGCTGTGCTGAGCACAGCAAGAGAAGTAACTAGATGGCGCAATAAGCGAGAAATGACAATGTGAGAATATACACGCACAATATAGAGCAAGGAATTAATGTACAATAAGGATAAAGCAGTGCCCACTAAGTAGACAAACGAAACCAGATCAATGAAGGTTTGGAACCCAAAATAAAAACGGGCGGGAGACACAAAGGCTGCGGAGCGAGGTTCGATCGCACAATTAGGATCCACACATCCAAATGGAGTGGGTCTTGTACATCTGACTTAGTCATCGCAATACTAATTAGAAAAGAGCGGGAGTAGCAGAAGGAACATTAGTCCTAGAAAAGTGGATATAAACATTAGCGTGAACAGGCAAGCGGTCGGTCAGAAGCGAGAAAATGGAAGAGGGTCAACAACTACGTGGCTTTGAGCGGAGCTTACAGCCACGGACATCGAGGACCCGACGCAGGAAAACATGCGCAAGCTCGATCACTCTTCGTGCGGTTTCTTCGGAATATGGCCGATACGTCATTTCGGCATTTCAGTCAACGAAGTAGTACTGGTGAAGTTTACCTTGAGGCAGCCGCGGACAGGATCGAACTAGTTAAAGCTACTCAAATGCGATGGATAGTTCGCTTTCGTACTACAGTCACTGTTGCAGTGCCGGCTGGTGGACCTCTCATTGCTTCCGTTGAACAATCGGTTCCCGGTGTTGTTAAAGCGCATTCGACTTCAGTATAAGATTGGTCACTCTCAGTTAATTCAATGAGAAATAAAGTACTTCGAATTCACCTTCGGCGATCCCAGAGCACATATTAACACAAGTGCATACCGGTCGTTGATAACAACTAAGTCCGAGCTCAAAAATCGAATCCAAAATTAAACGTTGCTCCAGGCTTTAGCATGTCTTCTGAGAGCGAAGATGCAGTTAGATAAATCAGCGTTACTGAAAATGGGAGGGGATGATACTATGAAAGATGTAGCCGAGAGGGTAGTCAGCGAGTGTACCGTGCGGAAGTTGAAAGGCGATGTGGAGCGAAACCCTAAACTCATTAGACGACTCGATTTTTATCTGTGTCGCATCCTGGTCAGTTTAAAAAATGGTGGCGCAAAAGAAAAGGAACAGGAGAAAACTAGTGCAGTGAGTGAAGCTCTGCACGCTAAAAGGGAACGCCGGAGAAATCTGACGGTGCGTGCTTTGCCATTTTAACAAGTAGGAGAAACATGGTAAATGAGAGGACTAAGCGATGGCTTCTTCACTGACTAAGAAACTATGTCTGTTTGGGTGAAGCAGGGGCAAAGCACGACACTTACTTTAAATCATTTCGATTGCAGGGCCGGAACGTCAGCGGTTTCGAAACGGTAACGAGGGCACGGGAAACAATTTGCGAGCCTCGGGCAAAGCTGGTTGCTGAAGAGCCTGTCATATGCGCAGAGGAAGGTATTTTGGCTCGGAACTTCATGCGAAATACTGCAGAGGACGCTGAGCTTGCGAAAGAATACCTCTTCATAACGGAACATGTGAGACGCGGATGCATGAACTACACGAAACCGATCACGCCCAAAAAGTAACGCGTTGTGAAAGACAGACTAGAATGCTTTGGTGATGGGTCCAAGATCGAAGGACGCTTATTGAATGCTCAAAACGTGCGTAAGAACGAGTGCAAAGTTGCGTGCACTGTTATCGAGGAAACGGCCGGCAGATTGGAAAAAAACTATATCGACGGCAGAAGTAGCCAATGAGGCCAATCGAATGATAAAGTTAATTAATGCCTGTTTACGTTGGATAAAACGATGGAGTACCGTAGAGTGTGCACATAAAGCTGACCCAGTGAAATGTGGGTTTTCGTGCGTCCACTACAAGCAGACGTAGTTAGCCACCGATAGATATGGTCGGCTCTAACAAGCAGTGAAACAATCGAACAAGGTGGAACACAAAGTTGTTGGAGTCAGTAAATCGTTCGTTTGAACGAAAAGATGACAGCACCATGTTCATTTGCCTGTCGAAGGAGGATCTACATCTTAGTAGCGAATCTGCCATATGGCCGAACGGACACAGAAGAACGTTCCCTCAGGATAAGGAGTATGCAAAATCCACCGCCAAACGGCCTGAAACATTCGAGTGGCTACATGTTGTTAAACTTTGCAAGGTGGCTAGAGGGAGGGAAAATACTAATTGCAATAAATCAAGTCGAACGTTGAGTCCAGGAAGATGAAATAGAAGACAACGAACCAACATCGGATGACTGAAGGTAAGCACTATTGAGGTGGAAACAAAACGCTCGCTGTCTTCGACAAAGAGGACCGCAGCAAGTGAACGATCAAAATGCGGAACAGCACGACGATCCTAAGTAGGAATAGGAGCGAAACTTTTTCGAGTATGTTGGTGGGGTTCTGTATGAACGAGAACGACGGTGTTATCAAGATGCAGGTATTTCGAGACGGAAGATAAAGGTAAGCACGACTCAATGCGGGAATAGACGGTCACCGCGCTTGAGGGAAAACTGACGAATGAAACCAGAAAAGTGCGGTGTGCAAACAAGTGCCAAGTTTAAAGGCTGCTCTAAGTGTCTGGAGCACTTGCACTCGCTTCAAAATGGCCAGATTTGGTACGCACTACTTGACAACCAATGCACAGATATGGAGGAAGCAGCTAACGATATACGATGCCAATACATTCTAACATGGATGATAAGATCGATTGTGAAGACTAGTTTCAATGACAATCACCACCAATGGTGGTAAAATGGTTCTAGATAGCAAAGCAAAAAGAAGAGATAGAAGCCAGCTTCTAAGGAGCTAAAACGTAGCACGCTGAGAGGGTTCAGGATCAGTTAGCATTAGGGCATAACAGATAGTACAGCCATTGTGATGCCGGGGACGAAAGTTTACGTACCGATGAATCGAACCGGACACAAGCAAAAAATTCATACGAAGCAACAAGAAAGGATGGCTATCTTCCTGGATTAATAAATTACCAGAGAACCACCGATAACGAAACAGGAGTCAACGTTGTTGCAGCCAAATTATCGAAATGCAAGAGCTTACCAGCTCAAGTTAGACGCTCTAATACCAAAAGAACAACGCGAGAGCGTTCAGTGGTTAAGCCGTCCCATAAACACCCAGCAACTAATAGAGAAAGCGACACTCAGGAATTCTCTATACAGGGAGTCATTTACGACCGACCGACAGCTGACCACCCGAGCGCTTCACAGCATCACTTCAAATTCAGGTGGGACTGGAATGATAGAAAAATGAAGTGAGCGTTTCTTCTGGAGCGGATTGCTGCGCCAGGAACTGATGAGGTGCTCTGAGGTCTTGATGAATCTAAAACACCCGAATCACAACCCAATGAACCAAATACTGCTCAAGTTTCCTGCACTAGCAGTCCCTGCTTTGGCAGTCAAGTGCAGTAAGCAAGCGATAGGGAAAGAAGGAATATATAAAGTTACTTGAAATAAGACCAAAGTAAAACACAGCGTTTCAAAGAGATATCTTTTCAGTTGTTCACATCAGGCAATTACAGCTACGGGACTGATAAATGCAACAGTAAAGTGGTGAAGGCAACCATGAGGGCGGATAGGACAGTTTGAACAGATTTAGCATGTTCGTTCGATGCTCAAATCGATTTAGTCAGGCGACATCGCGAAAGCGCTAACCGACAGCAAAATAACTTGTGTAAATAGAAGAGGCAAAAATGTACTAATATAAAAATTAATTACATAAATAAATAAACAGCACCAGGTCATGCGTAAGACTCCGGGGAAAACTTATCATCAGGGCCATGGCAAAGTAAAGGGTTGCACAAGCACCCTATGCTTGCATAGCTCTGGTTGTGTTAACCGGATCGCGATGGCTTCAGCTGCTTGCAAGAGCCGTTTCCTTAACCCTTTCGGGTATCGCCTCGGTACGGCATAATAGGCTTTGAAGGCATCTTTGGATAAAATCTGATGCCCACTTAGAATCGAATGTTCCAAGGTCGAGCTGTTGATACTACTAAGCGTGCCTCTCCGCAGTAACCATGGACAATGCTCAGCCATCGGTACCGAAAATTTTTCCACAATTCGGTCCTTCTCACCCTCGAGAGGAAAAGTACAGAGAAGTAAGTCAAAGTATGAAGACGGGAGTTAGTCAGAAAAAGGTTTTGTATTGCCGCCCAAGATCTTCAAGTTGACACTCAAACCCAATATAGATTCCCTGACAATTTCTGGAAGCATCTTCCAGCGTACGATAACTAGGCGTGACAGCTGAATTCCCATCCTAATACGATCGGACCGCAGTTCGTTCAGCTTCATGGAATGCATAGGGAGACCAATCTAGCTGGACTGAATAGCCCAGACAAATCCGGGCCAACCTTCCCAATTGAAATACGGTAGGCTCGGATTAGGTCTCTCCCAAGCCTCCAGTAATGCATTAAATACATTATCAGTCAAGGTAGACGCTCGGGGTACTTTGGTTCCGTTAAACCCTCAACCAACCTAGTAACCTAGATGTAAAACCATCTACAGCTCCATTTTGTCCCGGACGAAAGCTGATAAGCCTCACAAAAATGACACTCATCAAGATTACGAAGGGACGGCGGATTAATAACAACATGTAGCATCTATTTGTGGTCTTCCATTTGTCGGGAGAATTTGAAAAGGGTACGATGTCTAGATCAAACTGCAAGGGGGAGTTCGACTCTATCTGTCAAGAACCTCGAGGAGGGATAAGCACATCTAATCCGGAGAACGGTGCACTTTGATTGATTTATGAGCAGTAGCCATAAAGTTGATCAGTCCCAGAGACTATCCAATGCACACTGAATATCTCCGGACTCCCGAAGCATCGACAATCTCAAAAAGCCTCACGTCGTCAGCAAATAATAATGATATCTTAAGCTCCGTGGATAGGTCGTAAACACAGAGAGCAGCAGCGATCCGAGCCCAGCTGTACGCCAGACAACATGCTTAAAGATAGGATGCGGCCAAGCGTACACACTGTTCTCTACCATCCAAGAATGCAGTCTCCCAGTGAAGCGCGCGATCGGATAGATCGTAAGAACTTAGCATTTGCGCAAGCTTCTAATGGGGCACGGTGCCAAATGCTTGCAAAAAGTCTACGAGCAGCACGTCGAGTGCAAGACCAATGCACACTGCGCCAGCACAACTCTCACGACCTACCAGTAAATCCGTCAGAGACGAGAATCCCTTCGGGAATCCGCAACCTATAGCGAATCTCTCACCAGGTTTGCAAGCAGTTTGACCACGACTTTCGCCAGATTAACTGACCTGTAATTCGCAGGCAGACTCTTGCCGCCACTTTTGAAGATGTGACAGCTAGTGGCCCATTTCCATTCGGAAGGTATTGTACAGCAAGCAAGCAAGCGGCCTACTTAGTTCCGCAGCCAACTCATGTAGAAGCTTCAAAAAAATTAAGTCAGGTCTAGATGTCTTATAAGGGTTCGGCCCTTGTAGCAGTCCACAGAATTTCGACACGTTTGCACTAAAAATCAGCAGGGCACGAACACTATGGGACTCTGGAAACCAGTTCAACATTGCCAACAAGGTTTACCGTACAAAGGCCACTGAATAATGCCCACCAAGTACACGGGATTTGCCAGTTCGTAAGCGCATGAGTACCGTCGGCTCGCATTTATACCGAATTGACAAGTTCGAACAGCAGCGCCCTTTGACATGCAGAGAACTTTTCCGGATGCTCATAGGCTCCATCCGCTAGACACTTCTTCAACATGAACAAGGCATAACTAAGTCGTTGCTTGCACCTATTTCTAGTCTTACAGTACCTGTAAAAAGTACCATTAAATGGAGCGTCTCGGCAGGTCCGCCACCACTTAGACTTACTTGTGAGCAGGTGCTTGCCAGAACAATCTGCCCAGGGTGCTGTGCTCATCTCCTAGTTCCTCGTGTATGTAGGTGGCAGAGAATTGGGTGAAGTATGACTTAAATTTATCACAGGTAACCTGGACAGTATCATACCCCCGAAATCTCACAACGCAAACCTGATGCCTTGACTTTTATTGATTGGTAGTCTGCGTGCCATATGCTTGGACATGACTCAATAGTACTCGAGCAACGTCCAGACAGAGTACAACCGAAGTGCAAATAAACATGATCAGTAGCACCCAGAGGAGGGTAATAAGTCATGTCACCAACATAATCGAGGGACTTAGCAAACACAAGGTCCAAAATAGACGGTACTTGGGCGTCCATGTACCTAGTCGAGAGGTTCACGGACTGATGCAACGGTACTTGTAGCGTAAGATCAATTTCTGCGCTGATGCTGAGTTGCATGAAAGACCGACCCAGTAAACCTCTGAAGTCACCCAACATCAGAAGCCTGTTTGCGGACTGACAGCTAAGCACATCCTTTTATTCACTCCCAGGGCTTCTATACACAACTACAAAAGTAAATCGAGCCGATGAAGTGCTAACAGACCTTTAACAGTTTTCACCGACGATAGAAACAAACAGCTTCGAAACATCAAGTTTACAGCTTACATAAAAATCGACGCTGTTACCCTGTCGATCATCCGAGTGATCGCATTTAAATAGTGCGTCTCCAGCTAGACGTACTTCACTGTCCGTGATGTTCTGAGGCAGTCACGCTTCAGTGAATCTCAGCATGTCGGGATGAGACCCGTCTATAAGCAGACCAAACGCGGACATATTTTCCTTAAATTACACACATTGCTGAGAACTCTGAACAAATTCGTTCGCTACCAGAACGGACACTGGCAGAGCGAAAATAGGCCGTCGGCTAACCACATGAAGACCCACTAACCGGAGACCCTGTGCACCTGCCGCTTATCTGCTTTCGATGTCAATGATGGCCTCCTTTAGCTTCAGTCTGTCTGCCAGTGTAACGTCTGGCTGAACATCAACATTAGGATCCTTCAGTTAGAACACACCACAAGAGCGGGTTGTGCTCGGCCGGGGTAGAAAGCACCACACGAAGTAGCCGTGATCGAGGGTTTGGCGCGCGAACTGAGACGGTCCCCAGTCTAGTCGGCTTCCTGACAGTGACCTAAGGAAAGCCTGGCAAAAGCTTTGTTACACACTTTTAAACCACATGAAGGTAGCAGTGGATTCTATCGCTACTACCCACGAAAGAATCATCACGGGGTGTGTTTATCCCACGATTTTCCTTGACATGAAAGTCGTTTGTGACACTGCTTATCAGTGAAGGGCATGCCGTTTAAGCCCCTTTCCACTGTAGTCTCTCTACCGTGATTCCCGAGTCCTCCATTGGTCCTTTTTACAACACTTAAACCAAGTGGCTTCACCACTGGCGATGGGACTGTCTTTGACCAGACAAATGACGTTGGAGCAACAGTAGCGCAAGTTTTTCGTTCCATTGTCAGTGTCCGCTTTTTGGTCTTCGAGCACACCCGAAGGCTTACCGGTAGCATTAGAACGCATTTTCTTCTGGCTAACGGGAGCAGGTGCCCGTAACCTTGTGCCGCATTGAGCAGTCAAACAAACCGCCAGAACACACCTCATCGGTGGCAGCCGAGGTGGCTAGCACCTGCAACTGACAGGTAGTGAGTGGGGGGATTTTCTCATTTTCACAACCGTCAGACGGTTTAACGAGTGATGAGATTTGTCTTTCTTCAGTGCCGAGACAACTAAGGTTCTGGATTAAGCAAAGGGTTATGGGACTTCTTGGCTCCTATTCGCCTTACTCTAATGGGCGCATGAACCCGTAATTCACCGTCGCTCATGGTAGAGCTAAATACGCTGTGCGAAGCAGCTTCATATCATGTAGTCCGCATCCACCGGAACGGGTGACACGATGGTTGGTGTCACAAGTTGATTTCCGGTGCAAGTGGTCGGATCTGCGTCGTCAGAGACGGAAGGCGTCGTCATAATCATGCAAACCTAGCGGTAAAGATCTGCGAATATCGAGAAGGAATGGTCTACCCATCGCAGTCGTGCATCAAGCCCATCGTCCTTGTTATGAAAATCGCGGCCATCTTGCCGGTAGTTACAGCAACTGACACAGCTGTGACTGGTAGCCAGCATTGCGTATTGCTCCGTAATCAAGTTCGTACAAATCCCAGTGGTTGAAAACGGTGCACTGCATGCCGTCGGAAGTCAGTTATTGGCACATTTCAATCGGCAGAAACTGAGTCTCAAAGTCCAAACCCTCAGGAACAACAACAGCCTTGGTATCTTGCGAGACCGGCATAGTGGAAAACAGTGATCGAACAAAAGAAACGGATGTAATACGAAACTACCCACAAAGCAGACAACAAAACTAGTGAAAAGTTTTGTCCAATACCCCTTTAGCCGATCCAAATCACTTTGGATTAGAACAAAAGTTGACAGTGCTTTTCCACTAGAGTTCAGCTAAAAACACTCGATTAGTATGGCACATTACGAACTCGAGTTGCCGCCAGGAGACAAACACTCTTAACTCCGGATACAATGTCGCACCGCCTGGTAAATATCATCAGTTTCCAGAAGAAGGCTCTCCTTCAAGGGACCGCACTGGATTGACCTAGAACTGAAGTCCCTGATAAATGAAAAAAGAAATCTGTGGGACAGACTTAAGGTTAACCAATTAGCTTCTGCCTAAATTGAGTTAGGAACTTATGCACCGCGGAGAAATGACAGCTTGACAAACTTTGTTTGACCAAACAGTCAATAACTGCTTCTAGAAAGCTAGTCTCTTAGGTAAGACGAAGCAATAAAGTTGAAATTGTTGTTCCCGCCTTGTTTTCTTGTCGAGATGTCGATGTGCTCATAACGATGATGCTTAAGATGAAATAGTTGCCCCGCATCATTTTTCGGTTTACGAGAGTTCGATACCGTTACCATGGGAATATGTTCATCCCCTCCCCTCTCTCCTGTATCTACGGAAATCAGTATAAAAATGGCAGGAAGCTACTATTTGGGACGAGTGTTAACTCATCGCCAGGTCACAATGGCTTGCATCCCCTTTTCCTAAAAACCGTGGCCGAGTACATCGCTGCTCCTCTCTGTCAGGTATCTCGGCTCTGTTACATCTGGCCACCTGCCTCCTGGTTGGAAAGTGGGCACCGTAAAGACCATATACATAAGCGGGATACGGCAAAGCGTGCTAAGCATCGAGCAATTTGCTTGAGATCAGTTGTCAAGTCATAAAGAGGATTCTTAAACCATCGCTTAGACGGAATTTGGAAGACCTAAAAGTTATCACGCCTGCTCCTGCATTTCAAACCTATTCGTTGCTAAAGAAAAGTGGGCAAAACCGTTAGATGCCAACAAGGGTCTGGATATCATATTCTTTGAGTTCAGCAAGGTGTTCGATCAAGTCCACTATGAAGAGCACCTTTCTAAAACTCCCGAGCATTGATATCTCCGGGAATGTCCTTTCCTGGGTTGCTGATTTCCCTAGAAGTCAAACAATACGAAGCAGGGTTAATGAATCCCTGTTCATCCGTCCCGATGATCAGCAGATGGCTACAAGGTTCCGTCCTAGGACCGGAACTATCCAAAATCTTCGGTAATGATTTTCCGACTACGCTTCAATTTCAGTGTTTAATCTATGCAGATGATCTAAAATGGTGGTTGGAGGCTAGCAATCTAGATGATGCTGACAGACTATTGGCGACGCTTAACATCCTGTGTGATTGGTCAGTTTTTGGAGACTTACGTATTAACTGCGAAAAGTGCTGTTTATTCTCAAATTACGCTCCTGAACCACTCGGCACTAACCACATCGGTGGTTCTTTACCTACAAATGTATCCCGATCGCAGGATCTCGGTGTAATCATGTCTTCAGAGCTTCGAATAACCCATGATACGGTGAAGAAAATCGCTACAGTTAACGAAATGTTTTGATTTATAAAAAGGCCGTTCTCTCGGATGACTTCGGACATCTTCAAACTTCTATTCGTCTTATCCTCGCTTATGGTTTGTCAACAAGTTATCCATGCAATAAGCTAGAGTGCGATCTGACTGGAGGTACGAAACCAATCCCAGCGATTCGGATTTCGTATTCTGTTCGACTCAATCGTATGAATCTGTTCTCCCTTGGCTACCGTCGTCGTCTCCGAGATCTGATTTACAAAAGACAGATTCACAAAGCGGACTTGTGCAGTCAGCGCCAACAGTACTTCCAGCTCAACACGAGGGCACAGTTAGGAACTCCTTAAACAGAGGAGGTACCATGTGCGTTCCAAGATCACTCTATCCACCCGAGCAGTGAATGACTGGAAAAACTTACCGGAGGCTGTGGTCAGTGCCTCTAGTGAGGAATGCTTCAAGAAGCTGTTGTAGTTACACTTGCTCAATGTGTTTGCACCTTGCTGTTATGCCCGAAACTGTAATCACCAAGTGTAAGATAGCCCTTCGATACAACACGTGTCATCACATTGACTGAGAAGTGATGAAGATGACAAGGGCTATCCCATCTGATTTCTACTATTCAATACATCATGGAAGGTTTCCGGCTGCATGAATGCAAGGCGGCAGTGATCTTTTGCGGTCTTTGGTGCTTTGGGTTTCAACGAGTTTACCACTGCAAATAAGATTGAATATAATTTGAATATGCAGTTTGGCTATGGAGTGGCAGCAAACACCAGTCCGAAACCGGTTGAGAACTGCTATATTTTACCGCTGGCAGGTGGAGAATAAGAACACCGAGTTGGCCAAGACGACTGTACACGCTGTAAAGTTACATGCCTCAGACAACGAAGTCTTCGCCTGAAAGCCGGTTCTGTGGAGCGAGAGCAATGATGGCCTGCGATGAGCTGAATAACAGCGCACTTGTAGGTGTATGCGGTAATGGCATCCTAGTGTTGTAATGCGGAAAAGGTGTCACCTTTCGATCTAAGACCATGCAGTGCTTTCCGCCTTATCTTTGCACGATAGCCAGCTGTTTGTGACGGAATGTTGTCTACACAAGGTGTAGGCGCCTTGACCCTGAATGTTTGCTTATGGCATTAAGGTTTTCAGGTAAGTCCCCCTTCTCTCCCTCTTCTTATTCTTTATTTCATAGGTCCTCGTGGTTGTATGGCAGCGAAGCATCAGTTCAAATGGCTGATGTACTGCTGTTGATGATGATGATGAGTGCTTTCCGCGTGGTTGCATATATCACGCCGTAAGAATGAAGCTGATCTCTGTGAATGACTAAAATAGACTGATTCCTTGGCACTTGCGCTTTACTGTTACCGCTGTCGAACTGTGGTGAACACTAGGTCTCCCCTGGCAATTTTGACCCGTTCTGTATTACTATCTTTCCTAAATTAGCCGGCCCTTTAACCAGATAGTGTATCTTCTATGCCCTCTTGGTCGATATTTATAAGTGGGTCCGCCAACTCAGCACAAAATCGATGCCAAGTATCCCCATTTTATCGGAGGGGACGCTATTAGTACAAGGTAGCGACGGCTGCAACGTCTTAAATTAAGATGAAGACATGCGGCTGCGGTGAACATATATGCTGCAGAAACATTAGGGATGAACGAGATTGCGGGAGATAATGAGGAAGACAGCTTCGAGGCATAAAGGGAAATCAATCCCTATCCTAATGCAACCGAAGCTCATTCTAGATAAAACTAATCAAATGGAACAACTTCCTAATGAAAAGCCTGGGTCCACATGAGAAAAGCCTCTGGTGATCGTTGGTTAATAACTAATGCTCCATACTCTGACAGAGTCGCCAGCTGAGAGGACTCATGATGAGCAAGCATTTTTTTGAAGCGAACAGTATCTTTTATACTTGATGAAGGCGTCTGTCTTTCGACTGGGTAGGAAACAGGATGAATAATCTAAAACTCGTTTGTCAGGATGAAGAAGAATGTCGTCGCATCCGCAGGCGAACGTCACGCTACAAGGGGAAAACCCTTGTGATGAAAGACCTCTAGAATTTCGAGACGGAATGAAACAAGCCGTCATCGAACTGAAAAAATTAACCCTCATAACGTCGACTTTCCCGTTTACCAAAAAACCAAAAGAACTCGCTGGAAGCCAGTCTTGTTGCTACCCAGCACCCAAACTTAAATAGCGGATTGCGAGTTACATTTGCTAGTGTAAGAAGAAATAAAAGTAAGATCGACGAAATTCCTCCAGTAATTTCCGAGCATCGACCAGATAGACTGTCTTTCACAGAGATAGGGTTAACTTCAGAATCCAGACTAGCATAGTAGCAGAACAATTCTCACGAGCTGACCGCTCCCATGGGCGAGGTCCTGCCTCAAGGAACATGTTATCGAAGCTGCGGTGCCGAATTCATGATGGCTATCAATCACACATGATTGATGTGGCCTACGGAGTGCAAATGAGCTCAGGCACCTGCTTGTAGCCCTCGGTAAAAATTAGTTGTAGAGGCATACTGTTTGCTCATGGGCGACAACAATGCACCCGTATCAAATTGAACCTTGTTCATCGCGATCTTTGTCACAATTCTTTCGGGGTAGTCCTTTTCGACGCCAGTAATAAATGCAATCTCAAAACCAACAAGGACGATGCCGGGTAAACCACCACACACCTTTGATCTCTAATTCACCTCTGGGCTTTTCGACGTCCAGGGCCAGAAGAATCTCAACTGACCGTTGCAGTCTCCTTCCTGTGGACATGTCGACTTGTTATCCACGACTCGGAGACACATCGCGGTAACTACTGGCATGTTGTCTCGTCCAGATCGTAAGTGGCAAGCATCATAATCCTAGACCATGAGCTTACAACGCTTGAAAATGTCGGTCACTGAAAAACTAGTTCCTAATTCCAAAGACAGACCTTTCCTGGTAGGTCTTCCATTACACCGACAGAGGTAAGCTCCCTGATGAACAGACGACGCAAAGGTTTGGACACACTCAAGTTAACACCAGTAAGATACAAACCAGCGAAGTCTGGTGAAGCGCAAGATACGGGCACAATACGAACACAAGCTGATCATGCAATTCCGAACTCGCACGGACTCTACTCGTACCTGAAGCGAAACACCAAGGCGAGCAGTAGAATATCTGCTATCCTCTCACACAGTGCTCTACGACGATGACGAGAAGGCTCACTTACTGGCTTCTCAGTACTCAAGCTACTCAATTATACACTGACGATCTGCCGGCACAGTGTCCTACTCACAAGCGCGTTGAAATCAAAAGACTTCCCTTCGAGCTGAACTTGAACTTCGCCTTAGGCCCTGATCGACTTCACTTGTTATGACACATGATTAGCCGATCCAATGTACCAAGTATTCCGGCACTGGAAAGTAGGGATTACAATGCCCAGAGGGGACCAGCACGATTCTGTAAACTATCGGCCGATGTGTCTGACGCCCAGAATAAAAAGAATCGTTGAGCGTGCCCTTCACGTTCACTGCGAAAACCTGTGTGCTATCCCCATCGCTAGGCTTACCAATCAATGCTGCGCCCTTAAAATTAGTGCGCCTGAGCCACTCGGTACCTACCATATTGGCGGTTTCCTTCACAAGAATGTTGTTCAAGAAAAAGAGTTAGGTGTAATAACTGCCTCCAACCTAAAGACCACTCAAGATAGGTTGAGAAAAGTGGCCGCTGCTAACAGAATGTGCTGCGCCAAAAGGTCATTCTCCTGAATGACACTGGATATCCTCTCACGTACACCTAATCATCGAGTATGGTTTACCGGCTGTCTTTCTACCCCCAAAATTGGAATGTACCCTGATTGAAAAAATCCAGAGACGTGGCTCTGGACTTCGGAGCCTATCCTACCCCATTCGGCTCAAGCAGATGAACCTTTTCTCCCTGGAGTACCGTCGCTGCCGCGGAGAACTCATCTTCATTAGGCGCATAATAAGAGGGAACATGGAAACTAAGTACGAGTTTTTCCAGCTCAGTACAGGAGATTCGACACGAGAACACGGCTTGAAACTCTTTAAACCCAGGAGGCTCAATGTTCATACTGCTGTCACCCTGTACATACGGATGATGAAAGACTGGAACCGCCTTCCGGAGAACATTATCAATGTACAGTCTGAGGAAGGTTTCAAGCGGCTATTAGACTCCCACTTGTGTAATATATCAGGATTGCATTGTTCTACTTCGACTGCTAGTGGCAATGACACCGGTGGTGATGTGGCTGACATGGGATCTCCTCCTGTCCTCTACAACCCAATGAACTTAGAGCGATAGCATCGGCTAAAGCCCTAGACGAAGACCTCCAACACACTGCAGTCCACTTCACAGTTGACACCCGTTCCTCTCCAAACTGAGGACGGAACTATCCTATGTGAAATATTGGACGAAAGAGCAGGAAGATCCTTTGTCAGCTATTTCACTTTCCGACCATTGCGGAGATGGCGTGGTTCATTGCGGCACAAGGTTCCGCAGCGGACCATTGTAGCTGTCTTAGAGGTAGCAGAACCTCAGCGCAGTTAGTTGTTTGAAACGTTCCTCTGTCTCAGTATCAACAATAAGCCCAGGCAACCGATTCCAATTATTCACTGCGCGAGTTGATAAGGCCAGATTGAGCCGCAGACGGAGATTCCCCGTTTTTAACAGTTTCAAGCGCTGGCGTCGCGTCGAACTGTGTTGGGTTGAAATAAGTCCTAAAACTCGCAACCCAGTTCTTCTCTGAGAATAGGTTGAGTGAATAACAAACCTCCGCGGTGATGGTGATAACCTAGAGAGAACAAGTTCAATCGCAGTGGATACGACAGGTCTCGCAACTCAGAAACGGATTTGGATCCACGCCGTTGGACCTTCTCTATCATATCACATTTGGATTTGATGAGAGGGTAGGCAGCGGGAAGCCCGTATTCAAGAATCGGGCGTACATGTGAGCCAAAGAGGAGTCGGAAAAGTCCAGGGGTCAGGAGAGAAAACCATCTACGTATAGAACGGAACATCCTGTAGGCCGCGACGACCCTCTTTTGGGTGTCTTGAAGAGATTTGTGGTCTGAAGGCACTATCACTCCAAGATCCTTCTCTTGGGTTGCGATTCTGAACAAGGAAGCACCAATGGTTCAGATGAGCCAAAGGGGAGAACAGAGCATTTATCATGATTTAAGGGCAATTGTCACTTAATCGACCAATCATGGATTAGATCGAGCCTAGCTTGTAATCTGTCCGCCTCTTGAAGGCCGTCAGCGTAGAGTAGGCAATGCGTCTGAAGAGTGGACGGTAAGTCGTTGATGAAGATATTGAAAAATACGGGACCGAGCGCTGTGGGACCTTGCTTGTCATGAGAACAGGAGCAGAAAATGTGTCATTCACCTTCACTTGCATGGAGCGGTCGTTCAGGAAGCTGGAGATCCAAGACAGAAGGTTCCCAGAAATACCGATTCCTTGGAGTTTAAACAGAAGCCGTTCATGCGGGAGTGTGTCAAACACAAAGTCCAAGCGAGTGCCGAAGTGTAGAGACCGTGCCCAGGTCTGCTTAGCAACGAACATGTTCGAGGTAAAGTAGCGTGCTTCTCGGAACCCATGTTAGGTATAAGAAATGACATTCTGTCCCCCAAGATGAAGATTAGCAGCCTGTTTTAGGATCCGGCCCATAACTATAAACATTTCTGATGTCAAACAGATTGGACGATAATTGGCCAGAACATGTCGACTTCCTACTTTGTAGATGGGTTTGACGATGCCCACTTTCCAAGCTGACGGAAAACGGCCAGCTTCTAGTGAGAGACGAGACTTGACATATGGGTGAAGCTATGTGCTCCGCTAGTCTTGAGGAGCAAAGGATGCAATCCATCAGGGGGGGGGTGAACTAGACGGATCTAACTCAAAAAGTTTCATCACAGAACCAGTACTAATATCTACTTGGGCCAAGGAAGATGGAAAGGTGGATACGGCTGTCACTAAATGGTGTTTCTTTCGCGTAAACGGAAGCGTAGTGCTTAGCCAAGTGACTGGTTTTCACAGCGTTCTTGAGAATTAAATCTTGATGATCACAAGAACAAAAAGCAGGGATGCCACTACCAACACTAGTGCTTCTTTTCAAATAAGAGTACAGCATTTTAAGCGCGAGTCTGGAGTGTTGCGCCAAAGATAATTCGTATGGTCGGCGTTTCCGACGTTTCACCGCGACAAAAACACTTTTGACAGTCTTGGAGTGAGAGAAGTCGGGTTCTGATTGAGATTGCCTAAGCGGTCCCATAATTTGCGCCTTCTATTCATAGTTGGCCACAATTCTTGATCCATCCAAGGTCGACCTCTAGTGTAGAGCTTTCGATGGGAGCAGGGAACGACATGTTCAATCAGCGACGTCATTTCGGAGGGTACAAGATTCCACGCGTCGTCGAGATGAATGTGTTTGACGCTTGCGGCCATCATCAGACCCGTCGTGCCGAATGTTTCAGAGGCAGTCTTCGACATCCTTCACTCCTGGTCACTGAGCGTTTCGTTTAGCTTAGCGTAAACAAAGATGTCCGTAACTGGGCTCAAGCTTGGCTTCACTGTCAGCGCCTTAAGGTACACCGACACACCTGCCGTCCTCTCGGCTCAATGCCCGTCCCGGTTTCACAGTTCTTACATGTACTCTAACACTCCGTAGGACAATGCCTCTTTTTCGTGGATTCCAATGCATACTGACATGCGTCGACCACTTTAGTAAATTGCCAGAATCCATCCCTGTAGCAGACTGCACAGGTGAAACTGCCGTGCGTTACATCTGGGACTGTTGGATAGCACATGGATACCCATTTACTAACACAACCGACTGTGGAACGTCTTTCGAATCTGCACAAGTTGATGCGGTTTGCAACTTCCTTGGCTGTCGGCGTATTCATACCACGGCATACCACTCAGCAGTTAATGGCCTAGTCGAACGCTTTCATCAATAGCTTAAGTGTTCCTTTGTGCCACTTCTGACCCTGATTGGAATGAAAACATCTCACTGGTACTTCTGGGTACCCGTATTGCGCACCAGCAAAGCTGGTCAACCACACAACACTTAAGCTGTCAGGAGAGTTCGCTTTGCTCTCATTCGTGGACAAAACCGACAAACCTTGCTTTTTCGATCTCAAAGCGCATACGTTTGTTGAGCATAGCTTCACTTCGTGAGCAGACCAGAAATGTGCAAATGACAGTGGACCCTACCTGTACGCACGTATTTGTTCGCACAGATGCAGTGCGTCGTTTTTTATTATAGTTCACCAGCAAACCCCCAGACAAGTTACCCACAATGGTTACCGAACAAGGGTGTCTATGGACCAACTCAGGACCCGCCTTCAAACTAACTTGGAACGACGACACAGGTACATTCACCCGCAACAGTCTTCTAAAGCAGTCAATCCAGACGCTTCCATTATTGTTGAACCAAAGGCAACCCAGCCCAACCTCAGGCAACTAATTGACGTGGTAGACATGTCAGACATCCAGTTCGTTTTTCAGATTCTGTTAACGTTTATCATCCTTACCACACACTTCACTTTGCTAGGTAACCAAAATGTACACACAATGTTAAAGCAAAAAAATACCAAGTAACCAAAAAATCAAGTTTGGAAAAAAACAAATTTGAACGCTGCTCTTTATACTTGTTTTGTCTTCTATGTGGCGTCACGCCGCCTGTGCCGGCTACGTTCCACCATAACTGGGTTTTATATTTCAGAAATAGTCTTTGGAAACAACACGGCCATTGGCCTAGACGCTCGAAGTTCGGGCAACATAACCAAGGTCAGTTTCGTTGATTAGCAGTGCGTGGTGCGCTGAGCAACATTCGACTTCTCATGTTAGCGCGACGGCTCAGCGGTAGATCTTAGCTGAACGTCATGTGTTCGGTGCCCAGGATAAATTCAAGAAAACACAAAAACTAAACCGCCGACCGGTACCTCATGTGTGTAGCTGGCCAGAGCCATTAGAGTGCCGGATGAATAAAAGCAGTACCCCATGAGTGGGCATATATTTCAAGCAAATGCTTGAGCAAGACGAACATGCCATAAGTCGCAATACACAGAGGAAGGATAATATATCAGGTTAAGTATGCCTGCATTGATTGGAAGCGGTAATCGCGTCTACTGACTCACTGAAGGGGTATCCTCGAAGCTTAAGAGCAGTTTCGAAGCGCACGTTACTAAAAAATACGAGTTTCCTGGGTTCCAAATACGTAGGTGCTATTACATCAGTCGTAAGCCATTAATGAGGTGCGAAACACATTCATTACATCCAGATAAGGAGTTGCTTACGAGCTGTACTCTAGTGGTATTCGGAACAACGTATAGAACCTAAGCGTTTCGTACAGTCATTGTTGGCCGTGTGGTGCAATTATGCGATGTATACCGGATGCTGCTCCTTGGACGGGCGATGTGTGAAATTAAAGCTAACGATGCGGAACTTAGAGCGCGATGTTAACTAGTCCGAGAAATCGTGAAAACAAACATGTAAACCACACTTTGTATTGTATTACATGTTTAGAAAAGATGACAATGAACGGCGTGACAAACGGCGCGCTGTCTCTGCGAAACGACGGCTCAACGCAAACTGACGCACAGAGTAGCGAAACCTAGATCCGACGCGCCTTCGAAGAAACGCTAACAAGAGGCTGTACGAGTTTCGCGGGCATAAATGCAAAGCAGCGCATGCTAGATGACAAGTGCGATGATGCCAGCGTTGAACGACCGCCCTGAAAATTAGGCAAAATCGAAAGTAAACGTCAGACGGTTAACGGCAGCGAAGCTCACAAACCTAGTAACTGATTCGAAGGCAATTGAGTGCCTATGATAGTTTGGATGCAAAAAAGCCGGAGACATTGTGCAACCCGGGATACAGATCGAGTACGAAACGCACTTCGCGATACGGAGCTGCTACTACAAGCATGTTAGGTGGAGCGGTCTAACAGCGAACTTTTGGGAACGACGTCATAAAAGTGCCAGGACGTGCTATAGGTCTAAGCCTAAACAACGGAATGATTCCAAACGAAATATTGGACAGCATAAGCACAAACAGTCAGTTCTGATTACGCAAGTTTATCAGACTTACTTAATATTATGGACGGCCGTAGTTATACCTGAAACGGACAATGGTAGTCAACAAAACAGACAACATACCTAGTTGGAACAGGAGAGCGATTACCATTACCGTAATCATAGTAGCCGTAGTCGTACCCAGACTCATAACCAGCAGCCGGAGCCCGATCACTTTCCCTGAAATCATTGTAACCAGCGCATATGCAAACTTACTCGTAAGCCGCACCACTGCTGTAATTCCCGTAATTATCGTAGTAGTCATTAGGTCTCGCGGCTGCTTGTGGGGCTGGCTCTCGGTAACGATCGTATTCTCCGTAACTGTCATAACCATCGTACCTGCATTCATCTGACATGGTAAAACAAGTTTACCTTGGACGAGGTGGTGCACCCTTAGGAGGGTAATCTCTTGGCGGAGGGATAGGTTCAGGAATTGGTGGTCCACGATAGCCTGCGGCAGGTGGCGGTTCACGACCGGGAACCCTGGGAGGCGGGCGAGCAGGATCGCCGCGCTCAGGTGGTGGGTAGCGTCCCGGGGTACCATTTGGTGGGTAATCATATCCTGGGCCGCCTAAAACTATTTAAAGTGTCATGGAGCTTACCTCGAGGACTGACTCTAGGTGGAGGAGGACCATAAGGTCCTCCATAACCATCATCAAATCCTGGTCCGTAGCGTCCCATTCGTGGAGGGGGACCTGCACCCATGTATCTGGGAGGAGGACCCCGAAATCGGTCGGCAGGCCCATCTCGGAAACGACCTTCACGTCTCCTCATAGGACCAGGGCCACCACTTCGCTTGCCGTGGCTGCGCTCAACATTGATCTTGACACCATCAAGTATGGCGTCTTGGAGTCCAGCAAGGGCAGCTTCCGCCTCCGATTCTTTCTCCATGTGCTGAGAAGGAATAAAGAATCCCTGGGTAGACATACCACAAAACCATAGTTGTTCACAACATCGCACTCTGTGACAGTGCCGAAAGCCTCAAACTTTTTGCGCAGATCGGAGGCCTTTGACTGAGGATTGAGATTGCCAACAAAAAGTTTAACCATCGCGTGAACAGAAGCGCAAATGTCTGCCCAGTAATGATGGCTCCCTAATGGTTAAAACAAAGCTGCAAAAGTGGATCTCAGTAGAAGGTTACCAAGTTAAAACCAAAATTTGGCAATTAAGTAAATAACGTCATCTACATAACCTTTTCATCAAACAATATTAAGGTGTTCAAGTTCATGTTCATGCGTGCCTGCAACGATAGGATTATCCCGTGAGTTCACTTCAGCGGGTTGTTGAACCAGGAGTTGGAACACTTTGAAATATTAATTGACTAAAACAAAGGCCACATCACACCCTGTCCAACCAATTTTTGCCCACATATCCAGTCCTTGCAGCACCTGCTGCGCCAGTTACGTGAATTAAGAAAGGTAAAAGGAAAAATGCAAGCAGAAAACATAGAAAGAGCTAGGCGGGTAGAATACCAACCCATTTGGGTCATTGAAAAAGGAACTAGAAGATGAAGGTGAATCGGTTATGAAAAAGTAAATGTTGTATGTTGCCACCTAACAGCAACGAGCTGGCGCGCAGATTCAGATGGTCTGGAACGATAGGAAAATCCCTTGCGTGTTCCTTCTTGAGCAAATCGTTGAGTCAGGAAATTATGTGCTAGGTCTTGATAGAACTAAAACGAAACACCCGAAACACACCCTGACCAACCAATTACTGCCCACGTTCCCTGCAATAGCAGTCCCCGCTGCGTAGATTACGTGAAGTAAGAAAGAAGTAGAAAGCAAATAGAAGATAAAGCGCAATGCAAGTCATTAAAATGTGTGTGCTGTGAGTGCTACGCGGTAACTCGACATTTTTGGCGAGCTTTCTAGCTACAATATTGTGGAAAACAGTGTTTGAATAAACGCAACGGAATTTGACTACTGTCAAATTTTCTCTGATCCAAGATATCTTGGATCTATTAAAGCGGTTATGATCAAAGCATCTTTGGCGCTTACTGGTAATTTTTCCGGTTTTTCCCAGTTTTAATCCCGTTTTGCACCCAGTTTTTGCCTTTTTTATTGAGGTCGTTTAACTATTGTGTACGTGTTATAATTCCACTCTGTTTTCCACTATGTCGGTCTCGCAATGCACCGAGGCTGTTGTTCCTGGTGGCTTGGATTCTGAGGTTATCGCACTTTGTGGCAGTCCAAGCTGCAATATACCAGTAACTGACGATTCCGGCGGTATGCAGTGCGATGTCTGCAACCGATGGTACCATCAGCTTTGTACGGACCTGAATACCGAGCAGTACGCAGCGCTGGCCTCCAGCGAAAAGTTGCTTTTCAGTTGTGCCAGTTGCTGCAGCCGCCGGCAAGGCCGCGCGGCCTTTCGTACGAGAGACGAATCTCTTGATACCCGGCTGCGAAATGTAGAGCGTTCGTTCTCGATGCTCTCAGATCTTCGCTTTAAGATTGATCTGCTCATGAAGACGCTTCCGGTCTCCAACAACGCAGATTTGATCGCTTACACTGATGATCAACTTGTGGCACCAATCATTATGTCACCGGTCCAGATGGCTACCGACCACAAAAATGAAGCAGCTTCGGACGTCGTATCTAAAGCTACCCTGATCGACGCCGAATTGCTAGTTCAAGGGTCCCTTCGAGTAAAGCGAAAGAGAGCCAGGAAACCCCGTAAGCTCTCTGCTAAACAAGAAGTTATAGTTGTCTCGGCACCGGAAACAAGCCAAGTGTCGTTACTTGGCAAACCGTCTGACGGTTGTGCGAAGGCGAAGATTCCAACACGCACTACTTGTCAGCCGAAGTTGCCGGCAATCTCGGTTCTCACCGAGAAGGCATGTTCTGAAGGTTTGCTTGATTTTGCTCAAAGCGAAAAAGCCTCACGGGACCCTGCTCCCGTTATCAAGAAGAAAAAGCAGACCAAATCTGCCATAAAGCCTTTCGGTGGAATCGATGACCCTAACAAAAGTAAGACATCGACAATGGAGCGAAAAACGTACGCTGCCGTTGCTACATCATCTGAGGGGCTAAAGACAGTCCCATCACCAGTGGTGAAGCCACCTGCTCCAAGTATCGAATCAAAGACCCGTGGGGTTAATACACCCCGTCGTGGCGATTCTTTCACGGATAGTAGCGTTATATTCCGTAACGCGGCTGAATCTACTGCTGTCCTTCCTGCTGATCGCATGTTGGACGACCTTCAATGGTTTAAAATGTGCGTAACGAAGCTTCTTCCGCCTGGTTTTCCAGGCGTTACTGTCAGGAAGCTGATTAGACTGGGGAACGTCCCAGTTAACGTACCAAACCCTCGACCGCGGCTACTTCGTGTGGTACTCTCTACCCCGGAGGAACGCAGCGCTCTCATGCGGTTTGCGTTTAAGCTGAAAGGTACAAATATTAGCGTTCAGCCGGACCTTTCGCTGGCCGATAGGCTGAAGCTAAGGGAGGCCATCAAGGACCTCAAAAGCAGGCGAGCGGCCGGTGAACAGGGTCTCCGGTTAGTGGGTTTTCGGGTGGTCAGCCGGCGGTCCTTTTCCGCCCTACCACTGCCCATTCTGGTAGCGCACGACCCAGGTCTGGATCTAACGAATACCTTCAGATAGTGTTAAGTAATGTGCGCAGCCTAAGGAATAAGGTGTACGAGTTAGGTCTGCTTGTAGATGGGTCTCATCCCGATATACTCGCATTCACTGAAACGTGGCTATCTCAGGACATCACGGATGGTGAATTACATCTATCTGGCTACGCACTATTTAGATGCGATCCCTCCGCTGGCCGGCAGGGAGGGGGCGTCGCTCTTTATGTGAGCTGTAAACTTGACGTTTTGAAGACTTGCTTATTTCAGTCAGCAGACAAAACTGTTGAAGCTCTGTCGGCTGTTATTAGCACATCCTCGGCTCAGGTTACAGTTGTAATTGTGTATAGAAGCCCTGGGAGCGTATCCAAAGAGGTACTTGAATTCATTCGCTCCCAGTCCGCAAATAAGTGTTTGGTGATGGGCGACTTCAACCTCCCAGAGATTTGCTGGGCAGATCTTTCTTGCGACTCAGCGTCAGGCACATTCGGCGCTGATCTGCTTGAGCTTACGCTCCAAGTATCTTTGCACCAGTTCATTGACCTCCCCACTAGGTACATGGACGCCCAAGTACCGTCTATCTTAGACCTTGTATTTGCTAAGTCACTCGATTTTGTTGGTGACATTACTTACGGACCTCCACTGGGTTCCAGTGATCATGTTTGTTTGCTCTTCAGTTGTACTCTGTCTAGACGCTACCAGAGTACTGTTGAGTCTCGCCCGAACATATGGCACGCAGACTATCAATCCATGAGAGCCAAGGCTTCGGGTTTGCATTGTGAGATCTCAGACGACGATACTGTCGAGGTTGCCTGGGATAAATTTAAGTCCTACCTCACAGAGGTCTCTGCTCCCTTCATCCCAGTCAGAAGGAGAAAGGAGGCCCGAGCACAGCCGCCCTGGATAGATCCCACTGGCAGGCATCTGCTCACAAAGAGGTCTAGATGTTGGCGGACTTACCGAGATGCTCCGTCCACCGATACTTATGACAGGTACCGTAAGGCTAGAAATAGGTGTAAGCAACACCTAAGGGATGCTCGGCTCAATTTCGAGAAAGGGTTAGCGGACGAAGCTTCAGAGAATCCAAAAAGATTCTTCGCTTATGTCAAAAGGCGCTGCGGTTCGAACATGTCAATTCCAGTATTGATGCGTGATGACGGTACTCATGCGCATACGGACTATGACAAGGCCTGCGTACTTAGTGGGCAATATGCGACAGCGTTTGTAAGGGAAACCTCTTTGACAGGCGTTGAGCTGGTTTGCAGGACCCCAGAGGGTTCAGAACTATCTGAATTTATTGTAGCGGAGACGGAAGTTCGTAGGCTGTTACAAGGGCTGAACCCTTCTAAGGCCTCTGGGCCTGATTTAATTCACCCGAAACTGTTGCATGAGTTGGCTGCGGAACTAAGTGGACCGCTCGCTATTGTGTTTCAGAAATCGCTTGACAGCTGTGCATTGCCTTCCGAATGGAAGGAAGCTGTCATCTGTCCCATCTTCAAAAATGGGGACAGGGGTCTGCCTGCAAATTACAGGCCAGTTAGTCTGACGAGTGTAGTAGTCAAACTCCTCGAGAAACTGGTGAGAGATTCATTGGAGAGTCATCTGAGTAGATTTAATCTACTTAGCAATGTACAACACGGATTCCGGAAGGGATTTTCGTGTCTGACGAATCTACTGGTAACTCACGAAAATTGGGCGGATGCAGTGGATAACGGCCACGCACTGGACGTGCTTTTCGTCGACTTTTCGAAGGCATTTGACAAGGTACCCCATTTGAGGCTCGCGCAAAAGCTGTCCTCCTACGGGGTATCTGGCCGCGCCCTTCATTGGGTGACTGCCTTCTTGCAGGGTAGAGAACAGTGTGTACGGGTAGGCCGAGGCCTATAATTTAGGCAGTCTGTCCTCAGTGGCGTGCCACAGGGCTCGGTCTTTGCACCGCTGCTGTTCTCTATCTATATGAATAACCTACCCGCGGAACTAGGGTTACAAACGCTGCTATCTGCTTATGACCTGAAGATGTGGAACATTGTCGATGTTCCTGGGGGTTCCGAGGCTATTCAGCGAGCATTGGATATGCATTTGGACTGGTCTGCCTTATGTCTACTGCCCATAACTCAGGCAAAGTGCTCCGTTCTTCGAATTGGAGGAGATTGTCCTCCTATGAAGTACTTGGTCGGTGGGGTCGAACTCCCCGTGTATCTAGCCAGGTTGACGAAGGGGTCGTACACCCTTCGGCTTGTTTGCCCTACCTCCTCCGGGCCAAAATGAAGCTAGAGAGGGTTTAACGAGGGGGTACTAGGTAAGTAGAGGGATTACGGGGACGGACGTACCCCGAGTGTCTACTTAGCTTGGGGATGCATTTAATACACTGCCGAAGGCTTAGAGGAGACCTAATCCTAACCTACCGTATCTTAACTGGGAAGGTTGGTTCAGGTTTATCTTGGCTAGTTAGTACCGCTATAGTGTCTGTTCTACGCGGTCATTCCTAGAAGCCGGACGAACCGCGGTCCGATCGGATTTGGGCGCAAATCCGGCTGTCACACCGAGTTATCGACCGCTGGAATATGCTTCCGGAAAGTGTTATTAGGGAATATACGGTTAAGGGGTTTGAGCGGCAACTTGACGCTCTTGGGTTGCAACACGAAACCTTTCCATTTTCCTGAGTAACTCGCATCTTCGTACTTCGATTTCTTTTCTTTACTTTTCTTCACGCATTGGTATTATTTTCTTATGTAAGTGCACTTCCTCATTCTGTACCTACGATTTCTCTTCCTATCCTTTGCTTACTTCACGTGACTGCCACAGCAGGAACTGCTAGGGCAGGAAACGTGGGCATTAACTGGCTGGCCAGGGTGCGATACGGGTGTTCCGTTTTAGATCAATCACTAACTGAGCACTTCTTCAATTCCTGGCTCAACGACCCACTAAAGATGGAACACTCATGGGATTCTCCTATCGTTCCAGTCCCATCTGAAATGAACTGAGCTGAACTGAACCGAAGGATAACACCGAAGAGTGAAGAAGATGACAGAATACGAACTAAAAGTTTGAAGATGGATATAGTCAGGAGAAGGGAAAGGTTTCGCGTTGCCACCCAAGAGCGTCTAACTGACGCTCGAAACCCTTAACCGTAGGTTCACTGACTACGCTTTCTGGATGCGTGTTCCAGCGCTCGATAACTCTACGCGATAACCGAGTTTCCGCCCTGATCCCGTCAGAACGCGGCTTGTGTAACTTCATGGGATGACCGCGAAGACAAGGTAACCTAGCCGGGCTAAATAGCCAGCTCAATTCTGGTCCAACCTTCCCTGTTAAAATGCGGTAAGTAGGGATTAGATCTCCTCGAAGCCATCGGTAGTGCATTGCATACACACCTAAGTAGACCGTCGGGGTAGGATTGCCCCCGTAACCCCTCGACCAATTTGTTACCTACTCTCAAAACCTTCCCGAGCTCCATTTTGTCCCGAACAAAGCAGGGCGGGCAAGCATGGAAGCAGTATTCCAGACGGGGCCGGCCGAAGGCTGAGCATAGCTTCACAAATATGTCGACTGTTAAGGCCCTGAAAGAACGGCGTATTAGCCACAACATTCTGAAACCCCTACTAGCGGCCTTCTTCCATGTGTCACCAGAATGCAAAGACGAGGCATGGACTACGCCTGGGTCTACCTGGTTGGAGACAAGGGGAGTTCGACCCCAACGAGTACATAGCTCGCAGGCAGGAATGTTGATCCTATACGAAGGACGGAAAATTTAGCCTGATTTATGGGCAGTAGCCACAAAGTAGACCAGTCCCATAGTCTGTCCAGTGCATGTTGTAAGGCCTCAGAACCCCCAGGAACATTTACAACATTCCATAGCTTAAGTTATCAGCAAACAATAGGGATGATACCCCAAGCTCTCCAGGGAGATCGTTTACGTAGATGGAGAACGACATCGATCCAAGGACAGAGCCCTGTGGGACACCGCTAAGGACCGCTTGACTAAAGGACAAGTTGCGATCCACACGTACACACTGTTATCTTCCCTGCAAGAAAGCAGATACCCAGTGCAGGGCGCGGCCAGGTACGCCGTGGGAGCTCAGCTTTTGTGATAGCTTCAAGTGGGGTACCTTATCAAATGCTTTCGAGAAGTCTACGATAAGCACATCCACTAGTTAGAGCTCAAATTCAAGCAGGAATGGCACGACAGGATTATCCCGTGGCTGTTCCTTCTTCGGCGGGTCGTTGAACCAGGGGTTGGCGGAGTTTGAAAAACTGATGGACCTAAAACCAAGACAGCATCACACCATGTCCATTCAATTAATGCCCACGTATCCTGCGGTAGCAATCCCTGTTGCGCCGGATACGTAGAGTAAGAAAGAGAAAAAAGTAAACTCAGAAGGTAAAAGAGAAAGTGGAAAGAGTTAAGCAACTGGAATACCAAGATAATTAGGTCATTAAAAAAGAACTGAAAAGTGAGGGTGAGTCAGGTAGGAAAAAGGAACAGTTTGCTGTTGCCACCCAAGAGCATCGAGCTGGCGCGCAAAACCCTTAACCGTAGGTTCCCTAACCACGTGATCTGGAAGCGAATTCCAGCGATCCATAACGGCGCGACAGACGTGTTTCCGTCCTAATCCCATCAGACCGTGGTTTATGAAATTTCAGTGGGTGACCGCCTAGGTTAAATAAAATAAATAAAATGTTTATTCTCGACTAAGCGAGGCACGTCTGCACAGACATGATCATGTTAAGAGTACAAACTGTGATCAGTAAATGTACAATGGATCAATGAGATTGTCGCATAGGTTGATATATAAATGTATGTAAGTGTGTATGTGGGCGTGTTTAGCCGTGTTTATGGAGTTCGTAAACGTATTCCAGTCTTTTGATCGTGCTTGAACGTGTGGCCAGTGTTAAATGGGTGCTTGATGGCTGTGGACTTGAAGCGGTCGTCCGGATAAGCAATGGGTGACTTTAGTTGGTGGCGAGTCACAACCGCCACGTCACAGTGTTGTTAAGCGGACATTTGTGGCTTTTTATAGGGAGAACGCTTGCCAGGCGGAAACCCACCACGTCCTGGAACACTGCCGCCGAACTATTTGCTGGAAGGGGTAAACCCAATCCACCCAGCTGGCACCACGAGGAGGTTGTTCGGCCAGCCAGCCAGTAAAGTAGTGGGTCTAAATAGCTCTGATAAATTCGAGCCAAGCTTATCTCTCAAAATACGATAAGTGAGAACCAGGCCCCCTCTTATCCTTCGGTACTGCATTGAATACATCCCCAAACTGATCAAGCGTTCAGGATACGTCTGTCCCCGTAGGCCCTGCACTAACCGAGTGCCCACTCGTAACACCCCCTCCAAGTCCGTTTTGTCTCGGTTAAGACATGGTGGACAAGCCTGAATACATTATTCCAGGTGGGGTCGGACGAATGCCGAGAATAGCTTCACAAACAAATTGGCCGTTGAGATTCCGAAAGAGCGGCGGATAAACCACAGCATACGAAACCCTCGATAAGCAGCCTTCTTTCAATCGTCTCCAGAATAAAGTGCTGATGCGTGCACGACTCCTAAATCAACCTGCTTAATGACAACAGCGATTTCACCACCGCCGACAACACATCAGGGAGGATTAGCAGCTCCGATTCGGAGAACAGAGCACTTCGCCCTATTTATGGGCATCAACCATAAGGTAGACCATTCCCAGAGTCTATCCAAGGCCCGCTGAATTGCCTCAGGACCCCCGGGATATCCACAATATTCCAGAGCCTAAGTTCGTTTGCAAACGTTAGTGATGACAACCCTAGCCCTCCCGGAAAGTCATTTACATAGATCGCGAACAACAATGGCCCCAATACCGAGCCCTGCGGAACGCCACTAAGGACAGCTTGCCTGAGCAAAAGGCTACGCCCCACCCTTATGCACTGTTCTCTCCTCTCAAGGAAAGCAGACACCCATTTAAGGGCTCGACTAGATAGCCCGTAAGATCTGAAATTTAGTGACAGTCGAAGATGAAGAACAGTGTCAAAAGCTTTCGAAAAGTCCACGAATAGCACGTCCACAGCGTGGCCACTGTCTACGGCTTCGGTTCAGGTTTCACGAGCTACAAGTAGATTGGTCTGGCACGAACATCACTTGCAGAATCCATGTTTCACAAACTGTGAAGGTTAAATCTATTCGAGTTGTTCTCCACAGAATCCCTTACCAATTATTCAAACAACCTTACTACTACGCTTGGCAAACTGACAGGCCGGTGGTTCGCGGGCAGAGCGCTGTACCGCCCTTAAAAATTGGTCAGATGATTCCCTCCTTCAATTCCGAAGGTAGGACGCAGCTGTCAAGTGAACTTGAAAACACGCGGGTGAGTGGCCCAGTCAGCTCACTAGCCAATTCATGCACAGCTTCGGATGAGTTGAATCAGGCCCGGGAGCTTTAGCGGAGTTACTGTCCTGCAGTAGCTCGAGTATAAGGAATATAATGAGTGCAAACCTCTACAAGGTATGCATTGAATTTATCTCAGGCTAACTGGACGGGGTAGGTCATCGGGATCTCATAGTTCAGAACTGAAGATTTAGGTCGCATGGCACCAAAGTCAGTCTGCAAATGATTCACAAGTAATTCAAAGCCGGTCTGTTGATGCCTTGTAAGCACACCGAAAGAATATGCTTGCGTGCTCGCTGGACCCTATAGGTGCACCGTACGATACGACAGTCACGAAGCCGACGGAATTAGCAAAAACTAGATCTGAACTATATGGTAGTTGGTTGTCCATATACAGTTGAGAAGTCTACCAACTGGTGCAAAGGCGCTGGAAGCGTTAGCATAAGGAAGGCTGCATTGAATGCTCCTGACACCGAATTACATGAAAGATCAGTCCAACAGACTTCCAAGCGGTTGAAATATCCTAGAACTAAACACTTATTCGCGGACTGAGCCCGAAGAAAGTTAATTATCTCATTAGAAGAAGGACTTCTGTATATCACTACAACTGTAAAGTTTCTAGAGGAAATGCACAGAACAGCCGATATGGTTTTAACAGTCTGATTCGAGGACCGATACGTGCAGGTCCTATACCTACATAACGTACAGCTCACATAAAGTACAACGCCTACGCCATGAGATTTAACGGAGCGATCATGCGTTGCTCGCGGACCTAAGAGCTATAGTGGTCAAGGCGTCAACATTGGAACACTACGCCTCGAGGTCCACCCCAGCACAGGCTATCTCCATCTGAGGGGACCAAAGGAGGACTAAACCGGTTATGGGGTGTCGGGGTTGGGAGTGGCAACACCGAACCACCAACGGAGCGATCAGTTCTAAGCAGTTCGTAGCCAGTTAAACATGCCTCTCCGTCCGTGATATCCGGCGACTACCACGTTACAGTGAAAGCAAGTATGTCGGGACGAGGTCTGTCTGCGAGTAGACGCAACTCGTGAACCTTGTTCGGTAGGCTACACACGCTGCCTAGTACTACCACAAGGAAGTCAGCAGGACCATCACTGGGTCGTGCGCCATCAGGATAGGTGCTGGTAGGGTGGAAAATAACTTCCGACTGACAACCCGAAAACCCACTATACGGCGGTCTTGCTCCCCAGCCGCCCGTCTCGTTTTGACGTCTATGCTAGCCTCCGTTACCTTCAAGCTGTCTGCCAGTGAAATGCTTAGCTGAAAGGTGACACCACTACCCTTAAGTTTGACTGCAAACCACAGTGGTGATTTGCGTTCCTCCGGGGTAGGAAGGATCACGCGAAGTAGTTGGGGTCGCGGATTTGCCGTACCGTTTGAGACGTTCACCAATCTGGTAAACGCACTGACGGTGACATCAGGGAAGCCAGATGTAAACAGCTTGGTGAAGCACAGTTTAAGCCATTTGTGGTCATCCAAAATGCGTTGCCTTGGGAGAGCAGCCACAGATGCAGTAACGTTACGGAAGGTGCCCCTACTGTCCGTGCAAGAGTCGCCACGACAGGGATTGTTTACCCTACGTGTCTTAGCTTCGGTACTCACAGCCGGTGTATCCACCACTGGCGGTGGGACAGTATCTGTCTCCGCAAACGACGTGGAAGCAACGATAGAGTAGGTGTTCCGCTCTACTGCTGGGGTCTTACTATTTCCTGCATAGCCAAAGTGAAATTCGTATGCTTTAAAGATGAAAACGGTAGCCGCTTTTATGCATAGAATCGTGCCTAATATTGTTGCGATTTTACTTTATATCAGTGTTTTAAGGCACCTAGATGCCTGTATCTAATGGTGACCACTTGCTCCGAAATAACTTGCTGTTATCGAAACGTTTGAGAGTGCCTGGATACAGGAGAAAGGTAGTAAAGTACTGTTTGGTGGGTAAAAGTATGCATTGCGAGGTTTCTTCCTTTAAACTCAAAGGAATAACCCTCTATTTCTCTGAAAGAAGATTGCAGCGGATTGCCAGTCTTAATGACTGTCCTTCCTAAGAGCAAAACTGTAGCATAATATAAAAATCTATATTTAAATCCAAGTCCAGTTGGGACGGGCACGATAGGATAATCCATTGAATATTCCCTCTACGGAATATCGTTAAACAGAGAATTCATATGTCGCTTAATAATTTGGGGTCAACACCGATAGGGTTTTAAGCTGCGGTTCGCAGGATACTCAGTAGTCGACCTAAATGTTAGAAGACTTACGTATCTACCTGGTACGTATCATCGCACCCGAGAGTTGCGAAATGCTTGTAACCCGTATCTGCGAGCCACACTTCTGAGCTATGAAGCAGAACTGGCCCGCTCCGCACCAGCTAACCCGAAACGGTTCTTTTGGTTCTTCACACGGCGGGGCAATGAAACTTGGCTGTTTCTGCCTGACGGCGCTGAAGCATCAACAGACCAGGACAATGCCCGTTTGCATGCAAAGCAGTAGGTAGTCGTTTGTTCACTGGGCTCTATTACCGCATCTTGACACAGCAGCAAATCTTTCGGTGTACACTTACCTGGCGGATGTTTCCATCTATGAAGCTCGGATGCTTGCGATGCTGCGCGAACTAAATCCCGTAAAAGCTGTCGGGATGGACGCTATCCATCACATCATCGCTCAGCACAACCCCTTTGTCTTATCTTCTGGGAGCCTCGGGAACTCGCTGCGCCCGGCCTTTGTCCCTTCCTTTTAGTTGCGGTAGGTCACAGTCATATTTATTTACTTGCAGTTTTTGACGGCACCTGCGCCGCCGCAAATCCTCACGTACACGTGCTTGATCCAACGGTTCTGGTTTTAGTAGCTCATCTGTAAGTGCAGGAATGTATAACCAAATAAATAGGTTATGCTCAAAAATGCGAGACCCGTCTGCAAAGGCATGCTCAGGGTGTTACAAACACTAAGGACTAGTAAAGGTAAATAACGGTATAAGTTTATCGGTAGCATATGGATCCAGGTGAAAGGTGGAGGTGAATTTATGAAGGTAGTAATTTGTGATGCTTTGCTGTTTAGACGTGCAAAGGTGACATCGTATTTGTGATTGGTTTCGGCCACGGTAAGCCTGCGAAGTGATGAAATGGAAAGTTAGTATTGTATAACTGACGTCCGTGAATTGTGCAATATCCTCCAAGTAGGTATCTATCTTCCGATCTTAATTTGGACCGCGCTGTGAGGTACCATACATTAACAAATAAATAGATGGAATATCCTCGATAAAACGAGGCACACCGGTGAAGGCGTGCTCCAACATGCATACAAGCAAGGCCGCTTTGAAATAATAAAACAACTTCTTTCTAAGAAAATTAAAACAGAAATTCCCATACTTAACTCATGTGAGAATTTTATCCGGTAATACTGGGATGCAGGAAGATAATTGCGCTGATGTGAGGAAAACCCAAGGTCAAAACTTTGGCGGCAACAGCCAAGGTTCTGCGTGCTTCCGCCACCCGGTGATCCATGGTTTCAGAAGCAAGGGAGTCAAAGTAAAATGTCCATATAATTGTTTATGGTTGAAATATAGGAATGCTCGGGGCTTCTTCAAGGGATTCTTCATATAAAAATAGGTTGGCTTTTTCTTTCCAGGAAGGAATTGTGGTGGTTCCATGTATAAGTATCATGGGGAAGCATGTTGGAATGGGGTGTTGATTCCGTCATACTTTTGTACATTAGTAAATCAAGTGATATCCTCGGGAACACGCCAGGTATGTATATGTGATTATGAGCCAGGCGGGACCCAAATGTTCAGAACTCAGGAGGGCGCAATCAGTTCAAAATGGCGAACAGTATTACTACCCGAAAATGTAAGTGGTAATACCTGCCGCGCAATCTTCTATGCAGACTTAGACGTCTATGGGGAGTACGAGTGAGGATACTGCTGTTTGGTCAACCGGTACCAGCGGAGGGACTTTGAACGTGAAAAGCTGGGAAAAACGGGTAACGAACAGGTGTGTTTCGTTTCTCCAACAGAATTATATAGAGCTGTTTACCTGACGCTCTGGCTGACCGTGCAACCCAGTTGGCTATCATGCCTGCCGCCTCAGCCTCTCAGTTTCCATTACTCCAGTATAGGCTATAGGTTAAAGGCTGGAACTCTCATTCGGCGAACGTTTGGAATTCAGTGCCAATAAACTGGGGGCGTTATCGAAGCTCACAGCGTCTGGTAGGTCACATAGTGTGATGGGTGCCCTGAATTTGCGTAGCACTATCTGCGCGGCTGAACTAGTCAACCAACAAGGCACTGAAAAAGTCTACTTTAATAGGTGATGGCTTGTTCTCGTACGCACGTAGGTCAACTGCAATATATTGCCACGGTCTAAGTGCGACTCTGCTGAGAACCGTTTTCTGCTTTGCTTGTGCTCCACCGTGGCTTCTACACATTTCACAATTGCTGAGAAACGGTTGGTAGTGCTGCCGATGGTAGCTCAAATGGTTGAGCTTGAGCTGGTGGATTGAAACAGTGCGATAGTCTGTGCTGTGGTTTAACGAGATTTATTATCATTATTCACCAGAAAAGTAGAACTAGCTGCAATGTATAATACTAATATTGGTGTTGTGCCAGACAATTTAGAGTATAAAGTAAGTCAACCTCCAGCAATGAAGAACGAGCAAGGTGTGTAAGCAACAATGGGTATTTATTCTGGGAACCAAACGTGAACCAAACGTGGGTGAAGAACCCACACTGTATAGCCTGCACTAGCCAAATGCGCGTTCGGTCATAGGCACCGATTTCAAAGCAATCCTGGTCCATTGATCGATATCCTATCGGTGCGTAAGGCAGCAGCCGGGGTGAACATGGGCTCAGCTCGTTCTGTTCTTTGAGGCAGCTTGTTGAGTGAAAGCTATCCAAGTGCCCCGCTGGTATGCGCTGGAGAAACCGTGTCTTCCTATCAATCTCGGTGTACCTCAACTACCATAAATAAATAACAGAATAGTTTATTCACGAATTAATCAAGGCACGTCAGAGCATTTATAGGCAAAAGTTGTAAGCAATTTTGTTTCTCGGCGAATACGTTGCTATGCATATACTCAGCTGCTGCCAAAGTTTGTACAGGTTGGAAATGGCAAGAAGTACACATGTTGAACTAAGTCGTCAATGAGTTATCCATAAGTTTGGTTTATGTGTAAGTAGAGTAAAAGAAAAAGCCCAGTAAGTGAAGCGGTGACATTTTGGGCAGACAGGGGTATCTTTTCAGTACATCGCGAGAAAAAGGGAAATATGACACGAAATAACTAAATAAATAAAGTTTTCTGGGATACGCGAGGCAAGCCAGTATAGGCATGCTCATAGATATTGTACAGCCATTGAACAAGAAATGTGTAATAATATACTGGGATTTTAGTATACGTGGATCTATAAACGTAGGTATGTAGTAGGCGTGTTGGCTGTGTTTGTAAGTGTGTTGCTGTTCTTTAAAATGCGTTGTTGGCGTCCGCAATGTCTAAAGGAATGTTTGACGTCTGTGGATATGATAAGCTTGTACGAATAAGCAAGGGCAGTGAATTTAGTAAGTGGCTTGTCACCTTGGCCACGCCACAGTGTTGTTATGTAGACATTCGGGACATTTTTAAGAAGAAGGCTTGCCAGGCCGAAACCCACGACCTCCTGGAACACGGACGTCGAACTAATTGCTGAAACGGGTTGAACCGCAACCATCCAGCTGTCACCATGGTGAGGTGATTCGGCTAGCCAGCAGTTGTTCGGCCAGCCAGCCTAGTCAATTTGCGGGGATTCACATACAACATGCCAAAGTATTTTGAAACGGACCTTTGTGGCTTTTTATTGGGAGAACGCTTACCGCGCTATACCTCACCACGTCTTGGAACACTGTGGTCGATCATTTAAAGTTAATGTAAGTATGGTAACGGATCGTGGCGAATGAGTGTTCGCTCGGTTGTTCACAGTTAGATGACACCCAATTTTCTCTTTTGGCTGACCAAATAGCTTAGCCAGGGCAAGCCATAGGCATTGAGGCCGGTGGAGGATGAAAGAATCTGGAAGGGTCGGATGAATAATTATGCAGGTGGATAAAAATTCAAAGTATTTTGGATGGGAGATTTTCTGATTTTGTACACTTTTCTGGCGTGTGAAGCCTCTGTGTCCAGTTATCCACACTGGACCTCGGTCATGGTGGTGAGTGCAGTTGTATCGCTTTGATGTTAAACCATGGCCCAGATAAATTCTGGTTGGTTATTTCTTCCCATCTCAGCTAGCTTTCTGAACAACCTGCACTTGGTGCCAGCCGGTGCATCGGATAATCTCAGTCCAGCTAATGGTTCGGCAGCCGTGTTCCAGGACGTGGTGGGTTTTCGCCTTGCAAGCGTTCTCCCTATAAAAGCAACAGATGTCCGGCTTAACAACACAGGGATGTGCCTGATATGACTAGTCACAAAATACAGTCACTGTTTCGTCATACCGGGGAGCATACACCTTTCGCAAACATCAACCAGTTCCAAGGTTCATCTGATCCCTTCCTAAATTGGAGTATTCACCGAATAAACGCACAAATTCCCATTAATAATAACAAATCACTCAACACGAGTACTTACACATGCAACCGCATACATAGTACACGTACATATACATAAATTCAGCATCTACTGGTTAAGTAGTAACATATCTGCAGCAGTACTGCTGTTACACGTCCGTATTACCATGCTAGTGCCTTTGAAGGCGGGTCGCGCACCATCGAGAATAAATCATTAATTTACTTATTTATTGCTTTAAGCACGGATCCCATAGATGTTCCCGACCTAGGGGAAAAGGAAACCAGAGGAACAGACCGCAAGAAGACTGCAAAGAACAGTCACGGAACCAAGCAGTGTGAAAGTCTTACGTCATGACATTTAGATTTGAGCTATAAGTGACACTGTGCTGTCCGACTGAACTCTTCTGTGACCTTTGACTTTCATTGGCATGAAAGCAACAGCATACTAGGCCAGCTTAAAGACTATCCCAGCATAGTATGGTCCCACATCCGATTCGATTACTTACCATAATTAAGGTGCTGCTACCCACCAACTCTTCCTAACTAAGCCAATAACGACGCCTCTCTAGGTCACATTTCTCCATTTACCGACCTTTCTGTCTGCAAATACCCCTTCATATACCGAGATAATACCATTATTCACCCCTTCAACTTTATGCTTCGCTTAGCCTTCCGCTTCAGCGTTACCACCGACTACTCTCCCAACTGACCCAACGTTATAACTCAACGCTTGTCCCCATGCGTTTGTCCACCTACAAGGCTTGTCATCTAAGCTATAAATTTCAATGCTGAATGTTGCTGTATGAGTTCGTTTATCATACTTTTAAAGGCACTCCACTAAGCAGTTCGTCCCCAAATGCTAAAAGCTGCTCTAGTTTAAATCGACCCGTTGGTCTTGCTATTGTTGGTCTGCAAACAATTGCTGTTTAAGCGGCCAGGGGCTATCGTTCAATTACCCTTCGCTACTTACATCCCTACCCACGTTTCTGCCCCTGACCTCGTATTCGTATTTCCTTTACATTATGGACATCATTGATCCGCTTGTTTCTTACCCTATACATCAAGCCTTATCCTAAATAACGACCGCTAAGCATATTACAACTTTAACCTCTTGTATACTGTCTCCCTAGTATCTGACGGGCTTCAGAGTATGGATGTTTGAGCGCTTCAGCCTCATCAGAAATATTACCAAATTACCACACCACTATTCGCAGGCATCCGCTCTAAACAGATTCTTTTCATTTACTTCCCCTCTTTATACGAGGTAGTACCAACTGCCTGCTCCCTGCTCTGTATCACGATCCAGTTGGCCTTAGTTTCATCTAAGCTGCCAATCGCTTGCTGACGGTTTTTATCCTGCAGCATGAGCCCATCGTTTGCCATCTTATCTATGCAGCTTTCCAGTACCAGTACCTTTCGTTTAATCTTGTAAGTACGCTTAGCTCACTTTGGACCATGCGCTCTGCAGGACCTGCTTCTTGCGCTCTAGTTGTAGTCTGAGCCACCCTTGAGACGTGGTGTAAGAAGGCACACGCAAAGCGTATACACTAAACAAACTAACACAGCATCAAACTGCGCACTCATATATCCTCATATATCCTCATATATCCTCATATCCTCAGTCATTTTATAGTGTTTGACGATGCATGCCATTCTGTGTGTTTGCTTGGTTGCCGCTTGTTCGTTGCCCGTTTCTCCCGAGTTTTCCACAGACAGGTCGGCCGACGCATGAAGGTTTATTATCTAACACTGACTGATCCACCAGCAACAGCCAGCTGATTTGAAACATTTGACCAGTCTTCAGCTGATTCTAAGTACATTCCGAATGGACCAGCTACTTTGCAGTTTGGTGGAATGCCGCTTTCAAGTTCCAATAATGGGTTTAGCTCTTAACGCCATCATATTTTTACAATTACCGCGCCTGGAATTGCGCCTTTACATGGATCCTTTGTTTCACTACGAGGGATAGATTCTTCGGTCGAGATTTCATTTCAGTGACATGGACAGCCTTGCTGCCCCTCCATGGGGTTGGAGCGCCTTACATTTATGCAAGAACATTTTAATACTGCACTTCCCTGATGCTTGCCTGATGGTACTTCATGGTGCTTTTACTGGGTATATTGACAGTTTCTCTTAACAATAATTTAAGTGTGGAGGAACTCTCATGCCCTACGGTGGATAGACTATTATTTTACGTAGTCTGGACAACGGGGTTTGGCCTTAGCCTGATAATTCTACCCATGATCTGAAAAATAATTAACACCAACTTTTTGTGGATCCTACATTTGTATGGGGCAGCGCAGAAATGCTTGAGATTGGACGAAGTTAGCCATAGTGGTTTACCGCGCACACCACCTAACGGGGTTGTGTGGGTACCTAGACACATAGTCTGCACCTCAGTACCAGTATGCCACAACAGAAATGCCAGGCGTGATTACTGCGCAATGCAAATTTTCCTGAACAATTCTTCACACGTTTCTTCTGGGCATTACTTTTTCAGACCGGTTTCAAAGATTAATGGCGGACCTTGACTAGGCATTTTGGTTAGTAGACGCCGACCTTTGGGACAGCTGGCCGCGAATAGCCGAGCGTACAAGCTGTCTGTAAGATCCGTTGCCGGTTTACATAATCAATCAACAGGCTCTAGTGTATTGTTCTGGGCCATGGCGGGTTTTCGCAAGGCAAGCCTTATCCATATGTCCGTTTATAAACAAGGCGACGGGGCTGAAGTAGGTTGCAACTGAATAAAGGAACTGCCCACAAATTCACACCTCCTAGTTAACCAGGGCGACATTTTATTACATTTCGATATTTTCTATACGCACACTAAAAAATACCTTCCTGCCGGTACTTTCCATCACCACTCTGTGTATGACGCATTTAATGTGTATTTGCATGCTACACAAATGAACCATGACAACCGCCACACCATTCTCTGGCACTATCCAGCTTGGTTTCATTATCTTAGCACCATAGCTGCTGCGGTTAGGCCTCACTGCTCTGATACTCCAAGCGACCTTACTCTACGCTTGCATTTCGGCTATTCCCTGCCCTTCCGTCAATTAATGTTTCTTAGCCTCTTAGTTCTTCCCCCCACTGAAGCTGAATCCCTCACTTAGTCAGCACACAGACGCCCGTCGGCTTTACATTTCTAGGTGTTCATTTCTCACCATTTTCGTAGTACTCTAGTATGACTTGTTTCTCTGCGCGACGCTACATATACATTTGTTCTGGACGTTCGCTTTCCTTTAACTGATCTTTAATACTTTACTTCTATCGATCAATCCTTTTTCATCTAGTAATCTGGGTCCGTTTTTGCAGCAAAGGTTTCGACACTTACCTTTGTAGGAAGTTAGCTGTCACAGGCTTTTCCTGTTTCAGCGGGCCATAGCACTATACTCCTAGTACCCTCGTGTCGTCTTTCTGTCTTGATCACCCGATAATTTTTATTCAGCGCTTGATTCCTTTCTATCCGCTGACTTACCATCTCTTTCGATGTAGGCTGGCCACCAGCCGTCTATCCACCGTTCAAACGCCGCTGGTCCCTGAACTCTGCTTTCTATCTTTCCACGCAATAGTCGCATCATAGTAACCTGATGCTGCGTCTCTACTCCATGGCGCAACGCTCTGTATTCCTTGTAGATAGTAGCAAACAACTTATAGAGCCACTGTTTCGAAAAAACATTCAAAAGACACTTTCAGCACAATCATTGCTGCACATTGTACATCATTTGTCTCCACTCTAAATGTTATAAATTAGGGTTTTAACAATGTTTGTTTCCACGCGTGTTCGTTGCGGTCTTGGTTGTCTCTCACCTTCCCTTTTCTCCGAGGTCCGGAACTTCTTGGGGATCTGGGACTGGACCGAGAAACCGCTTTTGTCCGACTCAGAACAACCAATAAGGACCTATGAAGCATATGGCTTTACAACAAACGGATACAACTGCACTCACTCCCATGACTGCTGTCCAATGATGATAGCTGGACTCGAGAACTTCACACACCTGAAAAGAATACATACTCCTGAAAAATGCAGACGCAAGAAACCGACGTTTCGCCCCCCTGGATACCCACACAGACGATTCTTCTCGAAGACACCAACCTCGATTCGCCTCAGCCATTATGGCGGTCTTGCCCAACATAACTGCCCAAATAACAGAGAAAATTGAAGGTCATTTGACTGCGGATATCTGAGGGTGAAATCAGTCGGAAACCTGGTCTGCCAGTTATATATTACTGCACCAACAAATTTCTGTCAGTGTTCCAGGACGTGGTGGGTTTTCGCCTGGCAAGCGTTCTCCCTATAAAAAGCCACAAATGTCCGCGTAACAACACTGCAACGTGGCGGATGTGACTCGCCACCGAATAAAGTCACTGCCCCGAACTACCTAGTGGCAAGCCGACCAGAATCATTATTCAATATTGCCCTGACACTTTCAATACTAATTTACACCATGCCTATATGTATCGTTTTCATTATACATGTAGTGCCCTGACTGTTTACACTACACACTCTAGAATTCAACATTTCGTCGGTCATTGATGACTCTATCCCTCATGACTACTCACACAATTTCCGCAGCCTGTACAACCTTCGGCTTACTTCCGGCTACACTCATAGCAACGTGTTTGTTGCGAAGCAATATTGCATGTAAATATTGATCATGCCTTACTTGGTGTGTCTCGACAAATTCGAGAATAAACCATTTATTTATTTATTTATTTACTAACCATCCACTTCCTGACCAGGATATCTCTAAGTTCAGCAACTTCTTCATACTGCGCCATCAGCCACTTTGGCGCAACCCAACGTGCCAGTTGTGAAACCTATCGGCCTGCGAAGTCTTGATCAAGCTTGATTTGGTGTGGCACGGTGAACTAGAGAATAGACTGGTTTTCTAGTTCTTTAATTATATAATATCTTGAAAGCGCATATAAGGATGCAATAAGCAGCACGCCCGCATGGTTAGAGTGTTGTCGTATACTTAGGAATCAAGCGCCTAGTTCCTGAAAGTGATCCGGAGTATTATTTTACGCTGCTGTAAGTAATTTGTTGATAGAGTGATAAGAGTGCGTGAGTGGGGAGAATGGTGTAAGAACGGCAGGTAGTCATCCTTATAGGCTGCGGATTGCAGTATCAGTAAGCAACAATAGCTTGCGATGAGCGAGAGTCAAAGGAGGTACTTTCCGTGGTAGTGCAGCCGAATAGAGGACTGAAGCGCGAAGTGAACGGTTTCAAGGGACCTACATTGACCTTGCCACAGGCGAACGCAGCATTTAGCAACAGCCAATTTAAATAAAAATGTGATAACACGCAGCGGTGCGCAGGAGATGTGCGCAGAGGTTGAATTACAGGAGGAATAATGTAGTGAGAGCTTTGCATCATAGCTTAAGTCCTGCAATTGCAGCGTACATCGGCTTTCTGCTTACACACCGACTGTTTTCGACTCTACGCCATAAAGCGCCAATGTGCTATAATAACAGAAAGAACTTGTGTTCAATTTATAGCCCTCCGTGCTACAAACTGTGGCAAACGAAATAGCGTTGTTTCGTAAATTACAAGTGAAGAGGTCCTGCGAAACATGAAAAACCTCCGATAGCACCACCTTAGTACCTACTGGAGAGTAGAGAAAATGCAGGATAGTCTTAATCGACCCATTGTTTGCTGCAGGGCTAGGATAGAATTGCTATAAGATTAGCAAAATATACACATTCAAAAATTATTCTGCAATTGACAGTGACGAAGCTCGCTTCATTCGCCTTTATGGCTAATATCCTGGACCTGGCCACCATGTTTTATTAACTATGGGGGAAACTTCCTGACCTGTGTTGCAACTGAGGAGAGCGAACGCATTAAACAATCAATGAAAGTAATTGTAATCAACCTTCCTGAGGGGCTTTTGCCAGACAGAGCCATGCGTCACTTATTAGACAACTGTAACCTATCGACTGACACGTGCACCCGTAAGCGCCTGAGGAGGTTGAGTAACGTTCGCTCCCGTCTACTCACCTTCACCTTTCGCAACCATGATCTCGCCACAAGCTTTCTCGTGCAAAGTCATGGAGTTATGAGGTGGCTTCACTTCAGGCCAGCACTTATGACGCCTGACTAGACTCCCATACAGACCGCAGCTGCTCAGTAAAGAAAACTGCCAACATGCTCAAGACCGTGTAAGTCCTCGCACAACACAATGACGCTCATTCGGCCACACCGTCAATCGTAGATATAAACCTTGCTCCACCAAAATCAACTCTGCAAAAACTACCAAGCAGTAGCCAAGCAGCCTGCAAGCACCACTCTGAATGACAACTAAATTTTTGATTGACGCTCCGCTCTTGTCAAATCTTCCTACTTCAGATCAGCGCTAATTTTCTGTGAATTTGAGCATCTTACCCAGTACATTCAACCTACTGTGTGATCCATCGCCTATAACGAGTCCTACCTGCCTATCGGTAATATCAAACTAACGACGCCCCTCTGACTACCAAACGTCCACCACAGCAGCAGCAATTACTCAACCAAAATTACCTCGTGACTGCTTACTTGAGTAGGAGCTCATTAGCCGCCAGCGGCTAAATGTTTTAACAGGACCCGAGTTGGATACGGTTGGCGCTATTCATCCAACCACAACTGGTAGAAGTACATTAAACATGGACTGCAATTCTTAAGTGCCACAGCCTATCTCCCAGCAGCAGGCTGCAGACAACCTTCTCCATCACTTCACATTATGAACCATTCATTCCACCAGCAGCAAATTAACCACAACTGCCACAAGGTCGCCGACCTCACGCATAAGAATAGAGCTTGCAAACAACACCCGCAAAATATGAAGAAGTATCATGGGCAGCGCCAAAAGCAGCGAGCCTCCTATTCGGCCAGCCTAACTGACACTACGTACGTTAATACATCTATGCGCTTGAACCTGTTTGAGACGCCTGACGCTCTCTACTGTGCTGCCACATGCAGCCTGGACCATAGCAGGAATAGGCAGCGATAACTCAGTAATAAAACTCTGCTAGATAGCGTCTACGATTTCAAGAAGGCTCCTGGTTCGCTGCTGCTAATAGACCTTACTCAGTTAAGGAGTAGTAAACTGTCCTAGACGAATAAAACCTTAAGGCATGAAGAGATATTTTAAACTGCAGCCTGAGGACGTCAAGTCCATGTTTAAACTCTTTCACTGTCGGTGCCGTTACCACTTCTTCACGCAGCGAGTTCCAATGACCTATGACCTTAAGCGATAATCGAAACTCCGCCCCAAACAGGCCAGATCGGGTTTTGTGAAACTTCAATGGGTGATCACGGATGATTGGCACTCGATTTGAGTGGAGCGGTCCAGTTATCTTTAGCCCAATGGGGCTCATTATTATGCGAGATGTGAGAACCAAGTCGCCATGGTCTCGGCTGTAATACCCGGAAAACATAACTAAGTTACGTATCCTCTCATGGTACGTCTACTTCCGTTACCCATGCGCGATTTTCGTCCCAGACCGCAAGACCCGTTCAATTGCCATCCTGTCACAAACGAGGCATATGGGATAAGCCTGTAGACAGCATTCAAAGTGCGGCCATACGAAATCCGTCTATTCTAACATATTTCAGTCCTCATGCTCCCGAATGACCACCGAGTTATACATCAGGCATCAATCGCGGTCTCTCGATTACCTCAGTAGTACTTTCAAGCTTGCTTAGTATTATTCAACCGATTCCACACAAAACTTTCCAAACAGCTTGCATGATGAAACACGACAGGCGCGTCGCCAAATTCCAAAAATACCACAGACGGTAACGGTTTATCAAAAACACTCCTGCTCATAAGATAAAACGCTCACACCAAGTGCACGGAAGCGGACTTTACAGGCCATTCGTCAGGGAAACACAGAGGAGCGATTCCGCGTAAGTTGGGAAGCATTACCCGGAGGCTCACATTTGGTACAATTTTGCTGTTCGTGCTGCTTTTGAGTCGCCATCGTGCGCTTATAAAATGTGGTCGCAGTAACAAATTGAAATCTCTTTAAATACTTCTGTCCCCAATTTTCCGGCAATAGTTTCGAGGCAAACGATGAACCTTGTCAGACTCGTCCGTCATGACTACTCTTTCTGTGAATACTAGGCAAAAATGCGAGGTTGGCGTGTCATACTGTTTGAGATTTTGAGCTGAAATATTATGGCAAACGGTGTTTAAATAAACACTAGAGCCGGCCTTTGGCCATTATCAACTTTCCTTTATACGATGCAACTTAAATCGATTAAACTGCTCATGGACATAGCGTCTCATTAACGCTTACTGGTAATTATGCAATGGTTCCACTTTTAATCCCGTTTTACACCCTGTTTTGCCTTTTTGTAGTCGTTTTACAGTTGTATACGTGTTGTTAACTTCTGCTCCGTTTTCCACTTTAAACATGGTGGGCTCGCTAAATTCTGACGAGGATGAAACCCTCGGCTCCTCGTTTACTGAGTCCAATGCAGCTTGCGGCAATTCTGCACGTCCAAGACCAGTTATGGATGCACCTGGTGGTATGCACTGTGATGGTTGATCCCGTAGGTATCACAAACGTTGTACCGGCCTCCGAGCGGACAAGTACCAAATGCCATCATCTAGTGAAACTTTTGCTTTTAGATGTGTTGAATGCTGCGCTTAGAAAGCGTAGCTCCCAGCCGTAATCTGTACTGAATTCAAGGCACTGGTATCCAGGTTCACGGTTGTTGAGAAGGCGTTAGCCGGGCTTGCTTCGCTTAACACAGAAGTGGCTTTGATTATGAACCACCTGAGTATTGCAAATTAGGACTCGCTAGCGGACTGTCCCCTGCTGACAGTCCATCCGTTGATGCATCGTCCATCCTATTGGACGCTCTAGTTCACAAGACCACCGACTCATATGCCTCGGACGACATGGTTGACCCTCCGCAAATGGAAGGCGAGTCAAGGTCTTCTGACCCAAAAAGCTTGGTCGAAAGAGGGCGAGAAAAGCGCGCAAAACCTTCGCCCCCAATATGGGAGATAAGAAATCGCTCACGATGCAAACGCCTAAGCTGGGAACGCCAACCGGTGCTGAAATTCCCTCATCATCATCATCCTTATACACCTCAGCTAGAGGTGGGAAGCTCTTCAGCTACTGTGCCGCAATACATAAAGGAAAAGGAAAATAAATACAACAGCTGCATGTCAGCTGAACTACCAGTAACGGATGGGTCTTGTTCCGGTAAGCTACCAGCCGACTACTAGGCAAAAAGAAAACTTATTATGTTTTACGCTACGATGTAATATGGTAGATGGAGGAGAGGCTAAAAGTGATGGGGACAGGGAAACTCCCAGCAGGAACGCCACTGAGGTCGGCTCTTTGCAATGTCAGCAAGTGTATCCAGCCCAAGGTGTTCATCGTCGTTTGGACCCCAACCAGGCGGCCGTGACGCTCCAACCGGGGCTAGCTCCGAAGTGAGGTCCTTCGTTTCTCCGTGCCAAGTCATCGCTTGCCCACCCCGCCTCTTCCTCCATCCACATCCCCTATGAGAAAACAACGCACCTCGTGGAATTTGGCGGGCTGGCGTGCACCACACGTGGCCCAGCCATCGAAGCCCGGTGCTTGGAATGACGTTGCTGAGTGGTTCAGTTCCTTTTACTGTGCCTTAAACAAGGCGTCGAACACGCCCGTTACTCACGCGGTGTTCGCACCAGATGTCAGCCAAACTGCGAAGGCACCGATGGTCAAACGTTACTAGCCCCTTTATGTCCGCCGATCTTGGGGGCCAGTTTTCGCAACCATGCAGTAAGGTCGAACGTACTGCTGCATTGTACACTCTGCCCTTCAGGGCGAGAGAAATGTCGCGCCGCCGCCACAGGTGGCGAAGGTTAGCAAAAGCACTTCGAGATTTTCCTATACGATTCGAGATCTCGCCTTCGCTTCAATGTGCGCTGATACAACTTCCCGGGTAGTTGAATTTCCGAACGACTTCTAGCTAATCCACACCAAGGGTCAGCGCAGGAGGCGATCCTTGCCAAGCTTGCACGAAAACTTTGCAGTTTGATGGTGCGAAGCAAGGCCCGAAGCGGCTGATAGCCAGTGCTAATTTGTCCAGAGCGGCTTGGCTCGTCTGGGGGCTGTCACATATGAGGGCAAGGTCGTCAGCATACTCTAAGTCAGGAAGTCATCCTCCTGGAATGGCCCTACACCTTCCAAGTTGTGTAATGTAAATGCAATCTCCATTACTTAATCAATAGCGAAATAGAAGAGGAAAGGTGACAACGGATATGCCACACCGCTGGAGATGTTGAAGGTTAGCAACCGCTTGCTATAAGCTCTCACTCTGCCCGTGCTACGCGCGCATAACGCTCGGATAATATTTACATGTTTTCCGGACACATCTTTCCTGAGTAGCCAATTCAAAAGGGCACATCGAACGAGCGAAACGAAGGCACCTTTGAGGTCGAGGAACACGACCCCGGTGGACCGCCAATATGCGTGGCAGTGTTTCAGCAACTGATACAAGGTGAACATGTGGTCGATGCAGCCGTGACCCCGACGAAACCCAGCTTGCTCCTCAAGTATCCGGCTTTCACGAGCGTCAGTCAATCTGTGAAGTATCATGGAGGCGAGTACTTTGGTGGCAATGGAGATCATACTGATTCTTCTACGGTTGTCGCATTCCGAAAGCGTGCCACCCTTGAAGATGGGAACAATAGCAGAGAGGATCCAGTCGGTTGGGACAGTCTCCTGCTCCACAGTGTCACTAGTAATTCTTGTAAAGCACCAACAAGAGCAGTGCCACCAAAGGTGAAGAGGGCCGGAGGAAAATCAGCTGGTCCCGCGGAGTTGTTCAACTTAAACGGTCCGATCTCAATTTCGATGAACTTCCCTCAATTTCTACTAATGCTTGCAGGCAGTGGTGAAAGACGGCAATGTTCCCATCACATGATAATCAAGCAGCGGAGGTGCGTAATCCAAACACCGCACCCTTTCTTCCGTGGGTGCAGGTCGTAGAGGCGGGTGTGGACGAAGAAAACATCGGAACCCAACCGCCCGCACTCATTGGGCCCGTTCGAAAAGCGTTAAGGATACTGAGACAAACAAGCTGGAGCATAAAACGTTGGCCAGCGTCGTCTGATCACTTGTCCTCCGTTTCATTGCTTGCGGCTAATTCGGCTGCTGCTCATAAGAGTTCCAAAGCTCGTGGGGTAAATACTCCTCGTCGAAGTGATTCTTGCATGGACAGAACCGGTTTTCCGCAACGCAGGAAAATCCACTGCCGCACATCCTTCCGAACGTACGTTGGATGACCCACAGTGGTTCAGGGTCTGCGTAACGGAGATGCTTCCGCCTGGATTTCTAGGCGTTACTGTCAGGAAACTGGCTGGATGGTGTAAGGTCCCAGATAATTCCCCAACCTCTCGACAGTGCTGGTTTTGCGTGGTCCTATCCACCCCGGAGGAACCCAACGCGCTGTTGCCGTTTACCCTCAAACCTCCAAACAAATGGATCCCGATCCCACTACAACCAAATCGTTCTTTCGCATGTTCACCATCGCACAGTTCCAAGCATGGACATATGAACAATTTTCTACTGTCACTACAGTTCCCATAAAATGTCTGTACAGCTGTACATACCTGATCATGCCTCAATTGGCGTGCCTCGCATAGTCGAGAATAAATATTTATTTATTTATTTAGTTAGTGATAACGTTCTGCAAGACCTCTCGCTAGCGGATAGGCTGAAACTAACAGAGGACCTAAAAGACCTCATCAGGCTAGTGGCCAGTTAACAAGGTCTCCGGTTGGTGGGTTTTCGGGTAGTCAGCCGGAGGTCTTTTTTCGATATACCAGTTGCACTCCTGGCGGCGCATGACCCAGAGCTGGACCTTACGAGTACCGTCAGATAGGGCTCAGCAATGTGCGCAGCCTACGAAAAACATGTGCCAGGTAGGTCTGCATGTAAGTGAGTCCCACCTTGATATACTTGCATACACTAAAACGTGGTTGCCTCACTGCATCACGAACGGTGAAGTACACCTGTCTGGCTACGCACTATTTATATGTGATCGCTTCGTTTTCTGACACAGCGGGGGCGTTGCGCTTTACGTTAGCTGTGGACTTGACGTTTTGCGTACCTACATGTTTTATTGGGCAGATAAAATTTTCGAAGCTCTGTCGGTAGTGATCAGCACTTCCATTAATCAATTTTCCGTTGTAGTTGTGTATAGAAGCACTGGAAGTGCCTCCGAAAAGATGCTTGACATTACTCGCTTTCAAGCCGCGCACAGAAGTTAAATGTACCGGAAGCTTGCTGGGCAGCTCATTCTCACAACTCGACGAAAGGTACTTTCGGTGCTAGTCTTCTATAGCTCACACTAACGTACCATTGCATCAATTCGTGGAGCTCCCCACTGGGTACATGGATGCCCAAGCACCGTCTTTTTTGGATCTAGTTTTTGTCAGATCACTAGGCTTCGTAGGTGACATCACTTACAGCTCTCCCTTAGGTACCAGTGCACTTGTCTGTTTAGCATTCAGGTACGCGCTGCCCAGCCGTCACCAGAGCCTCGATGAGCGATATAAATACATATGGCGTGCTAACTATCAGACATGCGTATCAAGGCTACTGGGATTCATTGTGGTATCTCGGTGGCCAATACGGTACAGACGGCCTGGGATAAATTTAGGCCTTAACTCACGGTAGTGTCTGCTCCCTACAACCAGCTTGCGAGGTGAAACGAAAAACAAACAAGGCTCCCGTGAATAGATACCATTGGCAAGTGCCCCCTCTAACGCGTTCAAGGTTCCAGGGGATCTAGCTTGCGGCTCCAACAACTAGCGCCTATGGTAAGCAACGCGAAGCTAGAATCAAACGTAAAAACTCTTGAGGGAAGCTCGGCTGTTGTCCAGAAAGGAATTGGCTGATGGAGCTGCAGAAAATCCGAAGTTCGCTTTTGTCAAGAGATGCCGTGCTTCAACTGCGCTACTTCCAACTTTGTTTCTGGCCAATAGTAGTCATGAGTATGCGGGCACAAACAAAGCTCTCCTACCTGGTGAGTAGTATGCAGGGGCTGGCTAGCCGAACAACCTCCCCGTGGTGCCAGCTGGGTGATTCGGGTTTACTCCGTTCCAGCAAATAGTTCGGCGGCAGTGTTCCAGGACGTGGTGGGTTTTCGCCTGGCAAGCGTTCTCCCTATAAAAAGCCACAAATGCCTGTTTATCAACACTGTGACGTGGCGGATGAGACTCGCCACAAAATAAAGTCACTGGCCCGTGGATATCCGGAAAGTGCTATCCAACCCAAGGACCTCAATCGCTTATGCTCACATTCCTGACAACAACAAACATTCAAAAATGCTGTGGCACATTCAAAGACACAAGCTACATTCATACACCATTATATACGCATATACACCCATACACTTACATATATTGTTATGCCAAACATGTACTTTTGTACGTTATTGATCACACTGTTAGCTAAACATGATCATGCCTGTAATGGTGTGTCTCGCATGGTCTAGAATAAAAGTTTATTTATTTATTTATTTATTTATTTCTTTACTTGAGGCTACGTTGACTGGCGTTGAACTTGTCCCCCGGGTATCTGAGGGCGGTTATTTAGCTGAATGTACTGTGGTGGAAAAGCAAGTCCTTAGGCTGCTGCAAGTACTGAACCCTCCTACAGCAGCTGGATCTGCTACAATGCACCTGAAGCTTTTCCAAGATTTGGCGGTGAAACTAACTGGGAAGATGACGATGGTGTTTCAGAAGTCCCTTGACAACCGTACGTTACCACTGGAATAGAAGAAGACTGTCACCTGTCCTATCTTCAAAAATGGCGACAGGATTATATCAGCTAATTTAGGCCAGTCAGTCTGACTAGCGTCGTGCTCAAACTGCTTAAAAAGCTGGTGAGCGATTCGTTGGAAGGTCACCAGAAGAGGTTTTATCTACTCACTAGTGAACAACACGGATCCTTGTAGGGATTTCGTGTCCGACGCATTTGTTGGTTTCTCGTGAAGTTTGCGTCGAGACAATGAACAATAGCCACGTAGTGGATGTGCTTTGCTCCGACTTCACGAACAGAGATGCTAAGGTGCCCCACTTGCGGTTATCACGAAAGCTGAGCTCCTACGGCGTATCTGAGCGCGCCCTTCATTGAACATCCGCCTTCTTGCAGCGAAGAGAGCGTTGTGTATGTGTGGGTCGCAGCTTATCCTTTAGGCAAGCGGTCCTTAGCGGTGTCCCACAGGGCTCGGTCCTTGGACCAATGCTGTTTTCCATCGACGTAAAAGACCCTGTGGAGCTTGGGTTATCACCCCTATTGTTTGCTGAGGACCTTAATCCAGGTCCCTGGGGGCTCGGAGACTATTCAGCATGCCGTGGTCAGACTCTGGGACTGGTCTAATTTGTGGCTACTGCTTATTAACCAGGCTGTGTGCCGTCCTTCGTATAGGAGCAACTTTCCTACCTACGAGTACCGTTTGTGGGGTCGAATTCCTCCTTGTCACCAACCAAATAGACAAAGGCGTCGTCCATTCCCCCTCTTCGAATTCGGGCGACAACTGAGAAGCAGCAACTAGCGGTTTCAGAATGTTGTAATTAATACGCCATTCTTTCGGGTTATTAACTGCCGACATAATTGTGAAGCTGTTCTCAGTTTTCGTTCTGTCCCATTTGGAATACTGCTTCCTGGTTTCCCCGCCCTGTCCTGTGGGGAAAAAATAGAGCTCGAGGTTTTGGGAGTAGGTACCAAATTGGTAGACGGGTTACGGGAGCAATCGTACCCCCAACACCTACTAAGCTTGGATAGGCATTCAATGCATTTCGAGGAGACCTGCTCCTTAAACACCATATTTTAACAGAGAAAGTTGGACCGGACCTGAGCTGAGCTGGCCATTTAGCCCGGCTAGGTTGTCTTGTCTTCGCAGTCAGCCCAAGAAGCTACACAAGCCGCGTTCCGAAAGATTCAGGACGGAAACTCCGTTATCGCGTATAGCTATACAGCTCTAGGACTCCACCCAGAAAGTGTAGTCAGTTAATGGTATCAAGTGTCAGTAAGACGCTCTTGGGCGGCAACACGAAACCTTCCCTTCTCCTGACCATATCCACTCCAACTTTGACTTCATATTTAGCCATTAACCTCACCCTTTAGTGTTATCCTTCATTTAAACGATTCTCCTGCCTCTTCAGCATCCTTTTTCTTTCTAGGTCTTACTTACTTTACGTGACCTACATGGCGGAAACGGCCAGTGCAGGGAAGGTGGGCAGTAATTGGTTGAGCAGAGTGTGGTTCTGGTGCTCCGTTTTAGCCCCATCAAGACCATGTGGCACCTTTTCATTTCCGGGCTCAACCACCCGTCCAAGAAGGAACATCCAACGGATTTTCCGATCGTTTCAGTCCCATCTGAATCTTGCACCTAACTCAGAATCTAATATGGCGCCAAGTGATGAAGTCTACCTTAACAACAACCATGTATTATGATAACCTCAAACACTAGTAAAACCTTAACCTGGTTAACAGGTACATCACCGACATTATTATCATCGCCTGACTTTACACCACTGTAACGAGTGATCGAAACTAATTTATAAATAAATAAATAAATAAATGGTATATTCTCTGTCGCGTGTTTGAATTTGGATCGTTGCTTTGACCACCTTTTATCCGTCTGCCTTTCAAAACGACATGTCTGCGCAATTATTAAAGAAGGACAAGAACCTCAAGCGAACAGCTGACTGTAACTTTTCTTTTAGCTCTGCCTTTACATTGCTTCTTCCTTATAGAGCCTGTGTTGAGTAATAGATGTTCCGTCTCAATCCATGAAGTCCTCCCTTGTCGGTGTGTTAATTTTTGGCCTCCCTGCCGGGATACAAGAGGGATGCAGCAACCAACGAGCCAAAGTGAAGATGAAAATCAATAGCTTTTTACTGATCCAGGTGTGAAAATTCCTGGCGCCTTAGAATTACTGTCCGTTGATTTGCAGAAGATGACTAGGAATCCGCTATCCATCGCGTCCACACCTCCGCTACCGCCCCACGAAGGATTTTCACCGGGCATGTCTTACTCAAAATGGGAAAAGCAAGTACAGCTTTACCTAAAGTACTTCCCTGCTTCGCCACACGGTACCGTCATTATGGGTCTGCTCTCAGGAGAGGCTTTCGACATCGTGGCGGATACTAAGCTCCTGGGAGAAATGGTTACCCAGGAAAAATTTGTCGCCTTTCGGCGCATACCGGACCGGCCCTGCCTGTCCTCTGAACTTAGGCGAGAGTTCCGCGCCAAATACTAGGGGTCGGGAGAAGCCATCGGAGCATATGTACCTGACCTACGCAGGACGACAAAAACGGCTTTCGCGGAGGAATCGCGGGTAGAACGAGACAAGCGCACCTTGGAACGGTTGACTGAAGGCATCCAAACTCCTATTAAGGGAGTTCCGCCTTCGTCTCCCCGGGTGTCTGGACACAGCCCTACAGCTGGCAGGGCAGTTGGAGCAAGGAGACGACGAGAAAACATACCTATTGGGGTGGTGCCTTGAGGAAGCACATTCAGCCCACAAGTACACCGTTCACAAAGCGAACAACTCAACTACCTACCGTCGGTGTTATGGTGAAAGCTCAACCACTCAGCGAGATTTTGGAAGGCTGCGCTATCAGCCACCAAGACGAGGGAATTACGGACCACCACGCGGCAACGGGCCTTTACAAGATGGGCGTGCCTGTTTACCACCCACTGGTATACCCGCTGTTATCTGCTGCAATGTCTTCATTAATCTTAGAAGTGCAGGGCGGGGAAGTCTCACGGACAGGCTTGATTGACACAGGTGTGTGCAAAAGTTTACTCGGGTACAACGTAATTAAGCAGCTGACGGATTATGTTCGGGCACCTTGCCACTACCGCCGGACTGTCGCTAACGGCGAGCTCCTCACTTCCGAGAAGCCCTTACTGCGCGGCTGAATATCGCTAGGGCAAATTTTAACCATGATTGTGTTGTTACCGATAGCATACCGTTTGCAGCAATCATTGGTATAGACGTGCTGAGCCGTTTGAAATGCCGACTGGATGGGGAACTTCTCAGATGATAAGCATACAGTGTTACTTACGCTTGCAGAAATGATGTTTTGGAAGCTTTTACGATTTATGAAAACACGTCCGACAGCGAGCAGTGCATAAACACCTTTGTTCGTTCACTCGACCTGGCCTCTGAAGAGCAGACACGGAAAACACTCAGTGATGCGTTGCGTCCACATTCAGATGCATTCGCGTGGTCAGCCGACGATCTAGCTCGAACCAACTTGATGAAGCATCGGATAGATACTGGAGACACTAACCTGATCAAGACTTCCTTACGACGGATTCCAATCCACTGGAAAGGCGAACTGCTGAAGCTTATTATTGAAATGTTATCAAAGGAGGTAGTACGTCCCTCTACCTCCTCTGGGCATCTCCGGTTGTGCTAGTGAGGAAGAAGGACGGTAGTTTGCGGTTAAGTGCCGACTATAGGCGACTAACCTGTGTCACCCGAAAAGACGCATTTCCCAAATCCAGGAATCGACGATTTCTTCGACGCACACGGGGTGTCGGCCTATTTTAATAAGTCAGAGCTGGTATCCGCTTATTGACGCGTAGAGCGCGAAGCGTGTACCAGTGCGAAGATATACATTGTAGTTCCCTCAGGTCTTTAGGAGTTTCAAATGGTGCCTTTCGGTCTATTGGACGCTTCTGCAACGTTTCAGCGCCCTATGCAAAAAGTGCTTCTCGACCTAATTCCTCACAAGTGGCTAGTTTATCTGGATGCATTCATGGTATATGGGCGAACGAAGGATGAACATCTAAACAAGCTAGCAGTGTTAAGGTGTCTAATAAAAGTGGGCATGGAACTCCAACCAAAAAATTCACTTACCACAAGGAGAAGTTACCTATCTGGGCACATCATCTCTAGGGCAGGCATCCGGACAGATCCTTGCAAGCCAGAGCTGGTAAAGGCGTGGCCAGCCACTACCAATGTTGAAGAGTTAGCAGTTTCGTAGGGCTGGCGTCACACTACCGTCGGTTCATCAAAGGGTACTCGGATGTCGCATCCTCGTTACATGCGCTGTTGCAGAAGGGTCGCAGTTTCGAGTGCATTGTTGAATGTCAAGCAAGATTTGATCTATTGCGCGAATCGCTCTATACAGCCCCTGTGGTAGTCTTTCCCGACTTATCACAACATGTTGGGGAGTTCGTTTTGGATAGCGATGACAGGCGATGCCCCAGGCCATTGGGGCCGTTTTGTCACAGATAGGAGAGGATAGCATCTAGACAGCAGTCTCTTCAGTAGTAGAAATCTTAAGTCAAGAAAACGAAATTATTATACGAAAAATTGTTGGCATTGGTGTTTTACATAAAACAAAATCAACACTACCTGTTAGGAAGAAAAGTCGTAGTACGGACCGTTCACCAAACCCTCAGGTGGTTGCAGAACTGCAGGGACCCTGAGAGTCAGAGTGTTCGATGGCAACAACAGCTACACGAGCCCGAGTTCGACTGTTACCATCGGCCTGGGAAACAACACGGCAACGCGGAGGCGCCATCGAGGATTCTTTTTCGAGATCACGGAAACTGCCCCTCTTGCACTACTCAACACATAGCCCTAGTCAAACTACTACAAGCCGAGTATGGTCGTTGGCAAGCAGCATAGGCTTTGGACCCCGACACAAAAGTTTTCTACCACGCGCGACACTCGAGAAGGGATAAACCAGCTCCAAAACAAATGGAGGGGAAAAGTTACGAAGCTCGGTGCTTATGGGCGATGTGGGATGAGCTCGCCATCAAAGAGAGCGTGTTGGTATTCGATTTCGGCCCGAGTAACCTGAGGATGATCGTAGTTCCACAGGTGTTAAATAAATAAATAAATAGTATATTCTCTGTAAAACGAGACACACCTCTAAAAGGCATGATCAAAGTTACGGAAGTGTTGTCTGAACTGCCCCAACAGCTGCGAGGCGCCGGAATCAACAACTTTGAGGCAGCGGCGCACCGACGATCCTAGCGGCAGCATCAACAAAGTGACGTTGTCAACTTCTGCCAAGCTTGCGAAAGATGCTCGACGTTCACAAATTCTCGAAAGGCTCACAGGGCCCGCCACAATCCATGACAGCGGGTTACCCGAACGAAATAGTTGGAGTAGACCTCGTTGGTACGTTACCTAAAACGCCGAGGGGAACCACTACATCCTAGTCATTGTAGACTACTTCACCAAATGGTGTGAGGCTGTGCAAATCGCGCAGACTGATACTGCTACCTTGGCAACCGCGACGGCTAACCACTGCGTCTGCCAGTGGGGAGGGCCCGGGCAATTGCATTCCGATAGGGGTCATGTTTCGAAAGCCCACTGGTACAGCAGATGTGTAGGCACTCGGGATCGATAAAACGCGAACAACGGCTTAACATCCAGAATGGCGTGGACAGAATGAACGCGTGCATCGGTCGATGACGTCACTGTTGAAGGCCTTCGAGGAACAGAACACCTACGAGTGGGATACTTTGTTGCCTAAAGGCTTGTTGGCCTACCGCAATACGGTCCCCAATTCTACAGGGCAAACGCCGTCGTTTATGTGGACAGGTGGAGAAGTTCGACTGCCCTCGGATGTCCGATTGTCGATATCACAACAATTGTAACGGTCAGCGGCAGAATACGTCACTAAGCTTCTGGACTCTGTTCGACGCGCACACGAAGCGGCACGCGTTTACTTGGCAAACCCCCAACGGTGACAGAACGAATATTACGACAAGAAGGTATTCGATGTCCCGCTGAAAGCAGACGACCTCGTATATTTGCAGCAGGCACCAGTATACGGAATACCAGCGAAGCTGCATCCTGAGCGGGCGGGTCTTTACGTGGTGGACCGAATAATATCGGATCTGAATTGTGTGATTAGGGACCCAAAGAACGCCGCCTGACAGCACATGGTCGTACACGTTAATCGACTTAAACCCTTCAAACGCGAGACTGAGCACTCGAATGGGGAGTGCTAAAGTGAAACACCGACAGGAGTAGCCACCGAAGTTGAACCACCACCTCAAGAGGGCTTTGGCGTGGCAACGGGGACGTTGTCTACATAGAAGGGGTGCGATGTAAGGGGTGTTCGAAACTAGTTTGGCGGGTGGTTGAATTTAGCTCGTTGCTTTGACGGTACATTTTCCGTCTGCCTTTCAGAACGAACTTCCTGCGCAATTACTGAAGAAGGGCGAAAACCTGAAGAGAACAGTTGACTGTAACTTTTCTTTTAGCTCTTCTGTTACACTGATTCTTCCTTATAGAGCCTACGTGTTGCGTAATAAACGTTACGTCTCAATCATTTGAGGTGCTTCCTTGTCGGTATGTTATACCATGACATGCATTTAACCTTAACTATCTCTGGCAGCGTCGAGTCTGCCAATGGCATTTTGAATACAGGTTGTTGCTCATCGAGACCGTTTGTTTGCACAAAGGCGGGTTAAGTAGCATTTGAGCTGCATCGTGTTCCAAAATACAACTATAGCCGAAAGTATGCAAACTTTTTTCAGTTTAAGGCAACATTTCTGCAATATTTTAATATGAAATATATGTTTATTTATAGTATGCAGCACATTCAATAAGAAAGATAAAGCTAACAGTATTGCACCTAAGTTAGTCTACTAATAGTGCACGAAGCCCATGTTCCTTAGGTTTAGAAGCAGAAATATTCTTTAACGCAGAGCTGTATAACAACAAAAGTAGTACTATTTGCAGAGAATATATTGGACTCCTACGCCATTTTTGTACTGCAGATTTTCCGCCTGGCAAGTATTTTTCGGCATGTGCAATCAAACACTCCGTTGCTCATCAAGACAAATGGGTTCTGAGTTCTCTAAATGCATGGGTTTTAATAGGGTATTTTATTGCAGTTGGTGTTTACAATGAGGTAAGGATATCCAAAAAACTGGAAACGGTACTTTGCCATGCTTAAGTGCGAAGCTGTAAAAATGTAAGAAGTTAATAAATAACGGTACACAAGTGGTTAAAAAAGGAACCGTATGTGAAAAAGCATTTAGGAAAGATAGCGCTAAGTTTTCGTAAAATGAAATAAGTGCTAGCATGCATGATTAATTTTCCGAAATATATGAGTGTTCAAGTATTGCACATGGTTTGTAAGTACCAATCGTTTTGCAGTGGAGTTTACCTGCGGAAGTGGCAACCCTGTAATCGAAATGGTGACCAGAATCATTGTAAAGCGTTAGATAATGGACCGTGTGTGTGCAAACCTGTCCCGTTCTCCCAAGCGATAAAATATATATACGTATATATATGCCGCTTGGGAGAAGGGGACAGGTTTACCCACACACGGTCCGTTATCTAACGCTTTACAATGATTCTGGTCACCATTTCGACATATATATGCTTGGCAGCAACCGGTTTCGGCTTTGCTAGTCACTGTGGCCAGCCACAGGACGCCTGCGCCTACAGAGGTACCACGGGTGGCTTGCGCTACACCACCCACAGCTCCAAACACACACCCCACATCCAGTGTAAACCGGAAGGAGTGAGACCGGGAGGCATGCGGATGGCAGCCAGGTTTCCTCAACGGAGCCGGCCCACCCTCCTTCACAGGCAAGCACCTTTACGTGCCTTCGTAGATGTCGCTTGCTAGCTGACCATTACTGATGCTTTTGCACTAAGCCTGAGCACTAGCTACTGTACTCCGCAGTTTCCAACCATTATCAGTATGTGACCAAAAAATAATATATATATCTTTCATACTGGTGATAGAGAGCACTCTAAAAGTTCTAGGCCCAAGCTTCAGTCATTTTGCTCTCCACTTATTCTCTCTTGGCCCCATATACTTAGCTTTATCTGGTATACATATGCCTGTCACTATGGGCAACACTAGTGGACAGGCATAATGAAAATCAGATCCGCTTCTTTAACTGCTTTTGCTAGTAAAACACTCGCATTTCCAGATTCCATTGCACTGGCACGAAAGCTAACCAAAGACAGAGAGGCCCCTGTCCCACTGGCTGGCTGGAGCACCAGAAACTTTCCATCACCACTTTTCTTACCTTGGCCGCTCGTGTGTTATTTATCTTTTAGCTGGCTCCAAAGCCTACCATGCGTTATGCGTAATGGCGGGTGAACGACCAGCTCACACTGATTTTTGTTAATATTCTACTCTTGAGTTACCCTATTACTCTTTGCTTAGGGTGCTACAACAGCTATTGCCAGGAAAACCACAAAAGAAATAGCCGGTGTAACAGTAGAGTACTAGTTAATATTGTCACCTGGATGAACACCACCGGCACTTGCTTCGGAACCTATAATTGGAGAGAAATAACTCGAAACTCATCAAAGAGCTGCACAATAGTGTGCATCGACACCAGAGGCATAACAATCCCTCCAGTTCGAGCAAGCTCTATCACCAGAAGTAGCGTTGGTAAAGCCCACCAACGCAGACCAAAACGGATTTCAAGCCCAAAAGCAATTTGCCAAATTTTACTAAACTTTCCCATACTCATTTCTTTATTATTAGTGACAGGCTACTCTAGCTTACTGATGTTAGAGATATAGCCTCATAAATATAGAAAATCGGCTCTAAGGGATAACAATTGCGAGATATAGCTAAGAAATGTGTGTATTTTCCAGGCCAAAATGTGTCAACAGATCCGAAAGGTCTCCTGAGGTACTCAGGTAGACCCGGCTCATGTGGACTTGATATAAGCTTCAGAAACACCTAGAGACTTAAAAAATGCTAAACTCTATATTCCTGGTTGTTTATGTGGCTCAGGATCCACTGAAAATTGTATGCTGAGGCATTCTAACCGTGGGTTAATTATAAGCTTATTTGCATTACCATGTAGACATAATATTCCTTACTGGATTTCTAGCGTTTTCGCGCAAGATTGTCGCTTATTTGCTCATATTTGCCGTGTATGCCTGCAAAGTGTACTTTTCGGCCACCTACGCAGTCCCTAGTTGTCGCAGGGTATTACGGGCTAATTATGGCATTGCTGGATAGCTATTCCTATTTAGAACATATACTGCTTCGTTACTTTTTACATTATCTTTTTTCTGATATCTGCTTGCAAAGCAGAAAGCCATTTTTAGCGAAAAATGATAATGGTCTTATTCGTAGACTTCCAGTTAATTTTATATAACTCGCAAAATACTGCACGCATTGCATTGTTTTTACTTTTAGCGTATTCAGCGGCTAAAACTTGTCCAGAGCGGTGTACTTTTGTGCTACTGTACGCAGTATTCCAGCCTTAGAAAAGGTTTTTCTTTTATTTTGCAATTTACTCAGGTTGAAATTTCGCGCCAGAAAGCAATATCAGCGCAAGAAAAGCTTTGTTGCACTTTTTGTTTATTTGTATTTTTCTAGTAAAGCACGCAGCCTTACTATGTCTGTTAACAAAGCCGTTTTATTTTCTAATGCATTTATTAAAATTATCTTTTAACTTTCGTATCCCATATAATTCCGCCACTCTCATTTCTTCCATGTGCGAACCAACAATTGTGACGACTGAGCGGGCCAATCAATGTCCAATGAATTTAAAGTGCACTTGTGCTGAATTTGATCCTGTTCATAAGGAAAAAGGCACAACTACACCTCTGCGCAGCTTTCGCAACAAAAGAACATGGAGCTCAATATCGCCAGAAGGAACCAGAAAAATTTCAAGGTGGGCGCATACGAACCAGCAGCTGTATACCAAACAATGCTAATGCATTTGTAATTTCCAACGAGGAACGAATACTTTGCCTACTTCCATGCAAGAGCATCGGATTAATGTAAAACTTGATCTGAACCCTTAAGGGTGCAGTCTCGAGCCGGTCTAGAAATATACCTATTTATTTATTTATAAGCACGCTGTAGTTGGGAATCAATCGCACACAAAGCAGTGGCTGGACCGTAGTCCGCTCTACACTGAGTGCATGGAAGCACTCTTCGAGCCTAACACGGTAACAAGGAACGTGCACCCCGTCCCCTCCAGCAACGACCAACTGTCTCCTGGAGCCAGTGTGGATGAGGTAGTGGGTAATAGGCAGGTAGGCACCTTGTCAACTTACACACCAAGCGCAGCCACACCGGGGATGCAAACAATAGCCAAGCACTTGAGAGAAATATGACCAAGAAAATAAATCGAGTAGTGCATTAAGAAATGGTGACATAACTGTTAAATTCGTGAGCATTTGAATTAAGTTGTTTACCAACGAATACGAGGTAAGTTCACGAGGTCAGGAAGTTTATTTTACGGAAATGCTACAAACATGAAAATGTTATCGAAATAACTACAAGTGGCTTAAGCGACGTTTGCAATGTATAGAAGAGAGTGTAAGTATGCATTTATTTGAGAAAGAAAAGCATTAGGACAAAACTGAAAACTCACCACCTGAAATAAATAGACTTAGCAGGCAAGCACGCTGTTAGTAAATCGAATGCAGCGTACCTACAAACGCTGCGCCTGTTCTGCCTACGTTCTCTGCAGGACCCGTCGGCGCTTCGGTAGTGGTTCTGAGTGGCTCGCTCATGGCTCACTAGGCCTGCCTGACTCAGGCACTCTACCGCACGTGCTACAACACCATACGTTCGATGTCGATGGAGTATAACGCATCGGTGCTTGCCGCCTCCGCAATTGCCGCTTCTTCTCCGTATGTATGAGGTCTTTTTTCCGCACTTCAGCAACTGCCTTCATGCTTAGATCGCGCCATGCACGCCGATCAACCGGCTTTTGGTTCCCACGACCCGCAATCAAAGTTAGAACGTGAGAGGCTCACTTTGATCATGTGCTGATAATGTTACTTTGGTTTCCCCACATGCCGCTTCCCGATACTCAGCTGACCGTATAATATATATAAATAAATAAATAAATGTATATATATACCTACCGGGTTGCCTAAAAGTAAAAACGAATGTGGAAACCTAAACGTGAAAGAAAACTAACCACTTCGTCGCGCTAGCCAATGAACTTGAATAAGCAACCCAGCCGCTTAATGTGTTTCTGAGGAAGTCGTCTTCTTATGAGTCTATGCGATCGCAAATTTTGAGGAATTGCTGTTGTGGCGCTGCTTGGTTCGCTGAGAAAGGGCGAAACTGAAGATGAGGGCTTAAACGGCGGGCGCTGCTTGGCATCAGCCTTGTTGGAAGCAATTGAGTTTTCCATAATAGAGTGGGTTTGTTCATCAAGCTTCTCAAGGGTCAACATTACGTGCAGGTTCAACGTGGTCAACAATGAGACTGTAAATTGAAACGGCGTCTCGGTTACCGTGTAGGTCGATGACAAAGGCGTGGTGCTTACGATGCATCAGCTTGAATGGACTTTTGTAATGTTACTCTAATTGTCTGCGGAGACGCTGGACGCGGATAAAATGGTTGGACGGTACTGCAGGTCTTGTAGAACAAAAACTTACATGGCTCTCTCTCTTCGGGAAGCTCTTCGTGACCCAGGCTCGTGGCTTGTTGACGAGTAATACGCGTCGTAACGGGGAATGCTGGAACTAACAGAGAAGAAAGCGCCAAGTAAGCGTAATGGTTGTCCGTATACTTACTCAGCGCTGGACTCATCTGGATCGGCCTTTAGGGCTTATCAGGTGCCAAGGGCTCATAGGCAGTACGCACGGAAGCCCGTTAATTAAATAAAGCAATCATTCTAGACAAATCGAGGAAAGCCTTTGCAGGCCTGATTATGTTGACATAACACTGCGTAATCTAGAATGGGTAAAAAGCTGATATGCTTACTATAAAAGTGTAGGTCTGGGCAGGGGTAAGTGAGTATGTATTTGTGTATGTGTATAAGTCTGTGGTTGCATTCGTGTTGCTGCTGCACCTCAGTTGGGCTAAACCAACTTACAATTAAACTAGGTCATTTTAAGCCGGATCAATTTCATTTCAGTTTATTTGCTTTGTTCTGCTTACCTGAATAAGCTATTAAGTGGCCAAGCGGCTTACACTAATTGCGTTTGTCTTCGGTAACTTTGTTGCGTTTGTAGCATTTTTAAGTAAATTGTGGACCGTACATACTTATCGCGGATTCGTTGCTAACATATTTACTTCATGTGGTAATTTGGTGGAGATTTAGGCCACGGTATTTGTATGCATTATTGGATATATTTTATTTCATATTTTCGTTGCAAGTGAATGGCTGCTACTTGATATCCCCGGTGTGGCTGCGCTTGGTGTGCAGGTTGACAAGGTGCCTGCCTGCCTATTAACCACTACCTTATCCACACTGGCTCCAGGGGACCGTTGGTCGTTGCTGGAGACGACGGGGTGCACGGTCCTTGTGGCTGTGCAAGGATCGAAGTGCGGTTCCATGCACTCAGTGTGGGCGAACTATTGTCCAGCCACCGCTTTGTGTGCGCTTGATTCCCCAAATACAGCGTGGTTGTGCTTGACTGTGAAGGAGTGTGGGCCGGCTCCGTTGAAGAAACCTAGCTCCATCCACATGCCTCCCGGTCCTATTCCTTCGGGTCTACACTGGATATGATGTGTGTGGTTGGAGCTGTGGGTGGCGCAGTGCAAACCACCTGTGGTAACTTTGTAGGCGCATGCGTCCTGTAGCTGACCCCAGTGACAGGCAAATCCGAAACCGGGTGCCGCCAACCATATATATATATATGTATGTATAAATATGATAAGCGGTTTTTTGCTATATTAGTGATGCATGTTGGTAGTGCTATACATGTGGAATTATTTATTTTAGCTGGAAGTTATGAGAAGGCATGTGCGGACGTGGAATTATGAAGCTGTGTGGGTATAGTGAGGTTACTAAATATGTGCTCATGCGCGTATAAATACGTCAAGCCGCGAATGCTTACACATATTGAGGTAAACCTACATGGATACGTATATATGTAGGTATGTTTATTTAAATATGCATATATACATACATGTAAATGAAGTTTGTAAGGGATACTGGTTGTTCATATGAAAGAAATACCTATGTGTATTGTAGCGCCCTGATGAATGTTACACAAGAAATCCGTAGCACAATAAGACAGAAGGTGGCAAGATATAGGGGTTGTTTTGAGAAAGCAGCACAGTACAATAGCTATGTAAATATAGCCTGAGGACCGTGGGAGAAAGTGGTGAAACAGAGTTACACCACGTCGGAGCGCAACATCCGGCAACGCGCGAGCAAGATGGCGGACCAAGTTCAAAAATGCAGTCCGGTATATATAGGCTCTGGAGGAGTGCAAAGTAATACAAAATGTGTACAAGTCTGATGGCGATGCTTGATGAAGTGAAGTGTCATTGTCACAACGCAGGCCTCCCCTAGAAGGCCGAGGGACGAGGACTTCGATCGATGTTGGCTTGCAGATGTAAAAAAGGCAAAATCATAGGAGTTCGTTAGTATTTAGATTATTTATTCTTCTTGTGGATTGGGATGCATCCTCGGTGGGCCTTCCCAGCGGGCACACCGGACTACAAAAAACTGGCTAATCCAGAAAAAGAGCCGGTGGGACCTTTTACCGCTGCTGAAGGACGGTGCGCTTGGGAGAGGTCCCTGCCGCACCGCATTCCACTCCACTGCGACAACAAAGCTGTAATCCTGTTCGTGCCGGCTAGCCGTGGGGGACCAATAACAACGAGCCAAGCACACGAGCAGCCGAAGCCAGGAGGGCGAGCCAGACAAACGACCTGAGCGAGCCAAAATGAGCCAAACAGACCACGATTCAAAGGCCAACGTGGGCGGGCGCGACGACCAAGCGTTAGGGGTAGACCAAAGCATCCAAACTTCCAAAACCATTGAGAAAAAGCCAACCGTTGAACGGACGGACCCGAACCTGCCAGTCTCATGACTTTACCTGATAGATGGGGAAAAAATCTCAGGGAGACAGATTCAGATATTTCCTCTGCTAACTGTAAAGCATAACACAAACAACAAGAGCAAATGAAAAAGATGCATGAAATGTGGATGAGTTCGACAAAATTGGAGAAACGAACAGGTTTACGAACGTTTTTACCGTGACTGGTATTAGTTTGCGGCGAATCTGCTGACTGGGCTTGTGGTGGAGCTGAAAAAGTGGGCGTCGATACAGGTGGCTCTGCCGATTGCGTTAAAGTCGATGATGGAACAAACTGCTGTTCACCGATGAACGCAGGCTTGACGCGATTTATCGAGACAATATCCCATTTTCCCCCACGGTCAATCACCAAAGTTTTTGAAGACCGTTTGATAACACGGTATGGACCTGTGTAAGGTGCGGAGAGTGGCTGTCGCACTTGGTCGACACGTAAGAATACGTGAGAACATGTAGAAAGGTTTTTCGGAACGTGCACTGGTGTGCGTTGTTCCCAGGGTCTCGCGGGGTGCAGCTGACGCATGTGGTGCGTCAGACGAGCTATGTAGCTCTTGTAGTTCCATGCCCACTCCGGGGTTGGGGCGACTAATTGTCCAGGGAGACGCAATATGCAGCCATAAACGAGTTCGGTCGGAGCAGCGTTAATGTCGGTTTTGACAGTATTCCGTAAACCAAGTAAAATGGTGGGAAGCACTTCGTACCAATCTGCGCTATCATATGCACATAGTGCAGCTTTCAGCTGGCGGTGAAAACGCTCAACCATGCCGTTGGCGGCAGGGTGGAATGCAGTCGTTTGGACGTGAAGGCAGCCGAGGGTCTGAAGAAGGTGAGCAAATGTGCCTGCAAAGTGCGAACCTCGATCAGTTGTCACGACGTCAGGACAACCAAAGTATGAGACCCATCGCTCCAGAACAACGCGAGCGACAGTGTCTGATGAGCAATCTGGCATTGGAGTGGCATCAGGCCATCTTGTAAAGCGGTCCATACGTCAGCAAGTAAACGCATCCTTTAGATGGGGGCAGTGGTCCAACAACGTCAACCTGAATATGGTGAAAACGGGCATCAGGAAGTGGAAATGAACAAAGCGGACTTTTCGTGTGTCGATGAAACTTAGACTGTTAGCTACTAAGGCACGTACGAGCCCACTCTCTAATGTCCCGATTAACGTTGCGCCACACGAAGCGTTGTGTGACGAGCTTACCTGTGGCGCGAATGCCTGGATGCGATAAACTGTGAAGAATGTAAAACACAGTGCGTCGGAAAGCTTGAGGAACCACTGTTCGTGGTGCATTTTGCGAAACATCGCAAAGTATGTTTCCATCCGAAGTAGGCAGTGGAACTGGTCGCATGCGTAAGGAGCTAGAGTTGCAAAGCTGATCCAACTCCGGGTCGGTCTGTTGAGCAGCAGCCATTGCCGCTAGATCGATGCCTTCAGTGGACGTGATGGAGCTGACGCGAGAAAGCGCATCAGCGACGGAGTTCTGCACACCCGAGACGTGCCGTATGTCTGACGTAAACTGTGAGACAGTCAAGGTGGCGTATCTCTCTCGGAGAGTATCGGTCGAATGACGAGTCGAGGGCGTAAACTAAAGGTTTGTGGTCAGTGAAGACGGTAAAGTAGCTGCCCTCTAGAAACGGACGAAAATGTCGGATGGCGAACTAAACTGCCAGAAGTTCTTTCCCGAAGGTGCTGTAACGTGTCTCCGTTGGCTGCAACCGTTTTGAAAAGAAACCCAAAGGTTGCCATGTATTGTCAACAGCCTCCCAAAGAACCGCACCAACGGCCTCGTCTGAGGCATCAGTGACGAGAGAAATTGGAGCAGATGGTACTGGCTGTGTTAAGAGATCATCATTAGCGATTGCGTCTTTAACGTTTGAGAAGGCTAAACGCGCGGACTTGGTAAAAACAAGCGAACGTTGATTGCCCCGAAGCAAGTCAGTCAAGGGCTGCATTATCCTAGCACAACACGGAATAAAGCGTCGATAATAGTTGACTATCCCAAGGAAACGTTTAAGCTGTTTAAACGACGTAGGCTCAGGGAAATCTTTGATGTCGGTTACCTCTTGGGACAGTGGTTCAATACCTGTAGCGGAGATGCGGTGACCTAGGAACTCGGTCGATGATTTTCCTAGTTCGCACTTACTAGGGTTAAAGGTAACGCCTCGATCAGATAGGCGTTGGAATAGAATACGCAGGTGCTCTAATCGTTGCGACTTAGAGGCGCTAGCTACTAGGATGTCATCCACGTAAGGATATGCGAAGTTCAGACCACGGGTAACGTCATGGATGAACCGTTGGAATGTTTGAGCAGCGTTCCTTAACCCGAAAGGCATTCGAAGGAACTCGAATAAACCAAAGGGTGTTATAACTGCAGTTTTGGGGATATCGCAGTCCTCTACAGGAATCTGGTGATATGCTCGCGTCAGGTCTAGCTTAATAAGCACTGACTTACCACCGAGACTACTTGTAAGGTCCTGGATGTGCGGTGTAGGATACCTATCTGCAGCTGTGCACTTGTTCAGCGCCCGGTAGTCTCCGCAGGGCCGCCAGTCTCCGCCTTTCTTGGGCACCATGTGGAGAGGTGAGGCCCACTGACTTTCGGAGGGACGGATGATACCGAGTTAGAGCATGTGCTCGAATTCCGCCTTAGCGTCTTTTAGCTTATCAGGGGCGAGACGTCGTGGCCGTGCAGAAACCGGTGGGTCACGGGTTCGTATATGGTGCGTAACGCTAGATGTGACCGGAAGCGTAGCGTCAGCTGAGTGGACCAGCTGCGGAAACCGTCTGAACAGATCTAAAAATTCCTTATCAGCTTCGGGCTGAATGTAAATAGGAGTGACAGAAACACAAGATGTGCGAACTCCACATGTGAAAAGCTGGGTCTTTTTGTCAACGAGTTTGCGATGACGCGTATCGACGAGAAGATCGAAGTGTTGAAGAAGTCGATACCCAATATAGCAAACGGCACAACGGCGATGGTGAAAATCCATCGAAAGGAACGTCGTAGTCCGAGGTCAATGGTATGGGAGCTTTGACCGAAAATTCGGATAGCAGAGCCGTTAGCGGCATGCAATTTGGTTGTCTGTGGCTTAGTCGCGTCGCCTGGAACCGGTGAGATCACGCTAACTTCCGCCCCGGTATCAGCCAAGAACATGATCCCGGTGTTTCTGTCAACGATTTTGAAGAGGCGACTTGGACGACTTCGGCCGACGACGTTCGTCACCACTACGTGTCGGCCTGTCCTTTTCCCGTTACGGGAAATGAGCATGGTTTTATACAATTTCTAGCGGACCTTCAGAAACGTTCGTGATAACGGCAAATTGGGAGTCATGTTAGTCTCCGCGATGGGCTAGGGGAACAAGATGGAGAATCCCGTTGGTGCCGATGTAACTTTAAGCTTTAAACTTCTTGCCGTAGCGCGGCTACCTCTGCTAAGAGCTCGACAGTCGAAGATGGAGTAGCGGTGTCGATGGTTTGGACCGAAGGGTCAGCAGTAAAACCTACGTCAGGTGAGCGAACAGAACTAGACGACGGACACGGTGGTCCGGTGAAACGATCCATCATGTCCTCAGCAATATCTGCAATTTCTGACAAAGGCTGCGATTTCGCAAGAGATAGCCTAGCTTGTAAGTTTTCAGGCAAACGCTGAAGCCATAACTCTCGAAGCAGCGAATCGTCCATATGCGATCCTTGCAGAAGACCACGCAGCTCTAACAACAACGCGGATGGCTTCCTAGAACCTAGCTGTAGACCAGTAAAAGGTTTATGCAGGCGGGACTTCTCTGAGAGAGTGCCACGCTTTATTACAGCGTTCTTGAGCAAATTGTAACGGTCAGGAGAACGAGATGTAATAATAAGATCACCTAGTGCTCTAGTAATATCAGTTCGCAGGCGTGTTAGCAAGTGATTAAACTTTGCAGAGTCACTAGTAACATGCTTAGAAGTAAACTCAGCTTCTAAAATCATGAACCACAAGACGGGATCTTTTTTAAGAAATGGTGGAACTACAAGAGATACCGCTTGCACAGAGTGTGAGTCTTCACACCTTTTAAATATAAATATAAATATAGGTATATTTTTAGACAAGCGCTAGATGCTGTTCCTGCGTGGGATCAGATCAAATTGTACATAACATCCATGCTCATGCATGGAGAAGAAATATCGTTAACAACTGCTTTTGATCGTATTTATCTTTCCGAACAGTAAAGCAGGGATAAACACAAACGTTTCGTAGGCCTCGACATTTTTGAACGCAGTAGTTTGGGTCTCCATAGCTTATGTACGAATTCTGCGCTTTTCACCGGCTACCGTTGCCAAAACTTGAAATGCCTGATTTCATTAGTAAACTATCAATCACTAGAGGAAATTTGATCCATTTTCTTTGGTCACATCACCGCATTTCGAGCATCTATTAGTAGCGGGCTCATGGAAAGGAATAAGCAAGCCAAAATTAGATCGTAAAAGTAAAGGGTGGAAACAAGGGAAATAACAGTAGTGGCTAACAATTTAGCCTTTCTTAGAAAAGTGCGACTGAAAGGCCGGCCCACTTAACTAGAAAATACACTAATATTGGAAAATGGAGCCAAAGTATAGCCCAGAAACAGCATACCAGAACCGCAAACCTGGCGCGAATTTCAAAGTGTAAATCTCCAAACGAGCGGAATCAACGCCGTTTTGTAGCCGAAATGTTAACTGAAACGGGACAACAATGGGCGGTCTAGGACAAACCCTAGGCGTTGGTTACGACAAAGGTAAAATAATTAAGCTAGGTGCAGTGGTTATGGAGATATTTGCATTTTTAGCGGTCGGCGGCGGATAGCGCCATTTTCGAGCCTCCACTAAATTCACGTTCTGCTTTGGAAGCAGATAGAGAAAAAAGAAAGAAATAACACAAAAAACGACTAGGCGTAATATGTTCCGAATATGGAGTAGTAACTGGGAATGCCTAAGATAACGTGTAATTCGCTGCAGTAGCGAAGTATGACGCAGTGGGCCGAAAAGCATACTTTCTCAGTAAACGTAGTAAAAGTTGGGAAAACAGACGGAACGGTTTTAGGGAAATACTAGGTAGGCTGTAAGAATTATTATATTGGTAGAACAGCCCAGGATATGGTGTAGCTAGCCCACCACCAGAATGCGACCATATGCGATTTTCAGAGTATATTGGGCCGCAGAATCCACTATGAATGTGGAATTCAACGTTTTTAATGCTCCGATGTGGATGCAAAAATTATACCAAAGCCGCATGAGCTGAGTCCATATGGATAAGACAAGGGAACATGAAACTCATTTGCCCGTCTGAACTAGGATAACGCAAGCATTTCCTACAGAAATATTACCAGTTTCGACTCTTTGTGGCTATTTTCTACGTCATTATGGTTGTATCACTGACACTAATGAGCCAGGGTGGTCTTCCAGTGATAATAAAAAACTAATGTGAGAAAATTCACAAAATGTGTCCAGGTGAGAAATACCTTGGGTTCCGCTTTGGTTAGACACGAATACCACTTCTTTTGGGGGTTGCGCCATCTCATGCATGACCGATTAGTGGGCCACAGGTGCTAAAGCACACAACTGTGTATTAAGTTGCTAGTTTAGAGCTCTATTTCTCTTAGCTGAGAGTCGGATGCAAGTGCCTGTGGTGTTGGACCAGAACAACGCAATCGTTCCCTGGAGAAACATCATCAGTTGCAGCACTTTGAGGTTATGTTATATATCTTAATGGATGTGCCACCAATGCTAATGAGCTAGAGATGTCTCCTATTGATAATAGAGAAATAGGTGTTCAAAAAATTAGCGAAATGCATTCAGCTAGGAAATACCACGAATGCCGCTTTGGTTAGGCATGATCACCTCATCTTATAGAGGTTGCACTTTCTCATTTGTGACGGATTATTGGGCCTCATGTGTTATAGCACACCATTTCTGCATCGCGTTGTTATTTTGAGCTCTAACTATCTTGGTTGGGAGTCCGATGCAAGTGCAAGTGATATTCACCAGTGTAAGGTAATAGGAAACTGGGAGATCACAACAGCTATTAACTTGGAGGTTTCCTGGTGGGAAGCTTCCACATTGTCAGGCAAAAAGAATGAACAATAAAATAACGCAAGCAGAGAAGATAACGGAAAACAAGTGGGAGCTGGTTGTTCACCCACCATTACGCATTACGTATGGTAGGCTTTGGAGCCAGGTAAAGGTTAAAATTACGTACGAACGGCCAAGGAAAGAAGAAGTGGTGGTCAAAAATCTGGGTGTCTAGCTTTCCAGGTGACAGGGGCCTCACTGCCGCATGGTTAGCTTTTTGCCAGAGAAAGCGAATCCGGAAAAATTGTTGTGCAAGCATAAAGGATTGAAGAAAAGGATCTGGTTTTTCATAATGCCTGTCTACCAGCGTTTCCGATAGTGATAGGCATACGTATAACTCAGATAAAACTAAATGTACGGGCCAAGAAAGCTTAAGTGGAGAGTAAATGCCTGAATATAGGTTATGGTGATATTGCCTTCGAGGTGGGTAGGTGGCCCTTTTATATATGCAGCGGTGTAAAGTAGCGAGTGCTTAAACCTAGGGGTGGGCATCGGTTATGGGCAACTGGTAGATGCCGATTACGGAGGCTAGTAGAAATACCTATAAAGCAGGCAATTTATACGACTATTTTAGACAGATAAATGGTAACTTACGGGTGCACCATATGTGTGGACAACAACGCTAGAACCTGGCATTTCACATGAGGCTTAATGTTGTTAAAATGTTTTTAGTAGATGTGACTCATGGGTCACAAGTATAAGTATTCGCAAGAGACCTAGTGGACTAGGTTTTTGGAAAATACTAAGGGATACAGATGGAGACGAAGGAACCAAAGTGTAGAAGAGAAGGAAGAAGTGAAGTAAAGTTTGTCCGTTCGTGTTGCTTCCCCATTGCTATGCAATATCCTACCTGATCAGTGCCTACAGGCTTACGATGCTCCCAATCAATAGTACAAGGCTGCTTTACTTGCTGATCTGTTGAGCAGTAAGAAACTGGACGTCGAGAAGGAGCTTTCAAAGGATTTGAGCTACCGATTAGTGTTTTCAGGTTGCCTTTGCGGTAGCGTCTACTGTTTCAAGACTTCCTATTTAACTAAGTGTCGGTGGGAGCCAGTAAAGCGCTCAGCTACTACTGGGGGAGGCTGAATACCTTTTGTGGTCGGATTAGCATCTGTAAGATGCGTGCAACTGATCGGGCCGAGATCTCTCAAGTGGTGTGACAGGGACCGCAAAGTATGGGGAGGATCTGTGAGCCCAAGCTGCTCCTGTCATGAAGCCTAGTTAAGCGCAATACAAAGTTGCGCCAGAGCTGACCAAAATGTGATCTATGCCCCTTCGGGGCCGGTCTCAAAAAGGTTGTCATCAAAATCACAGATGTTGAAAAGGCGTCTTATGTTATCCAGGCACATAAACTTTCGTACCTCCTGCTTGAAAGCCTGTGGATTATGAATCTCCCGCAGCTGTGAAGGTAATTTGTTCCAGATATTTACATAAGCGACAAGGACGAAACGTGAACGTAATTTCTTCCTCGCTGGCAGCGGGGCAACTGTGCAGTGCTTGTTTCGGAGGTTTAATTCTGATCCTCTTCTCAGTGTCAGGCTAAGGATATCACTGTGCACCGCTTGGTATATTAACTTATGTAAGAAGCACAGGTATAAGATAATGCGCCGCAGCCATAGAGGCTGGAGTTTGAGATGGTTACACCTCTGTAGGTAAATAAGCGCTAGGCCTTGTGGGGCTACTATTTTGGTAAACCGGCGCTGAGCCTTTTCGAGCAATATGCGGTCTGATTTCCGCAAATTACTGAAGAAACTGATGCCATGGCTTGCGTGGAAAAACCAAAGAAATGGAACGAACTCACCGGAATGCGATTGGGGTCACCAATTATATAGCGCCCTGACGAATGCTACACAAGAAATCCGTAGCACAATAAGACAGAAGACGGTGGGATATAAAGGTTGTCTTTAGAAAGCAGCACAGAACGATAGCTATGTAAATATAGCCTGAGGACAGTGGGAGAAAGTGGTGAAGCAGAGTTACGCCACGTCGGAGCGCAACATCCGGCAACGCGCGGGCATGATGGCGGACCAAGTTCAACAATGCAGTCCGGCTGGAGGAGTGCAAAGTAAAGCAAAATGTGTACAAGTCTGAAGGCGATGCTTGATGGAGTAAAATGTCATTGTCACTACAGTATCTATGTTTGTGTACACGTGTAACCAGTACTGTATGTGGGTTTCGTAATATATGGAAAAGTGAAATTATAAGAGGTTTTGGACTGTTATGGTGCTAGAAAGAAAGATAGTCGTGTAAGTTTAAAAGGTATCATGGTACCCAATTGTGGACGCAGAGAAATATTAAGTTTGGTAAATGGTGGCTGCAGATGTTCCCTTTTGTGATCATCAGCCCCATTCCTGCTATGTATCCAAAAGGTAACGCTATTAAAGCTCGTTAGAAAAAATTACGATGCATGAAGTAATGGTATGTATGCATCAAAGAGGTTAGGTAAGCTGTGCGATGATTAACGTTTGCGCAAAAACGTATTCATGCTCATTTAAAAATATTTAAAGTATATCGCTTCGGGAAGTGAAACTGAGTTACCGTGGTGTAAGCGGTGAAGTAAGAAAGCTGGAAGTCAGGAAGTGTTACCTTAATGGATAAATAAGACGTAGTCCTATTGTCCATTAACGTAAACTGAAGCTGTAGCCGCTTTTAGGTTCATTTTAAGGTTGTCGCCATGTATGCATAAGGTATCACGCTGCTGGGCAGAGTGACATGATAAATGAATAGCATGGAAATTTTGGGACTAACGGAATGTCGGCATAATAGGAACCGATTCACAATACCACGTGGTACTACAATATGCAATGTGGTTAGGAGGGTGTATACTTTTATCAGGTGGACAAATGGACGCCCAAACCGTATGGAAACATTCTCGTCTAAGTGGGGAGCGCTGCGTACGCTCATCATCCGTCAAGCGAGCATGCTGAAAACGGGTTCGTCAGGTGATTTCATAGGGCGAAATGCGTGCGCAAATGAGTAAACATCAAAAAGGCGGAGGGAAATGGGGAAACAAGCTTTACGAACAGCGTGCGGTTACATAAGTAAGTTCATCGTTGAAACTACCCGCGGAACCGAAACATACAACGTTCTTAATTGACGGGAATGTTGTCCGCATTGCTTACAGTCTTGCGTCACATGTCATAATGGAGCACAAGGCCCATGTATCGGTGGAAGATTACAGAACCACCCACTGAACCTGTGGCCCTGTGGTCAGCCGCGAGAAACCTGCAGAATTTGCATGTTTCCATTGTGATGTGGGACGGCAAGACACAGTGACATGGGGTGGCCATAAAGGGCCGTTGGTCCGTTCCATAAGGTATGTGAAATGTTGACGAAACTGGAAAGCCATAAAATAATGGACGCGGTAATATGGCATGTGTCGGCAAATGGACGTACGTGACAGAGGTGACAAAGGCGGTCCAGTTGTACAGTGGCAAGGATAAACATGACGGCCGAGGTCGGCGCCTGTGTGTTTGGGGGCTAGAATTGACGTCATTTGAAGGTGCAGTCTTACCTGTGACAACGAAACCTTCTTGCTTCATATGGTAGTACCATGAGGTGCAGGAAGGGACTGTGGCAGCGGTAACCAGGACGGTGAAGGGCGGCATTGCCAACGTTCTCTCTGCAAGCGAAGTTATCATTGCAATGCAACCGCACCTGTGGCTAGGAATCACTCATGCTTCATATGGATTAGCAGTAGGTGGGAGGAAGGCTAGTGGCAGCGGTAACCACCATGGCGGAGGGTGGCGCATGTCAAGTGGAGCTGCGAAATAAAAGTCGTCATTAGAATCGGACCTCACCTGTGAACACGAATCATTCTTGCTTCATTTGGTAGTACCAAGTGGTGTGTGAGAGCCATTGGCAGCGGCCATCCGGATAGCTGTGGCGGCACATGTTTACTTGGGCTCTGAAAGCGAAGTCATCATAGCACTAAAATCTCACCTATGGCTACGAAGCACTCATGCTTAATATGGTAGTATTTAGGAGGTGCTAGTATGGGCAGTTGTAGCGGTACCCAGGACAGCGGAGGGCGCATCCGCATCCACCCCACCAATCGTCCTCCTTGCACTCCACGTAGTCGTGTGGTGCGCTCCGCACCACAGCGTACGGAATTTTAAGCCGGGTGACATGCCACTGGTAGCCGCAACGTTGACCACACTGGTAACGAAAGTGTTTTGCGTTTGTTATGCCTGCCGTAACCGTCAATCCGCCGCGAAACCCCAGTCCGTTCTTCCCCGAACGGGATCCATTGGTTACCGTGGGTCTACGTTGCTTACCTCAAAGACGAAGAAAGGTAAAGGAACCGTTTGGTGGCAACCTGCTTTTACAGTAAATGGCCGGAAATCCCGTTGTGTGGAGAGGTGACTACTGCCGGCATCATTCGATGGCTAAACTACATGTTTTCCCCTATCAGATAACCAGAGGAGGTGGTGACGGACAAAAGGCCGCAGCTTACAAGCCACGAGTTTCTTTCCTTCCTTCAACTTCACGCTAGCCGACACTCACGTACAACGTGGTATAATCCAGCGGCAAACGGCTTGGTAGAGTGGTTCCATCGATCCCTGAAAGCGAGTAACCAAACTATTCATCTATCTGCTGCAGGTTTGGAAGATGCATTTCTATATGCACTACTTTCTTACCTAACCGCTCACCACCGAGCCACAGACAAAACGCTAGCTGGACTGATGCTTGGGCGCGCCCTTCGGACAAAGTTGAATGCCACAATTTCAATGTCGGCAACCAGTAATTCTGAGGAGTTAGAATATCGCCACCCATATCAGCCCACTTGACAGAAGCTTACTACTCCGCTCCAGTCAGGAACATTCGTGCGTTTGAAGGTATACTCTGCAGCAATAGGACCGCCACGTATCAGATCCGATAATAATAACGCGTGCATGTGGGTCAGGCACTTATCGGCTGGAGGATGGCCGCACTGTCAACGCCCGGAGATTATTCACAAGTATCAGACGAATTGAGTCCGTTCCACAAACCTTCACTGACGAGACTACGCAAAGCACGCAGCTCCGTAGGACGAGACAAGAACACAGACTACCGAGCCAATATGGTTTCCATCAATTATATGATTAAACGGAGAGGTGATGCTGTGTATTATGTTAGCATGGTTGATGGCTAGTCTAAACAGACCCATGCAAACAACCCCAGATACACACACAAAGGGCCCAATTCTCTGCTACCCTATTGGTTCCCCTCTCCTTGCGACTGCTTAATGTACTCACGTAGTTAGACACTTGTCAGCTTAAAATAGTTCGTTTGCCGGAGCTACCTTATCACTTCGGCTAGTGCACTTTTTCTTACACAACGGAGGCATTGCACAGGTTAACCGCGAGTGCCTCAACCTCACCGTCTGGAGGTCGGAAACTATACGTCTTAAAGACAGTAAGAGCGGAGTTAACGTACAGAGGAACGCCACCTCCTTGCGGATCAGAGGTGTTGTCCCATCTTAGCAGTGCGTAGCCTGAAAAGCACACTTCACTGTCGGTGGCGTCAGTGGACAACTGCGTTTCTGTGAATGCGAGAACATCTGGATGGCAGTCGACGACAAGGGCGCCGACTTTGCACAGCCTACGTAGCACATTGCTTAAGCTAACCCGAAGGGATTTGGCATTGAGTTCGAGATCGTAGGTCACCACAACCGTCTTTGGTAGGGCGGAAGTGAACGGCCGGTTCACCACCCGAAAACGAGGTTGGCTGTGGGAAATGCATTGCGAAACGTATTCACCTGCGCCGCGAACTTTTCCAGCTCCAGCTTTCGTGCACAGGTAACCCGGGGGCCATCTCCGGCATACTTCGCACCGCCGATTGATAGCTAACCTCCGTCTCGTTCCGCAAAAGAGCATAAAAGAAACTGATACCATGGCCGCTGACGTGCACAAACCTACGATGACACAGGATATCACCACCGCAATTGATCTGATATGTGGTTAGCCAAAATTACCCGTATTGACCTACCAATTCCAGCATGCGCGAAGGGATGAACAAGGGGTTACCGGATCCCATCTCCCACACGAATTATTTTCATTTGAACACTGCTTCGCAAAAGATTAGTAATCTCCTTCACCTCAGTGACACCAACGCTGCGACGACGCCGCCGTATGCTAACAAACTCGCGCCTCGTTAAACGTATGTCACACTGAAGCCGCACAAATGCAAATCTCCTGACTACGATTAAAAGTCTCCATCAGGTTCAGCACCATGCCTGCTTGTTCCGTTGCTAGCCGCCGACTTTTGGCATACAGTCAAGGCTTCCCCACATGAAAATTTGGTGATGAACGCAGACAAACGTCACCGATTCCATAAAATCCTCCCTTCAAAACCACTGAGAACCGAACCATGCAATTTTAACACCGGTAACTGTTATAAAAACGGTCACGCGGATAACCAACGCGTACCGCTTTGCACGAGCATTCGATGGCTTGCTATGCAAGCACGGAAACTTTTAATGTCGGTACCGGCATCCTTTGGGAAGCACCAGCTCTGTTTCGCTTTTGTAAAATTCCGCAGCAACAACGGTCCGACGAATGATGTTGCCGTGTTAAGCTGAAAAAATTTTAGATCCTCCGGGATCGCTGTGAAGTCAAGATATGGACCCCAAAAGGAACGTCGAAAGGCGCTGGAGTCATCCACCATGGCCGCTGTCGTTGGAAGAGGGAAAATGATTAACCGACCTAACGCGTTTAAACAGTTTCGGATAATGACTTATAATTTACCTTTTAGCACATTCAAGTTAAAATTCAAGCAAAACTGGAACGATAGGATTATCCCGTGATTGTTCCTTCTTCAGCGGGTCGTTGAGCCAGGAGTTGGCGAACTTTGAAATACTGATGGACATAAAACAAAGACCGCATCACACCCTGTCCAACCAATTAATAACCACTTATCCTGCCCTAGCCATCCCTGCTGGGCCGGCTACGTGAAGTAAGAAAGAGAGAAAAGTAAACACAGAAGGCAAAAGATAAAGTGGAAAGAGCTAAGCAAGTGGAATACCAAGGTATTGAAGTCATGTAAAAAGACTGAAAAGCAAAGGTGAGTCAGCTAGGAAAAAGGAAAAGTTTGCTGTTGCCACCCAAGAGCATCGATCTGGCGCGCAAAACCCTTAACTGTAGGTTCCGTAACCACGTGATCTGGAAGAGAATTCCAGCGATCTATAACTCGGCGCAGCAGACGGGTCTCCGACCTAATCCCATCAGACCGTGGTTTATGCAGGTTCAGGGGGTGACAGCGGAGGTTAGGTAACATAGTGGGACTAAATATCCTGACAAGTCAGGGCCAACTTACCCGCCAAAATACGATAAGTGAAAATCAGGTCCCCTCTTATCCTTCGGTAGTGCATTGAGTACATCCCTAAACTGAGCAAGGGTTCTGGAAACAGCTGTCCCAGTAGACGCTTCATTAACCGAATGCCCACTAGTAACAACCTCTCCAAGTCTATTTTGTCTCGGTTAAGACGTGGTGGACAAGCCTGAATACAATATTCCAGGTGGGGTAGGACGAATGCCGAAAATAGCTTCACAAACAAATTGGCCGTTAAGATTCCGAAAGAGCGGCGGATAAACCACATCATACGGAACCCTCGACAACCAGCCTTCTTTTAACTGTCTCCAGAATTAAGTGCTGATGCGTGCACGACTCCTAAATCTACCTGCTGAATGACCACAGGGATTTCACCACCGCCGACAACATATCGGGTGGAGGGATTTGCAGCTCCGATTCGGAGAACAGTGCACTTGGCCCTATTTATGGGTATCAACCAGGGCCTATCCATGGCACGCAGAATTGTCTCAGGACCCCCGGGATATCCACAATATTCCAGAGCTTACGGTCGTCAGCCAACGTTAGTGATGACACCCCTAGCTCTCCCAGCAAGTCATTTAAAACGGTCGGGAACAACAATGGCCCCAAAACCCAGCCATGCGGGACACAACTAAGGACAGCTTGCCTGAGAGAAAGCCTACGCCCCACCCGTACGCACTGTTCTCTCCTCTCAAGGAGAGCAGACACCCATTTAACGGCTAGACTAGGTAGCCCGTAAGGTCTCAATTTTAGTGACAGTCGAAGATGAGGAACAGTGTCAAAAGCTTTCGAAAATTCCACGAATAGCACGTCTACAGAGTGGCCACTGTCTACGACTTCAGCCCAGCTTTCACGAGCTACAAGCAGATTAGTCTGACATGAAAATCCCTTGCGGGAAGCATGTTGCCCAACACTGAGAACGTTGAATCTAATCAGTTGGTTCTCCACTGTATCCCTTATCAGCTTTTCAAACAACTTGCCTACTACGCTTGTCAAATTGACAGGCCGATGATTCACGGGCAGAGCGCTGTCACCGCCCTTAAAAATCAGACGGATGGTTGCTTCCTTCTATTCCGAAGGTAGGATGCAGCTATCCAGCGATATTGTAAACAAGCGTGTGAGAGGACCACTCAGCTCAGTGGCCAATTTATGCAAAGGATTTGGATGGATTGAATCAGGACCGGAAGCTTTAGAGGGATTAATGCCCTGCAGTAGCTCAAAGACCTGAGTCTCGGTTATGTTAAACCCAACTAAACAAGAACCTTATGGAACTCCTGAAACCAATTCAATCTGTTTTTAAAGGTCTCCCGAGCAAAGACCCCAGTATAAGGCTCATTGAGTATACAAGCCCTGTCACAGTCAGTTTGCGCACGGGTCCCGTCTGCTCGCAATAACAAGGGTATAGGTAGTTTTGCCTCGCTGCGTCTTTTAACGTAAGCAAAATACTTCTTGGGATTAGCTGCGGCCGAGTCCGCTAAACCTTGCTCGAACTGGAGACGAACAGTTTTGAGAGGTTGCTCATATTTATTTCTAACCTCTCGATAACTATCATAGGTACTGGCTGATGCAGCTGCTTGGTAGGTTCGCCAGCTTCTAGACCGTTTCTTGAGTAGGTAGTTGCCTGTGGTATCTATCCATGGATGCTGTGCCCTTAACCCTATTTTCTTCATGAGTGGAATATAGGGCGTGGAAACCTCCGTAAGGTATACCTTAAAATTATCCCAGGCTAACTGGGCAGAGTCAGGCATCGAGATCACACAGTTCAAAAGTGAAGCCTTGACTCGCCTTGCACTGAAGTCCGCCCACCAAATATTCGGAAGTAATTCAACAGCGGCCTGTTGGTGCCTTGAAATAGCACATCTAAAGGATATGCATGCGCGCTCGCTGAACCCTAGAGGTGCACCGTATGAAACCTCAGTCACGAAGTCGTGGGACTTAGCGAAAAGCAAATCGGCACAAAACAGCCGATAGGGCTTCAACAGACTTATTCGAAGACCGGAATGTGCAGGTCCTCAACACATCTAAGTTACAGCTCACCTACAGTAAAACGCCCCGCTTTGGCGACCAACGGAGCGATCAGTTCTAAGTAGCGTGTAGCCAGGTAAACATACCTCACCGTCTGTGATATCCGGAGACAACCACGTTTCAGTGAAAGCAAGTATGTCGGGACGAGATTTGTCTACAAGTAGACCCAACTCGTGCACCTTGTTCCTTAGGCTACGCACATTGCTAAGTAATACCTCAAGGAAGACGGCACGACCATCCCTCAGTCGTGCGCCATCAGGATGGGCTCTGATAGGGCGGAAAGTAACTTCCGGCTGACCACCTGAAAATGCACCAGACGGAGGCCTTGCACACCAACCGCCCGTCTAGTTCTGAGGTCTTTGATAGCCTCCTTCAACTTCAGTCTATCTGCCAGTGGTAGGTCCGGCTGAACGCTGACACCACTACCCTTAAGTTTGAATGCAATCTGCAGCTGCTTTCACCACTGGCGTTGGGTCTGTCCCTGTCCTCACCAGTGACTTCGAAGCAACGACAGCGTTAGTTTTCCATTCTATTGCCGGCGTCTTTCTAGTTCCTGGGTCTTCAAGCCCCTCTGAAGTTTTACTGGCAGATCTAGTCCGGTTCCTCTTCTGGTTCACTGGAGCAGGGGCCGTTGGCCTTGTATCGCGTTGAGCAGTTACCAGCACTTTATCGGAACGGGCTGGTTCAGTGGCGGTCGGGACGATCAGCATCTTCGGAAGGTTCTCCCCTTCGAACAATCGTCAGACGACGTTAAGACTGTCAAAGACGACATCTTTTTCAATGCCATGGCAACTAATTCTCTGGGTTTAGCAGAGGACTTTTGGTATTCCCGCACTCAATTTTTCTTCACTTTGATCGGATCATGGGGATAGCCAGCAATGCTACCTGTGTTGGCCGGTAGGATGTGCGACTTCATGACCGAGTGACAGGCCCCAGCAGATGGATCGCCAGCAATATTGCTGTCTATTGCAACGTCTTTAATCGGAATATTCAGGGATAGTAAAATCAAATCCAGTTTCGTATCGAGTGACGCAATAGAGGCGAGGTTGTCTATCGTCTCCTCAACATCTGCCAATCTTGAAGCCAGCGCTGAATGTTTAGCACCGGTGATAGCCGGGCTCGTCAATCTTTGGGCGCAGCATTCAGCACAGCTGCAAAGAAAGTGAACGCTGGATGATAGCATTTTGTACTGGTCAGAGCGTAGGCCGGCGCAGCTTTCGTGCTACCAGCGGCAGCAGACGTCACATTGCATACCGCCAGATAAAACTGTTACGGGCTCTGAACAGTTAACCTGTCCTCAAACTGCAGTAGACTCATCAAACGAGAACCTCATAGGTCCATCCGTCTCGGTGTTAAGCGAGACAACCATGTTCATGTGGAAAGCAGAGTAGAATTACAACACGTATACAGTAGTAAAACGACCGCAATAAAAAGGCAAAAACAGGGTGCAAAACGGGGTTAAAACTGGGAAAAGCGGAAAAGTTACCAGTAAGCGCCAAGGACGCTTTGGCCAGTACCACTTTAATCGATCCAAGATATCTTGAATCAGAGAAAAGTTGACAATAGTCAACTTTCGTTGCAAATGGTTATTCAAACACTGTTTTCCAAGTTATTTCAGCCAAACAGCTCGATCAGTATGGCACACCAAAACATGGGACCGTCAAGTCCGCCACTGGCGCGACTTTGAATACGGGCTGTTGTTCATCAGGACAACCGGTTTCTGAGTTCTCTAAATGTATGGGTTTATTGGGGCAATTTGTTGCGAAAAGTGTTTATAATGAGGTAAGGAACTTCAAAAAGCTGAAAACTGTACTGCACCATGCTTACTTGCAAAGTTGCGTAAAAATGAAAAAGTTAATATATAACGGTATGCACGTGGTTAAAAAGGAACAGAAGCGAAAAAATCGCTTAGGGATGACTGCTCTATGTCTCCATAAAATGAACGAAGCAGAAGCATGTATGGTAAATTTTCCAAAATATGCGAGTGTCGATATATAGCATATGGTTTATAAGTAGGTGTAGTATACAGGTCAGGAAGAAGTCCAGGTATCGGACGGAACTTCTATTAAACAACACGTAGGCTAGTTAACCGTTCTCTTCGGGTTCTTGTCCTTCTTCGGTAACTGCACAGGAATGGCGCTCTGGAAGGCAAACGGGGAAAGACGCCGTAAAAGCAACGATTCAAATTCGATCACGCGCCACAATGGTATCGAATGTTCGTTACACCGCACCCCCTCTAAGTATGCAACGTCCCCGTTGCCACACCGTAGCCTCCTTCAGCCGGTACTTCTATTTCAGCCCCTATCTCTGTCGGTGTTTCCTCGTGGAGTTCCCCGCCTGGGTGGTCAGTTTCACTACGAAATGGTTTAAGCCTGTTAAAGTGTACAATCATCGGCTGTGCACTGGGGTTGTTTGGATCCTTAATCACACAAGTCAAATCAGATATTACTCTCTGCACAACGTAAGGACCTGACCATTCGTGATGTAGCTTCGCTGGTATCCCCGTCGTTGATGCCTGATGCAAATACACGAGCTCGCCTGTCTTCAACGGAACGCCAAAAACCTTTTTGTCGTAGTATTCCTTTTGCCGTCGTTGGGCGTTCGCCAAATGAACGCGCGCAGCCTGATGCGTTTGTCGAATAGAGTCGAGAAGTCTACTGACGTAGTCGGTTACAGACGGATACAGACGTTGCGATATAGGTAGTCGGACGTCTGTAGGAAGCCGAACTTCTCTTCCCGTCCACATGAGAGATGGCGTTTGCCCCGTAGATGAGTGGACCGTACTTCGATATGCCAGCAAGCACTTAGGTAATAAAATATCCCAATCGTAAATGTTCTGGTCTACGAAGGCTCTCAGCAACGACTTTAACGACCGATTCGTGCGTTCCACTTGTCCGTTACCTTGAGGGTGATACGCCGTCGTTCGCGTCTTATCAATACCCAACACTCTGCAGGTTTCCTGCACCAGCGAGCTTTCGAAACAGGACCCTCTATCCGAATGCAGCTGTCCCGGTGCTCCCCACTGACAAACCCAATGGTTTGTCATCGCTGTTGCCACGGTGACGGTGTCAGCTTGCGCGATCGGCACGGCTTCGCACCATTTGGTGAAATAATCCACCATGACTAGGATGTATCGATTCCCTCGCGGTGTTTCCGGTAGAGGACCAATGAGGTCGGCTCCCACAATCTCGTTCGGATAACCTGCCGTTACAGATTGCAGCGGTGCCTTGTGGGCTATTCGTGGACTCTTGAACGTCGCGCACCTCTCACACGTTTGACAAAAGTTCATTATATCCCTTCGCTGATGCGGCCACCAAAATCGGCGGCGTGCTGCGGTCTCGAGTTTGTTAACTCCAGCGTGTCCCAGTTGTTGATGCAGCTCCGAGAGCACTTCGGTAACTAAGGGTTGCGGAACAACGACTCTCCGAACGTATGTTGGGCCGAAATCAAACACTAGCACCCCCTCTTCAATCGCGAGCCTGTCCCACATCGCCCACAAACACCGAGCTTCATAGCTTTTCCCTTCCATCTCCTTCGGAGTCGGTTTATCACCACCTGAGCGTAGTTTGTCGTAGATAAGTGAGATGTCTGGGTCTGAAGCTTGTGCCTCTTGCCAACGACCGTACTCAGCTCCTTGGAGGTTAACTAGCGCTACGTGTTGTGTGATACACGAAGGACAATCGCCGTGGTCGCGGAGTGGTATTCTGGACAGCGCGTCCGCGTTGCCATGTTGTTTGCCTGGCCGGTGGTGACACTCAAAATTATACTCCTGTAATTGCTGTTGCCAACGAGCGATTTGCCCCTCGGGGTCCCTGAAATTCTGCAACCACTTGAGAGACTGGTGGTCTGTCCGTACTACAAACTTCCTCCCCAGCAGATAATGGCGATGTTGCTTTATGAAGAATACTAGTGCTAACATTTCTTTTCTGGTTGTACAATAGTTCCTTTCTCTTGAGGTAAGAGTCCGACTGCTGTAAGACACTACTCTCTCCCGACCATCTGACCCTTTCTGTGATAACACAGCTCCAATCGCCTGGTCGCTTGCATCCGTATCCAGAACGAACTCCCCAGCGTGTGCCGACAAGTCTGGGAAGACAAGAACAGGGTTAGTGCAGAGGGAATCACGTAGTCGGTCGAAAGCCGCTTGACATTCAATGCTCCAATCGAAAATACAACCTTTTTGTAACAGCGCGTTTAAAGGTGCTGCGACCTCTGAGAAGCCTTTTATGAAACGGCGGTAGTACGAAGCCAGCCCCAAGAAGCTGCGTAATTCCTCGACACTAGTGGGGGTTGGCCAAGCTCTCACCTGTTCTGTCTTACGAGGATCCGTCCGAATGCCCGTCTCAGAAATGATATGTCCAAGATAGGCAACTTCTTTTTGTAGAAAGTGGCATTTTGTCGGTTGGAGTTTGAGGCCCACCTTTATTAAGCACGTTAGCACCTCCGCTAGGTTGTTTAAGTGTTCATCCTTTGTTTTTCCATGCACGATGACGTCATCCAAATAAACGAGACATTTATGGGGGATTAATTCGTGCAGAACCTTCTGCATGAGGCGTTGAAAGGTTGCGGGGGCGTTCGATAGTCCAAAAGGCATCGTCTGAAACTCATAAAGGCCCGACGGAACAACAAACGCCGTCTTCGCCCTGTCGCTCTCATCAACTTCTACCTGCCAATAACCAGATACCAGATCTAACGTACTAAAGTAAGCTGAGCCTCCGAGCGCGTCGAAGAGATCGTCGATTCTAGGAAGAGGAAACGCGTCTTTTCGAGTGACCCCATTCAGACGTCGATAGTCAACACACAGCCGAAAGCTACCGTCCTTTTTCTTCACTAAGACAACCGGAGCTGCCCAGGGAGATGTAGAGGGACGTATAACACCTTTTTCTAGCATTTCCTCAATGAGCTTCTGCAGTTCTCCCTGCCAGTGTATCGGGATCCGCCGCGGGGGAGTCCTGATCGGTGTTGCGTTCCCAGTATCTATCTGATGTTTTACCACGTTGGTCCGGCCTAGGTCTTCGGCTGCCCACGCGAATGCATCTAAGTGCTGGCGCAACACATCTCTAAGTTTTTCTCGTGTCTGATCGTGAGTGGGAAGATGGAGAGAACGGACAAACGTGTCCATGCATTGTTCGCTGTTAGAAATGTCCTCACAAATTGCAAAAGCTTCTAACACATCGTTCCTGCACGATCTAAGAAATGTAGTACACTTATCCGTGATCAGCTGACAATTTCCCAAGTCCAGTCGACATTTCAAACGGCTCAAAACATCCATACCAATGATTGCAGCAAACGGTATCCTATCAGCGACAACAAACTCGTGGTTAAACTTTTCGTTGGCGATATCCAGTCTCGCAGTGATAGATTCCCGGACGGTGAGAGGTTCGCCGTTAGCTGCAGTCAAACGGTAGCGGCAAGGTGCCCTAACGAAGTCCGTCAGCATTGTAACGACATTGTACCTAAGTAGGCTTTTACACGCCCCAGTATCAATCAAGCCTACTAGTGGGACGTCCCCAACCCGTACTTCTAAGGTCAACGTTGGTGTTGCGGACGAAGTACAAACAACAGCGGGTACAAATTCAGACCGTGCACAGTCGCACTCACCTTGCAAAAGCCTGTTGCTGCGGGGTCGTCTGTAATTCCCGTATCCACCTGGCTGATATCGCGGTCCTCCAAAGTTTGGCCGCATAGTAGGCCTTGTGCCGCGGCTTCGTTGAGACGTATACTGAACTGCTCTCTTTCCGGATATAAGGTTGGGGTGGTCGTGGCTCCTCAAGGCACCGCACCAATAAGTCGGGGCTTCCATCGCTGCGTCAACCAACTCCAACTGCTCCGCCACTTGTACAGCTGTCTCAAGGCATTCGGGACGACGCAGGCGGAACTCCCTCTTGACGGAAGGGGTCTGAACTCCTTCGAGAAGCTGTTCCAGGGTGCGCTTGTTTCTTTCGCCTTGTGATTCGTCCGCGAATGCAGTTTCGGCTAATCTGCGTAACTCCCGTACATAAGCTTCAATACGTTCCCCAGGTTTTTGGTACCTCGCGTGGAATGCTCGACGAAGTTCATCGGGCAAGCCGGGTCGGTCCAGAAGGCGACGAAGTGCGGCAAAGGTCTCTGCCGTGACGTTTTCTTCTAGGAGGTTACTATCGGCCACCATATCGAAAGCTTCGCCAGAAAGCAAGGACATGACAACTGCACCGTGTTGTGAAGCAGGGAAAAGTTTTAAGTACGATTGCACTTGTTTTTCCCACCTCGAGTAGGGCATGCCCAGTGAAAATCTTTCGGGAGGTGGTAACGAGGGTGCAGACGGGGCCGGTGCGGCGTTCACTGTCATCTTCTGCAGAGCTTCAGACAAGGATTCTAGGGCAGAAGAAATTCTCCACGCAGGATCTGTAACAGGCGACTGTTCCTCAGCGTCAGACTGATTCACAATTTTCGGCATAACTCTCTGATCCTGGCAGGGTCGCCAAGTTGTAGTATACAGGTCAGGAAGAAGTCCAGGTATCGGACGGAACTTCTATTAAACAACACGTAGGCTAGTTAACCGTTCTCTTCGGGTTCTTGTCCTTCTTCGGTAACTGCACAGGAATGGCGCTCTGGAAGGCAAACGGGGAAAGACGCCGTAAAAGCAACGATTCAAATTCGATCACGCGCCACAATGGTATCGAATGTTCGTTACATAGGGATTGGTTTGCGGTGAAGGTTACTTGTGAAGGTCGTAACCGTTTAATCGAAATGGTGACCAAAATCATTAGCCATTGTTAGCTAATTGACAGCGTGTGTGCAAACATGTCTCCTGCTCTTTAAGGATATATATACATAATTTAAATGATTTTAAATGTATAAAGAACCCCTGTTCCCCTAGAAGCTCTTAAGTTCCGAAATGAGTGATCCTCGACTTCGAAGTTTACGTACCATAAATTCATGCAAAATGACAGCGTGAATCAACATCATGTCATTTAGCACACCTAGCAGGAAAAGTATGATGATCATAATAAGAAACAGCTGCAGTCCCCGCTATTAAATATAACATTCCTCCGCGTCCACAATTGTACGCCAAAAAACCATTCGTAATTAAACACAATATATCTTTCAGGCAAAGCAGCAGTGAGGAAATCTCTTCAATCACTCATTCTACATGTATTATGCATCCAATTCGCAGGTGTACATCGGTTTACAGAGAGCAATAATGCACGTACGCAGTTCTGACTTATGAACATACCATTGTCCCTTACTATCTTCATTAACCTATATATGCATGCGTATATAGGTATATACGCAATATATATAGTACGTATATGCATATACATGTATACATATATAGGTTAATGAAAGTAGTAAGGAATAATGGTATGTTAGTAAGTAAGAAATGCATACGTGAATTAATCTTTGTGTGCAAATCCATGTACTCCAGCATGTTTGATGCATAATACATGAAAATGGGAGCTCGGAGAAATTTCGGCAATGTTATGTTGCCTAAAAGCAAAAGTGTGTTTAATTACAAATGGTTTTGTGGTGTACAATTGTGGACGCGGAGGGATGTTATATTTAATAGTGGGGACTGCAGCTGTTTGTTATTGCGACCATCATACTTTTGCTACCAGGTGCGCTAAATTGAATGATTTTGATTCACGCAAGATGATTTCACATGAAGTAAAGTTATGTAAGCATCGAAGTCGAGGGTTACTCGTTTCGGAGCTTAAAAGGTTTTTGGGGGAGAAGGGTTTTATAAACATTTAAACTCGGTTAAAGAATGTTGCCGCGGGAAGAGTAACGGAGTTAATCTGTTGTATGCCTTGAAGTAGTGAAGATGGAATTTTTTAAATGTTACCGTGATAGAGAAATAAGACATAGTGTTCTGTGTTCATTAATCTTAACTGAAGAAGCAGCCGGTTTTACGTTACTTATTAGTGCCGCATTGTAATTATAAACTAACTCGCTGTTGGGTAGCCTAACAAGACATACTGAGTAGAAAGTGAATGTTTGGAGCCACGGATTGGCAGTGGAAAGGGAACCAATGCACATGATGACGTTGTACTTATATACGCCGTGCATGTGTGGTGAAGTATGATTGTATCAGGTGGGCAGAGGGAAGCTCAAAACATATGCACATATTCTCGTCTTTGTGGAGAGCGTTGCGAACGCTCATCACCCAGCAAGCAAGGATACTGAGAAATGATTCATCATGTATTAACACGGTAAGAATTGAGGGCGTTACGAGGTGAACATGCCGAAAGCTCAGTGAAATAGGGAAGCAAGTTTTAAGAAGAATGTAGGGCTACAGCGGCATGTTCATCGTTACAAATGACCGCATAAGGTGAACTTACCACGTTCTTGCTGGATGAGCATGTTGTTCGCATTGCTTGCAGTTTTTCGTCGCACGTCAATATGTAGAGATTGGCCCATATATTGTATGAAGATTACGGAAGCGCCCACTGAACATTGTGAGCTTGTAGTCCGCCGCTAGAAATGTGTGGACTTTGCACGTTGCCCATGCGATGTGGGACGACAAGGCACAGTGACGGACAGGGCCTTAAAAAAGCCGTTGCTCCGTTCCCTAAGGAATGTAAAATGCAGACGAGAGTGGAAAGCGAAGTAAGACCGGATCTAGTGCTATGACAGAAGACGACTAATGCACGCACGTCACAGGGTGACCAAGGGCGGTAATGATGACGGCGGATTGCGGCGCATGTGTACTATGTCTCAGCGGAGGAGGTCATCATAAATAAATAAATAAATAAATAAATAAACGTTTATTCTCGACAATGCGAGGCACACCTGTACAGGCATGATCATGTTTAGCTAACATAGTGTGATCAAAATGTACAAAGAGTACATGTTTGGCACAACAGTGAATGTAAGTGTGTGGGTGTATATATGTATGCAATAGTCTATGAATGTAGCTTGTATTTTTGAATGTGCCGCAGAATTTTTGACTGTTTGTTATCGGTAGGAATGTGAGAATAAGCGATTGATGTCCGTGGGTTGGATACCATTTTCCGGATGTCCACGAGCCAGTGACTTTATTTTGTGGCGAGTCACATCCGCCACGTCACAGTGTTGATAAGCAGACATTTGTGGCTTTTTATAGGGTGAACGCTTGCCGGGCGAAAACCCACCACGTCCTGGAACACTGCCGCCGAACTATTTGCTGGAACGGGTTAAACCCGAACCACCCAGCTGGCACCACGAGGAGGTTGTTCGGCTAGCCAGCCATTGCAAGTTGATGTTACCTTTGGCTCGCATTCACTAACGCCTGATATGGCGGTACCAGTGGGCGGGAGGAGGGCCAGAGTCAGCGATAACCTAGAGGTTGTGGGCGACGCATATGTACTTTGGCTATGGAAGGGACGTCACCAAGGAAATGCAACCTTATCTTTGTACATGTATCACAGATGAAGGCTCAAGCCGGGCGAATACGTAGGAGAATAAACAGTGGCACGGTTCAGTTTGATGGCGGCGCATGTTATTTTGGCTGTGAAATGGCTGTCATTAATGATATGCAAGGATACCTGTAACCAGGTTTCACAGACGCGTCGTATTACGGAGGCTGTACGTTTGAGAAGACGCAGCGGCAGCGGTAAGTAGGATGACGAAGAGCGGCGCATATCACGGTGACTCTGAAAGAGAAGTGACCATGGGAATCCAATGGTACCTATGGCTATGAATCAACAATGCATCACATGCGGGTGACAGTACTTGGGAGTGGGTGTAGTGGCTGAGTTAAGTATTGGGGCAAACGGAGGCGCATTTCGCTTGGGCTCTGAAAGAGAAGTGATAATGGAATCCAATGGTACCTGTGTCTATGAAGCATTGATGCATCACTTGCCGGTGGCAGAAGGTTGGAAGAGGCTCAGTGCCGCTGATACATGATAAGGTGCCAGCGGATAAGCAACGGTGGATGTGTATGGTTCCGGACATTAGAAAAACGGATGCAATAAAGGTGACGGACTTTTTAACCATTCAGAAATTTTCACCAATATTTGAGTGAGCGTGTATACAGCTCGGAATCCAGCAAGGGTGAACACTGAGAAATGGTTTCGCCAGTCTCATAAGAGGCCACCTTGACAGGTCATAAGCAATGTAAACCGGACATGGGAAAAAGTACGCCCTAGGCAGTACAAACATGTAATATTATTTAAAAGATATGTTACAAGCAAACATGTGTTGCGTAAAATACGCGGTGGTGTTTAGGCGCATGGCATTCCGCAGCATCCTGCAAGCGACGTGACGGTCAGAGCAATCATGTATTCCAAGAATATATGCGCGCGTTCTAAAAGTCACGTGTGCACGCACAATACACAAATCAAAAGTGCGACGAAGTAGGTGTGCTGTGTCTCATGGTACGTGCAGGCGGACCAGTAGTGACGGACCACGGAGGTGGGCACCACAAATAGACAGGGGTTCTGAAGGAAAGGTTTCGTGGAGGCTGAGCAATAGGGTTGCAACACCCATATACGTGGCACGCATACACAGTAGTTCAAAAAGCCACATGTGAACAGCCGAGACACTTACCGGAGATGCTACGAAGTATATATGCAGCGGCACCGGTTTCCTGGAGGCTGAACAGTGGTCGCGGATAACCCATATGGGCAGCACGGGTAGACATCAGTCCTAAAGGCTACTTGTTAAGAGGCAATATACTTACCGGCGGCGCAACGGAGTATATTTTCGGGGGCAAAGTTTTCGTAGAGGCAGAGCAATGGTGCCGTATCATCCATGTAGGCGGCACGCATAAACAGCAGTTCTAAACCCCACAGGTGAACAGTCTATACACTTACCGGGGGTGCAAGGGAGTAGATAGCGGCGACGAAGGTTAAGTGGAGGCTGAGCAGTATTGCCGGCCCAATGATATACGCAGCCCGCATGAAGAGCAATTCTCAAAGCCAAATGTGGACAGAAAATACATGTACCGGAGGTGCAACGGATTAGATAGCGGGGGCAAAGGTTACGTGGAGGCAAGCAACTATTACCAGAACACCTTTAGGCACAAGCATTTCAAACGAAATGCATACACCGACTGAGTGGAACACGAAAGGCTGTTAACAGGAACCCAGTGAACCGACTCCCGCAGCCTTGAATGCTTCCCACTACAGGATCATCAGTTATTTCCGCAGCGGATCCTCCGTAGGTGCGCAACCAATAACAAGGCCAAACCTGGCACCATCAATTCAGCAACACCGTGAGTCATTGATCCCAGTTTCGGACAGACAGTTGGCGACTAATTAACGCTTGGCAGCCTCCTGTAGATGGCCACCGATGGACCCAACCGAGGCCAAACCAGAAGTGAGGGTCTTCATTCCTTTCGAGCAAGTTATCTCTGGGCCACCCGTCTCCTTAGTCAATGCGCCTGCCTTGTGAACAAACAAGGCACGTCGCGGGAGTCGGTAGGCTGGCATGCGCAACACGTGGCCGAACCATTGCACCATGGTGTGTGAAATAACGGTGTAGAGCGGTTCAGTAGCTTTTCCTGTGCCAGAAGCAACGCGTCGAACATGCTCGTTGCTCACGACGTATTCCCACCAGATGTGAGCCAAACTGGGACTACAAGGATGGTCGAACATAACTGGCCTCTTTATATCTCCTGCTCTAGGGTGCCGGGTTTCTCGACCACCGATTTCCGCCAACAACTCTTGCAACCCACCAATCTTTTTGCGCCTTCTATCACACTGTGTGCAAGTCCCACTGCGGAGACCGTCACAGAGTGAACGCAATCCACCGTCGGTACATGAGTGCTATGACGGTCAGTCATATCTTCCGCACAATTAACGACCACCACGGAAAGCGGCCGGGTGGACTGGTTACCCTTCACAAGGTGCTGCTTGAGGCCGTTCAATGTAGGCCAGTCAATCTCTGAACGGGCGTTTCAAGAGACAGTACAAGTGTTTAAACGTTACCCGCATGACCTAGGCAGTCTGTCTACAGGTGGCACGGCAAGTACCATCCATCTGCGAATGTGTAACGTTCACGCGTACTCAGTTCATGAGAAATCCCAACGGAACTGTTTACGAGGGGACACAAAATTTGCCGTCATTTGAAGCTCCAAAAACCTCAACGTTACGCACTTCAAATTTAACTTCCCCGCAGCAGTGCATAGATGTGTATGCCGGCTCACCATGGTATCCCGCACAACTTTGATGGAACCATCGTCCGCATACGTCGCAACTTATGCAATCCACTTGCTTGCAGCTCCCGGAGTCATCATCCTCTTGCTGACACAGAGCGCAAACCGCATCTTCACCAGCCGTCGGCCTCCTTGTGCGCCAAGTGTTTGTGCGGCGAGGTGCTGAAGTTCTGCTTTTCAGGGTACGGAATTCCAATTGCCATAATAGCATGCTAGGACCCGCAACCTCCAGCACAAGGGGTATCAAACGTGACTTCCGTTTGTGACGCCTACAGCCCCTGTCAATACCCCCTGAAACACCAAGACAGAAACGATAGAAAAATCTCTTGACTGTTCTCCTTGAGCAGATAGTTGAGACAGCAAATGATAAGGTGGAGAGTTGATAGATCTAAAACGAATCGCCGGAAATACACCTTGGCCAACCAATCACCGCCACATTCACCGCACTAGCAGACCACACCGTGTAGCCCACTTGAAGTAAGAAAGAAGTAGAAAGAAAACGGAAGATAAAGGGGAAGGAAAGTCATCTAAATAAAGGATAACACCAATGAGTGAAGAGGATAACAGAACACGAACTTAAAATTGGAAGAGGGATATGGTCAGGAGAAGGGAAAGGTTTTGCGTTGCCAGCAAAGAGCATCTAACTGACGATCGAAACCCTTAACTGTAGGCTCACTGACTACACTTTCTAGCAGCAAGTTCCAGCGCTCGAGAACTCTACGCGATAACCGAGTTTCCGCCCTGATCCGGTCAGAACGCGGCTTGTGTAGGTTAATGGGGTGACCGCGAAGACAAGTCAACCTAGCCGGGCCAAGTAGCCAGCTCAAGTCCGGTCCTACATGCCCTGTCAAATTACTGAGAAGGGTTTCACAAATATGTCGGCAGTTAGGACCTCGAAAGAAAGGCGTATTAACTACAACATGCTGAAACCCCTACTAGCGGCCTTCTTCCAGTTGTCACCAGAATGCAAAGACGAGGAACGGACGACGCCTAGGTCTACCTGGTTGGAGGCAGGGGGTTAGGCCACACCGAGTACGTAGCTCGAAGGCGGGAAAGTTGCTCCTATACGAAGGACGGAACGCAGCCTAATGAATGGGCAGTAACCACAAAGTAGACCACTCCCAGATTCTGTCCAGGGCATGCTGTATGACTTCGGAACCCCAAGGAACATTTACGAAATCCCATAGCTTAAGGCCATCAGCAAACAATAGGGATGATACCCCAATCTCTCCAGGGAGACCTTTTACGTAGATGGAAAACAGCGACGGTCCAAGCCCTGCGGAACACAGCTTGCCTAAAGAATAAGCTACGACCCACACGTAAACACTGGTCTCTTCCCTGCAACAGCGCAGATACCCAGTGAAGGGCGCCGCCAGCTACGCCACCAGTCAGACTGACTGGCCTATAATTGGCTCACACCCTCCTGTCGGCATGTTTAAAGATAGGACAGATGACAGCCTGCTTCCATTCAGAAGGTAATGTACAGCTGCCAAGTGAATTCTGAAACACCATCGTCAGCTGTGTTATGGCGTGTCAGGGGCTTTGATGCAGTACATCCAGTAATGCCTTGAAAACCGTACCGTCGAAGTACGTGTCCATGGAGCGCTGTCTCCTCGTTTGCTTGGCCGCATCGGTGTTCCACAGCGGTCTGTTCTCGAAACCCACCTCTTCCCAGCCGTCAGTGATGACGTCACACCGCAAGTGGAGTCTTCCCATCTGCTATATGCGGTAGATGTTAAAATGCGGTGCGCAATTAACCATCCCGACGAAGTCCACACACTTCAGACAAAACTGTACGGTGTACATCAGTGGCACATATAAAACAACCTTCCAGTTAACGCTTCCACACGTCCCATACTTTCTATCCGCCATTCTGATTTTTCCGATATATTACCCGGAAGCGTCTAGCCACCAGATCGCTTCAGCCGAAAGAGACTTGTTTATCATTACCCGGAACTGTCCTTCCCTATCCGCTTGTTGCCGGAAAGTAGCTGCTGCTGCTAACCGCATGGTGGCATTGCTGAACTAAACCTTAGGTCAAGCTGATCCTAGTAATTTCCGCCTCCTCATCAACGCTTTTCTTCGACTCCAATTGCAGTTCGGTAATAAGGCGAGGTGCCCCTGGTTGTTGAACGACCAAAGCATGCTCCAAGAACCACAAGGTGCATCAAAGAAACCGGCCTGAAGCCTCAGGGATTTTGAGCATCCACAAGCAGGTCACTGCCTGCGCCTGTACGCCTTTAACTATACACGTCTACGCCGCCACATGATACCCGTATTTCTAATCCTATTAAACACCGGACAAACTGTAAGCCAAGTAATCACTTATAATTAATCCCCTCCCATCTACGTGGACACCCACTGAGGCTCACACATCAGCACAGTCGGATGAACTGCAGAGGACAACACGTCTCCTTAAGAATCAGCTGACCGTGGAAGGTTCTTCATGGTGATGCAGCCTCGGCACCCACTGTGACGGATTTTAACACCCGGCTACACTGTCATTTGGCGGAGCTGCACTGCGATAAGCCCTGTTATAACTACCCACACCAGATAGAGTTTCTGTCCTTCTCATCATCTCAACATCGCACATGCTGAGCTGATCTCTCGCAAGCAATGTTTCCCCTCCTCCAAAATGCCAGTGCAGCGCTGCACTATCACCCGAAACAGGTGCAGTAGAGTTGACCGCTCACTGCAAGGTACTTTCAAATGCTTATTTTCAATCTCAATGCGAGTTGTGATGTCACACCCGAATAATACCACGTGGCTCATAGAATGCGCCGCCCAGCTAAGCCGCCATGGGATCCACGTAGGACGGAGGTAATGGAAGCATTCCGCGTTGCGCACCGATATACCTTCCATAATCCGATGATAATGTGCGCAACCGTGGGTGTACAACAACGAGCGCAGCATGTTGAACACAGCCCTCTTATCCTCCGTGTTACAGAACGGAAGGTGTGAACAACCCCGCTGCATGTCCCGCATGATGTTTACCCGGCAGAATACGATGTTGGCAGTGGGATGTGCAATGCAGAACGCATTCACTTGCGCAGCGCACTTGTCCATCACCAACGTTCCAGCGCCGGCAACCCCGGGGGCCCAACTCCAACATAACTCTCACTGCCTCTTCGTAAGTAGCCTCCGTCTCATTTGGCAAAGGCGCATAAAATAAGCTCATACCAAGGCCGCTAACGTCCACAAACATGCGACGCCATAGGATGCAACTCCCCTAATAGATCTGAAATGTGGAGTCCGCCAAAATGACCTCACCGTATTGGCCCACCACCTCCAGCATACGCGTGGGCACGAAAAGCTTTTACGGAATCTCATTTCCCTCCTGCATACTGTTAAGCTGACCATTGCTTCGCAACAGCTGCGTAACCTCTTCCACTTCCGTGACACAAGCGTTCCGATGACGCCGCATATATCATACAAATCGCGCCTTGTTAAACGAATATTATATTAATGGCGCACAAATGTAAGCATCTCCTGCGTCCGACGAAAGGTTTTCATTAAGTTAAGCACCATACATTCCTGATCTGCCGGTAGCCTCCGGTTTCTCACATACAGCCAAGGCTTCCCCACCTGAAAACTGCGAATGCCACAGACTCGCGTTTCCAAGCTCGTAACATTTGTCCTTAAACGTCGCTGAAAAGCGAGCAGGGTAATTGTAACAGCGGTACCTGTAGTAAGCTTTTCATCAGGCAGATGCAATGCACTTACCGCTTTCCAGCAACATTGTTGCGCTTGCTATGCGCGCATACAAACATAATATACTGGTACAGGCATCCTTCTGGTAGCACCTTCCAGTCTCCCTCTGGTACGTCTTCGCAGTTATAACGTTCCGACGAGTAAACGATGTCGCCGTTTCCAGCTGAAACACTTTCAGATCATCATTCATCGATGCGAAGTCCAGATACGGACCCCTGAGTATACGTCGGAATAAAAACGAGTCATGCACCATGGCTGGTACGCTTGAAACAGGCAAATGATTAAACACCGTAACGCATTTAAACCGCATAGTATAGTGATTCCAAATCCAACTCTTAGCATTTCAACAGACAACCTAAAGTAATAATGCGCATTCACATGCGTCCGATGGCCCCAAATCTACATCCAACCACATCTAACCGTGTGTACCGACTTCACACAGTCGAAAGATCATTGATCGCAAGTGGCGGATCCGACGCGCCGCCAAAAAATGGAGTTACCGGGTAGTGCTCGCGGGACATTCACCATATTAACAACGACTTTCACATAATAATAAAAATACACATGCATCGAAAAGACCAGTATTTTCCTTTATCAACAAACAACTTTGTGTGCCACAATCACACTGTCAGAATCTCAATGATCGCCATTGGCGGACACGGGGTTTCGAGAGTCTCTAGCGAACCTGACCCGCTGCTAGGCAATAGGGATTTGCGAGAAGGGAGGGGCTAATTTTTGTCTTGGCGGCAAATAGTTTCGCTTCGATTGTCCTCGGTAAAATCCAAGATAGTTCGAGTGGCTGCAGAGTATATTTTTAATTGTGGTGGTATTAAGGTGTGGGAAATTGCAGATAATGCTATATGGATTTACTCCGTGTAAACGGTTATGATAAATTAAAGTAATGACTAGAGGTGTAGTTGATGTTCACGGCATAATCGAAAGCAGGAAACTGGTAAGTACAAGTGAAGTGTGAAAGGCTGTTTTATGGAGCAAATATGCGTTAATGCAATTGTTTCATATATGTAATCGCCATGCTTGCAGTAACGTACTTGCTTGGATAAAAAGTATACATATCTCTTGTCTCAGCATTGTATTTTTTGTAGTTGTTGAAATCGCGATGAATGAAAGCGAAATGTACAACTAATAAATCTTACCAACTACCATGCTTTGTACATACTTAGCACAAAGCGACCTATGCACATCTCTTTTGACCGGCAAACCCCGCGTACGTACTGCGGATAGCCAGCTCCGTTGCGTTTCGTTTCCGTCTTGAGGATTCTTTCTGAATTTACTGAATACGGGATACAATGTCCACAAAATGCTTGGATTGTTGTAAGGCTGTCACTTCTCGCTCGAAGGCCGTTCAATGTTCCTTCTGCGAAGGGTGGCTTCACATTGCATGTTGTAACATCAGTCCAGAGCTATACGATCCACTGCAAAGGACCATTTCCTCAGTCGTCATCTTTATTTGTGACTCTTGTCGGACTGGGCTGAGTGTCAGGCATGTTTCGGATGGTCTACCTCCAATCAGTCCATGTCCTTCATGTCTCCATTCTGTGCAAAAGAAAAAGGATGAGCCGCTGCTCCCTATTTTGCCTTCATCTGTTGCTGTCCTCGACACATTCCCTCCAAAGCAAACTCTTGTTTTTTCAACCTCATCCCCAGAACCATCGTCCATCGTCCGGCAGTTCAAAGAACGCAAGGAGAGGACTTATGCAGCGGTAGCGGGTAGCAGCGTAACTCCGGCACCCATGATCCCAGAGACTCCGCTAAATAATCTAAAGACGAAGAAGGCTGCAAAATCTAAGTCTAATTCAAACTCTTCTCAGCCACAATTAAAACATGTTATCGATAAATTGAAGCAATTGGAGAATATGATCAAGGCAAAGCCGTACCTTGAAAAGCCGCACCAAAATTAAAAAAGCCGATTTCCCGAGAGGGAACGGTGTCTGATCATGGTAAACGCCCCTGAGTCTATTAAGGAATCCTCGGCTGAAAGGATATTGGAGGACCAAACGTTTCTGAGGCGGATGGTTTCGTTACTGTTCGATGCTGGGGAAAAGGGCATAAACTTCGTTTTCGCTTTTCGCCTCGGCAGGAAGCAAGATGACTCCTCGAAAGTTGGCCCCCTAAAGGTAGTCTGTCAGGATGAAGAGGAATGCCGCCGTATCCTCCAGCGAACCTCACGTTTGAAATGAGAAACGTTTAATGTTTTGAGAGACATCTCCCCAGAAGATCGAGTTAGAATGAAGCAGGCCGTTGATGAACTACGTATCCGACGAGCAGCTGGTGAAAGCGACCTTCACATTGTGGATTTTCGAGTAGTAAAAAGAATCCCGAAGACTCGGTGGAGACCAATTTTCGTTCTCCCGGTGCACTGAGAATCAGGAGTGGATTGCGTGTGATATCAGCGAACGTGCGTAGTTTGAGAAACAAATTGGATGAGATACTGCTCATGACTTCGGAGCAAGAACCCGATCTGATGGCTTTTACAGAGACTTGGCTATCCTCGGATATTTCGGACTCGGAGGTGTTTATTCCAGGGTATCAACTATCCCGTGCGGATCGTCTAGGAGGGAGATCCGGGGGCGGTGTTGCACTTTACTGGAAGTCAGACCATAAAGTTCACACAGTGGAAGCCATGTGTGATCTCGATGGAGGATCGGAAATCCTTTGGAGTAGGGTTCACGATGGGTTCCGACCGCTCATAGTGGGCGTTATCTACAGATCCCCCTTGGGGTCAGGATCCCACCTGATAGACTCTATAAGGATGCACGGGGGAGGCAAAGATTGTTTGATTGTGGGTGACTTCAATGCTCCGGCCGTAGACTGGGATGCACTTCATTGTAATTTATCTCCAGATTCTTTTGATACAAGTTTATTAGAAATAGTCCTCGAATGCAATCTAACGCAACACGTTTTATCCCCTACCCGTTTTTTCCAGGCCATGTGCCACACATCCTTGACCTTGTGCTCACACCTAGCTCATCAGATGTTTCCGCTCTAGCCATTCTTCAGCCACTTGGCAAAAGTGATCACTGTGTATTCTCCTTTTTGTGGACACGACAGTTAGCTATCAATGTCCAAAGAGCGCACCGCCGAAACTTCTGGCGAGCTGACCCCCTCCGCTTAAAATTGGCTGCCAGCCTCATGGACTGGAACATCCCTCATCAGTTGGATCTCGATGCTGCTTGGGACCTTTTGTGCTCCAAGATGATGTTTATCATTGATCGGGTTGTTCCAAGGGTCACAAAACAATTTTTCTCCAAAGGAGCCCCATGGATAGATCGGGAAATGAAATCGCTCATGATGAGAAGGCGGAAACTTTGGGGCCGGTTCAAGTGCTCTCAGACGGCACAAGATTACGCGCATTACAAAGAGGCTAGAAATTTATGTACCCTGAGAAAGCGCGAGAAGCGAGAATTATTTGAGCAGCATCTGGCCGAGCAATCTGTGGTTAATCCGAAAAAGCTTTTCGCATACTTAAAAAGAAGCACCAAAGCTGGCAACGGTATACCCGCACTGTATTCAAGCAAAGAGGACACCATGCTTCATGATGACATGGCGAAAGCTTGTCTACTAGCTTCGCAATACTCTTCTGTGTATACGACGGAGGCGCCATTAGCTGTTGAGGACACTTCCTATCACCCCTCTCCATTAGAGCATGTTGAAATTACCACTGATAGAGTATTGGAACTGCTTCTTGACTTGAACTCGAATTCTTCACCCGGTCCCGATGGCTTGCATCCCGTGTTCCTCAAAGAGGTGGGGGAGTTCATTGCTGCACCAATTTGTCAAGTATTTCGTAGCTCACTTGAAGCAGGTCGTCTCCCAACTAAATGGAAAGCAAATGGCGTGAAACCCATGTAAAAAGGTGGGAATCGCCAAGATCCAGTGAACTACCGACCGATTTGTCTGTCATCGATCCTCTGTAAAACCATGGAAAGGATTTTGAAACAGGCCTTGCATCTTCACCTTGAGAAATTGGACGTCATCTCTCCTGCTCAGCACGGATTTCGAAGGGCACGCTCTTGCATTACCAATCTGCTTGTTGCCCGAGAAAAATGGGCGCAGTCAGTAGATGCTGGTCATCGACTTGATGTAGTTTTTGTGGATTTTAGTAAGGCGTTTGATAGGGTTCCACACAAGCGACTTCTTAGCAAACTTCGGCAGATTGGCATCGCTGGTAAGTTGCTCGCCTGGATCGCGGATTTCCTAGATAACCGTAGTATGAAGGTGAGAGTTAACGAAGTCGACTCTGTTCCTGTTCTTATGACCAGTGGGGTTCCACAAGGCTTCGTACTTGGTCCCGAACTATTCAAAATCTTCATCAACGATCTCCCGGAGGTGCTCCAAATAGACTGCTTGATCTATGCTGATGATCTTAAACTTTGGTCGGAAGTATCCAGGCTTGAAGACGCTGACAGGTTGCAGCTGACGCTCGATCTACTGCACGATTGGTCGGTCAAGTGGCAAATGCCTATCAATCGTGATAAGTGCTGTGTTCTCCCGATCGGTGATCAGGAACCTTTCGTTGCTTACCACATCGGTGGTTTTCTGTTGAAGAATGTGGTTGGTGAGAAGGACTTGGGTGTACTTATTTCTCCAGACCTAAGAACAACGCAGGACACTTTGCGGAAGGTAGCATCTGCCACCAGGATGCTCTGTGCCATACGAAGGCCGTTTTACAAGTTGACTCCGCAGAACTTCAGGCTCCTGTTTTCCTCCAACGTTCGTTCAATACTGGAATACGGCCTACCTGCCATACACCCACTCACGAAAGTTGAATGTGAATGCTGCGCTAAAAGATCGCGCCCGGCTGTCACCGGTGCTAAACTTTCAGCGTTGGCTTCAAGGTTGGCAGATGTTGAGTTGGCGATAGCTAAACTCGCCTCTATTGCGTCGCTCGATACGAAAATGGATTTAATTTTAAAATCCCTAAATATTTCGTTTGAAGACACAGCAATAGCCGGCAACATTGCTGACGATCCATCCACTGGAGTCTGTCACTCGATCATAAAGTCGCACATCCTACCGGCCAATCCAGGTAGCATTGCTGGCGGTCCTCATGATCCGATCAAAGTGAAGAAAAATAGGGTGCGGAAATACCAAAGGCCCTCTGCTAAACCCAGAGAAATAGTTGCCACGGCATCGAACGAGATGCCGTCTTTGACAGTCGTAAAGTCGTCTGAAGATTGCACACAGAACTTTCCACAGACGCTGACTGTCTCGGCCGCCAGTGAACCAGCCTGTTCTGACGAAATGCTGGTAACTGCCCAATGCGATACAAAGTCAACGGCCCCTGCTCCAGTGAGCCAAAAGAAGAAGCGGACAAGATCTGCTCGTAAAACTTCGAAGGGGCTTGAAGACCCTGGAACCAGTAAGACGCCGGCAATAGAGCGGAAAACCTACGCTACCGTTGCTTCGGCGTCGTTTGGGAAGCCAGCGACAGTCCCACCGCCAGTGGTGAAAACAGCTGGTATAGGTGTCGAATCAAAGGCACGTGGGGTAAACACTCCCCGTCGTGCCGACTCTTTCACGGATAGTAGCGTTATATTCCGTAACGTTACTGAATCTGAGGCTGTTCTCCCAAGGGAACGCATCTTGGATGACATCAAGTGGCTGAAACTGTGTGTCAGCAAGCTGCTTCCACCTGGTTTCCCTGGTGTCACTGTCAGAAAGCTGACCAGATTGGGGAACGTTCCTATCGCTACGCCAAATCCACGACCCCGACTACTTCGCGTAGTCCTTTCTACCCCGGAGGAACGCAAATCGTTACTGCGATTTGCATTCAAACTTAAGGGTAGTGGTGTCAGCGTTCAGCCGGACCTCCCACTGGCAGATAGGTTGAAGTTAAAGGAGGCTATTAAAGACCTCAAAACTAGACGGGCGGTTGGTGAGCAAGGCCTCCGTCTGGTGGGTTTTCAGGTGGTCAGCCGGAAATTACTTTCCGCCCTATCAGAACCAATCCTGATGGCGCACGACCCAGGGATGGTCGTGCCGACTTCCTTGAGGTAGTACTTAGCAACGTGCGTAGCCTAAGGAACAAGGTGCACGAGTTGGGTCTACTTGTAGACAAATCTCGTCCCGACATACTTGCTTTCACTGAGACGTGGTTGTCTCCGGATATCACGGACGGTGAGGTATATTTACCTGGCTACGCGCTGCTTAGAACTGATCGCTCCGTTGGTCGCCAAGGCGGAGGCGTTGTACTGTATGTGAGCTGTAACTTAGATGTGTTGAGGACTTGCACATTCCAGTCGTCGGATCAGACTGTTGAAGCCCTATCGGCTGTTTTGTGCACTTCCTCTACCCAGTTTACAGTTATAGTGGTATACAGAAGTCCTGGAAGTTCCTCCAGGGGGATACTTGACTTTATTCGCACTCAGTCTGCGAATAAGTGTTTAGTTCTAGGGGATTTCAACCTCCCGGAAGTCTGTTGGGCCGATCTTTCTTGCAATTCGGCATTAGGAACATTCGGTGCAGACTTCCTTGAACTGACTCTCCAAGTGCCTTTGCACCAGTTCGTTGACTTTCCCACTAGGTATATGGACAACCAAATGCCATCTACTTTGGATTTGGTTTTCGCTAAGTCCCTGGACTTCGTGACTGACGTTTCATGCGGTGCACCTCTAGGGTCCAGCGATCACGTATGCATATCCTTTCGATGTGCTCTTTCAAGGCACCAAGAGACCGCTGTTGAATTACTTCCGAATATTTGGCGGGCGGACTTTAGTGCAATGCGAACTAAGGCTTCAGTTCTGAACTGTGAGATTTCGATGGCTGACTCTGTCCAGTTAGCCTGGGATAAATTTAAGGCATACCTTACGGAGGTTTCCGCACCCTATATTCCACTCATTAGGAAAAGAGGGTTAAGGGCACAGCCTCCATGGATAGATACCACAGGCAAGTACCTACTCAAGAAACGGTCTAGATGCTGGCGAACCTACCAAGCAGCTCCATCAGCCAGTACCTATGATAGTTATCGAGAGAATAGAAATAAATGTAAGCAACATCTCAGAACTGCTCGTCTCCAATACGAGCAGGGTTTAGCGGACTCGGCCGCAGCTAATCCCAAGAAGTTTTTTGCTTACGTTAAAAGACGCAGCGGGGCAAAATTGTCTATACCAGCTTTATTGCGAGCAGACGGGACCCGTGCGCAAACTGACTATGACAAGGCTTGTATACTGAGTGATCAGTATACTGCGGTCTTTGCTCGGGAGACCTCTTTACCGCAGGTTGAATTGGTTTCAAGAGTTCCAGAGGATTCTTGCTTAGCTGAATTTAGCATAACGGAGACTCAGGTCTTCGAGCTACTGCAAGGCATTAATCCCTCTAAAGCTTCCGGTCCTGATTCAATTCATCCGAAGCTGTTGCATGAACTGGCCACTGAGCTGAGTGGTCCGCTCACGTGCGTATTTTCAATATCGCTGGACAGCTGCAGCCTACCTTCGGAATGGAAGGAGGCAATCATCTCTCCGATTTTTAAGGGCGGTGACAGCGCTCTACCCGCGAACTACCGGCCTGTCAGTTTGACAAGCGTAGTAGTCAAATTGTTCGAGAAGCTGATAAGGGATTCAGTGGAGAACCACCTGAATCGATTCAACCTTCTCAGTGTTGCACAACATGGATTCCGCAAAGGATTTTCATGTCAGACTAATTTACTTGTAGCTCGTGAAAGCTGGGCCGAAGCGGTAGACAGTGGCCACGCTGTAGACGTGCTATTCGTAGATTTTTCGAAAGCTTTTGACACTGTTCCACATCTTCGGCTCTCACTAAAGTTGAGATCTTACGGGATATCTGGTCGCGCCCTTCAATGGGTGTCTGCCTTCCTTGAGGGGAGGGAACAGTGCGTACGGGTGGGGCGTAGCCTTTCGCTCAGGCAAGCTGTCCTTAGTGGCGTTCCGCAGGGCTCGGTATTGGGGCCATTGTTGTTCGCGATCTATGTAAATGACTTGCCGGGAGAGCTAGGGGTGTCATCATTAATGTTTGCTGACGACCTTAAGCTCTGGAATATTGTGGATATCCCGGGGGGTCCTGAGGCAATTCAGCGTGCCTTGGATATACTCTGGGAATGGTCTATCTTATGGTTGATGCCCATAAATAGGGCCAAGTGCTCTGTTCTCCGAATCGGAGCTGCTAATCCTCCCACCCGATATGTTCTCGGCGGTGGTGAACTCCCTGTTGTCACTCAGCAGGTTGATTTAGGAGTCGTACACGCATCAGCACTTCATTCTGGAGACAACTGGAAGAAGGCTGCTTGTCGAGGGTTTCGTATGATGTGGTTTATCCGCCGCTCTTTCGGAATCTTAACGGCCAAGTTGTTTGTGAAGCTATTTTCGGCATTCGTCCGACCCCACCTGGAATATTGTATTCAGGCTTGTCCACCATGTCTTAACCGAGACAAAATGGACTTGGAGAGGGTGTTACGAGTGGGCACTCGGTTAGTGCAGGGTCTACGGGGACAGACGTATCCTGAACGCTTGCTCAGTTTGGGTATGTACTCCATGCACTACCGAAGGATAAGAGGGGACCTGATTCTCACTTATCGTATTTTGACGGGTAAGATTGGCCCGGACTTGTCAGGGCTTTTTAGTCCCGCTACGTTACCTAGTCTCCGCGGTCACCCACTGAAACTGCATAAACCACGGTCTGATAGGATTAGGACGGAAACTCGTCTATCGCGCCGAGTTATAGATCGCTGGAATTCTCTTCCAGATCACGTGGTTAGGGAACCTACGGTTAAGGGTTTTGCGCGCCAGCTCGATGCTCTTGGGTGGCAACAGCAAACCTTTCCTTTTTCCTAGCTGACTCACCTTCATTTTTCAGTTCTTTTTTTATTGACTCAAATATCTTGGTATTCCACTTGCTTAGCTCTTACCACTTTCTCTTTTGCCTCCTGCGTTTACTTTTTTCTCTTTCTTACTTCACGTAACCGACCCAGCAGGGACTGCTAGGGCAGGATACGTGGGCATTAATTGGTTGGACAGGGTGTGATGCGGTCTTTGTTTTAGGTCCATCAGTATTTCAAAGTTCGCCAACTCCTGGTTCAACGACCCGCCGAAGAAGGAACACTCACGGGATCTATCCTATCGTTCCAGTCCCGCTTGAACTTGAACTTGAATGTGAATTGATTGAGAAGGTCCAGAGGCGCGGATCCAAGTCTGTCTATACTACGTGTTTTACCTTACCCCCTTCGTCTCCAATGCATGAACTTATTTACTCTGGACTACCGCCGTCGCCGTGGTGATTTGATTTATACTAGACGCATTTTAAGGGGCGATTTGGGGAAGGAGTTGCTGCAGTTTTTCCAGCTCAACACAAATTGTTCAACAAGGGGCCACAGCTTGAAACTTTTCAAACCTCGGCGGAACCATATCCGGTCCGATATCACGTTATCCACACGGGTTGTAAATGAGTGGAACAATCTTCCTGAATGTGTGGTAAGTGCCCAGACAGGGGAATGTTTTAACAATGATTGGACAAGTACATGCTGAGCATGCCTGGATTCCGCTGTCTTTGCTGCAGCTGCAACAATCCCTCGGGGAACACAGTTTAGCATCGACAGGTCATCCAGCCAATGAACGGGAGGTGATGGAGCTGACACGGGTCTTCCCTTCTGCTCTCTACAACTATGAACTCTATGAACTATGAACTTTCAAATTCAGTTATGAAAACATTGCCATCCTTTGCTCTGTGAGTACTACGCGGTAGGTCGATTTTTTGGCGTGCCATACTGATCGAGATTTTCAGCTGAATAATGTGGAAAACAGTGTTTGAATAAACGCTTGAAACGAAATTTGTCTTTTGTCAAATTATATCTGATCCAAGATATCCTGGATCTATTAAATTGGTACTGGCCAAAGCGTCTTTGGCGCTTATTGGTAATTTTTCCACTGGAGTCTGTCAATCTGTCATAAAGTCGCACATCCTACCGGCCAATCCAGGTAGCATTGCTGGCGGTCCTCATGAGCCGATCAAAGTGAAGAAAAATAGGGTGCGGAAACACCAAAAGCCCTCTGCTAAACCCAGAGAAATAGTTGCCACGGCATCGAAAGAGATGCCGTCTTTGACAGTCATAAACTCGTCTGACGATTGCACACAGAACTTTCCACAGACGCTGACTGTCTCGGCCGCCAGTGAACCAGCCTGTTCTGACGAAATGCTGGTAACTGCTCAATGCGATACAAAGTCAACGGCCCCTGCTCCAGTGAGCCAAAAGAAGAAGCGGACAAGATCTGCTCGTAAAACTTCGAAGGGGCTTGAAGACCCAGGAACCAGTAAGACGCCGGCAATAGAGCGGAAAACCTACGCTACCGTTGCTTCGGCGTCGTTTGGGAAGCCAGGGACAGTCCCACCGCCAGTGGTGAAAACAGCTGGTACAGGTGTCGACTCCAAGGCACGTGGGGTAAACACTCCCCGTCGTGCCGACACTTTCACGGATAGTAGCGTTATATTCAGTAACGTTACTGAATCTGCGGCTGCTCTCCCAAGGGAACGCATCTTGAATGACATTAAGTGGCTGAAACTGTGTGTCAGCAAGCTGCTTCTACCTGGCTTCCCTGGTGTCACTGTCAGAAAGCTGACCAGATTGGGGAACGTCCCTATCGCTACGCCAAATCCGCGACCCCGACTACTTCGCGTAGTCCTTTCTACCCCGGAGGAACGCAAATCATTACTGCGGTTTGCGTTCAAACTTAAGGGTAGTGGTGTCAGCGTTCAGCCGGACCTACCACTGGCAGATAGACTGAAGTTGAAGGAGGCTATCAAAGACCTCAAAACTAGACGGGCGGTTGGTGTGCAAGGCTTCCGTCTGGTGCATTTTCAGGTGGTCAGCCGGAAGTTACTTTCCGCCCTATCAGAACCCATCCTGATAGCGCACGACCCAGGGATGGTCGTGCCGACTTCCTTGAGGTAGTACTTAGCAATGTGCATAGCCTAAGGAACAAGGTGCACGAGTTGGGTCTACTTGTAGACAAATCTCGTCCCGACATACTTGCTTTCACTGAGACGTGGTTGTCTCCGGATATCACGGACGGTGAGGTATATTTACCTGGCTACGAGCTGCTTAGAACTGATCGCTCCGTTGGTCGCCAAGGCGGAGGCGTTGTACTGTATGTGAGCTGTAACGTAGATGTGTTGAGGACTTGCACATTCCAGTCGTCGGATCAGACTGTTGAAGCCCTATCGGCTGTTTTGTGCACTTCCTCTACCCAGTTTACAGTTATAGTTATATACAGAAGTCCTGGAAGTTCTTCCAGGGGGATACTTGACTTTATTCGCACTCAGTCTGCGAATAAGTGTTTAGTTCTAGGGGATTTCAACCTCCCGGAAGTCTGTTGGGCCGATCTTTCTTGCAATTCGGCATTAGGGACATTCGGTGCAGACTTCCTTGAACTGACTCTCCAAGTGCCTTTGCACCAGTTCGTTGACTTTCCCACTAGGTATATGGACAACCAAATACCATCTACTTTGGATTTGGTTTTCGCTAAGTCCCTGGACTTCGTGACTGACGTTTCACACGGTGCACCTCTATGGTCCAGCGATCACGCATGCATATCCTTTCGATGTGCTCTTTCAAGGCACCAAGAGACCGCTGTTGAATTACTTCCGAATATTTGACGGGCGGACTTTAGTGCAATGCGAACTAAGGCTTCAGTTCTGAACTGTGAGCTCTCGATGGCTGACTCTGTCCAGTTAGCCTGGGATAAGTTTAAGGCATACCTTACGGAGGTTTCCACTCCCTATATTCCACTCATGAGGAAAAGAGGGTTAAGGGCACAGCATCCATGGATAGATACCACATGCAAGTACCTACTCAAGAAACGGTCTAGATGCTGGCGAACCTACCAAACAGCTCCATCAGCCAGCACCTATGATAGTTATCGAGGGATTAGGAATAAGTTTAAGCAACATCTCAGAACTGCTCGTCTCCAATACGAGCAGGGTTTAGCGGACTCGGCCGCAGCTAATCCCAAGAAGATTTTGCTTATGTTAAAAGACGCAGCGGGGCAAAACTGTCTATACCAGCTTTATTGCGAGCAGACGGGACCCGTGCGCAAACTGACTATGACAAGGCTTGTATACTGAGTGATTAGTATACTGGGGTCTTTGCTCGGGAGACCTCTTTATCACAGGTTGAATTGGTTTCAAGAGTTCCAGAGGATTCTTGCTTAGCTGAATTTAGCATAACGGAGACTCAGGTCTTCGAGCTACTGCAAGGCATTAATCCCTCTAAAGCTTCCGGTCCTGATTCAATTCATCCGAAGCTGTTGCATGAATTGGCCACTGAGCTGAGTGGTCCGCTCAGATGCGTGTTTTCAATATCACTGGATAGCTGCAGCCTACTTTCGGAATAGAAGGAGGCAATCATCTGTCCGATTTTTAAGGGCGATGACAGCGCTCTACCCGCGAACTACCGGTCTGTCAGTTTGACAAGCGTAGTAGTCAAGTTGTTCGAGAAGCTGATAAGGGATTCAGTGGAGAACCACCTGGATCGATTCAACCTTCTCAGTGTTGCACAACATGGATTCCGCAAAGGATTTTCATGTCAGACTAATTTACTTGTAGCTCGTGAAAGCTGGGCCGAAGCGGTCGACAGTGGCCACGCTGTAGACGTGCTATTCGTAGATTTCTCGACAGCTTTTGACACTGTTCCACCTCTTCGGCTCTCACTAAAATTGAGGTCCTACGGGATATCTGGTCGCGCCTTTCAATGGGTGTCTGCCTTCCTTGAGGGGAGGGAACAGTGCGTACGGGTGGGGCGTAGGCTTTCGCTCAGGCAAGCTGTCCTTAGTGGCGTTCCGCAGGGCTCGGTATTGGGGCCATTGTTGTTCGCGATCTATGTAAATGACTTGCCGGGAGAGCTAGGGGTGTCATCATTAATGTTTGCTGACGACCTTAAGCTCTGGAATATTGTGGATATCCCGGGGGTCCTGAGGCAATTCAGCGTGCCTTGGATAGGCTCTGGGAATGGTCTACCTTATGGTTGATGCCCATAAATAGGGCGAAGTGCTCTGTTCTCCGAATCGGAGCTGCAAATCCTGCCACCCGATATGTTGTCGGCGGTGGTGAACTCCCTGTTGTCACTCAGCAGGTTGATTTAGGAGTCGTACACGCATCAGCACTTCATTCTGGAGACAGCTGGAAGAAGGCTGCTTGTCGAGGGTTTCGTATGATGTGGTTTATCCGCCGCTCTTTCGGAATCTTAACGGCCAATTTGTTTGTGAAGCTATTTTCGGCATTCGTCCGACCCCACCTGGAATATTGTATTCAGGCTTGTCCACCATGTCTTAACCGAAACAAAATGGACTTGGAGAGGGTGTTACGAGTGGGCACTCGGTTAGTGCAGGGTCTACGGGGACAGACGTATCCTGAACGCTTGCTCAGTTTGGGTATGTACTCCATGCACTACCGAAGGATAAGAGGGGACCTGATTCTCACTTATCGTATTTTGACGGGTAAGATTGGCCCGGACTTGTCAGGGCTATTTAGTCCCGTTACGTTACCTAGTCCCTGCGGTCACCCGCTGAAACTGCATAAGCCACGGTCTGATAGGATTAGGACGGAAACTCGTCTATCGCGCCGAGTTATAGATCGCTGGAATTCTCTTCCAGATCATGTGGTTAGGGAACCTACGGTTAAGGGTTTTGCGCGCCAGCTCGATGCTCTTGGGTGGCAGCAGCAAACCTTTCCTTTTTCCTAGCCGACTCACCTTCACTTTTCAGTTCTTCTTTTAATGACTCAAATATTTTGGTATTCCACTTGCTTAGCTCTTTCCACTTTATCTTTTGCCTTCTGAGTTTACTTTTTTTCTCACCTCACGTAACCGACCCAGCAGGGACTGCTAGGGCAGGATACGTGGGCATTAATTGGTTGGACAGGGTGTGATGCGGTCTTTGTTTTATGTCCATCAGTATTTCAAAGTTCGCCAACTCCTGGTTCAACGACCCGCCGAAGAAGGAACACTCACGGGATAATCCCATCGTTCCAGTCCCGCTTGAACTTGAACTTGAACTACCGCA